>JARFJB010000548.1:0-137500 GCA_036346205.1 Vesta saturnalis | reverse complement strand
GTAGTTCTGAAGGGACCATCCCTCTAGAAGCGCAGTATGCAGAGTTGAAAGCTAATGGGATATATCTCCATGTGGCGTAAGGAGTCGTCTCTTGAATATGATTTACCCTGTTCGCCACAAAAGTCTTCCAGCAACTCGGAGATGATTTCAGCCACGAAAGTACCATGCAGTAATTTCGTCTAAAATAATTTGTTCTGCATAAATGTTTTTTATGAAAGCAATAAGGTTTGCTAAAAGTTTAAAGGAAATGAGCTCGAGTTTAGGAATGGTTAGGGATTTTAAAGATGCAACCTTCGTTTTGGCGCTAACCAGTGAAACAGAAATCTGGTCGTTTGTTTGAACTCGAAAATAAACTACTGCGCCATAGTCAATCATTGATGCGTCGCAAAAACCGTGAAGTTCGCCTCTTTGAAAATTATCTAATAATACGCGACGTGGAAGTTTGAGGCCGGAAAGCTCTGAAAGTTCATTTTTAAGTTGAATCCATGAGTCAGTAATATTTTGATCGGGTTTATAGTCTCAGTTTATCTTAGAAGCCCACAAACGTTGCATAATATATTTGGCAGTAAGAAGAATAGGACATAAAAAGCCCAATGGATCAAAAATTCTCCCTATTTCTGAAAGAATGGTGCGCTTTGTTAGGGGCATATCACCGATTTGGTACTTATAAGAAAATGAATCTGAATGTGGTTGCCATTGAAGACCTAAAACCTTTAAGTAATGCGGTTCCTCTTTGTCAAATGACAGTGTAACTTGGCGATCAAAATTTGGGACAGCCGCTAACAAGTCAGGTAAGTTACTATCTCACTTACGGAGTTCAAAACACCCTAATTTTAGTAGATTAATTAACTCATATTGTAAGGAACGGGCTTCTAAAATGGAACATGAAGTTCCTTTGATATCATCGACATAAATTTGATTTTTTATAAGCTTACTAGCTTGTGGAAAACGATCTACCTCTAGATCGGCAAGTTCGTTCAGAGTGCGCATTGCTAAATACGGGCTACTATTCAAACCGAAAGTGACTGTATTTAAAACCCATTCGGACAGAGCATCCTCAGATGAAAATCGCCAAAGAATGTTTTGGTAATTTCTGTGCGAAGGCGTAATCAAAACTTGACGGAACATTTGTTTGATATCCGCGATAAATACGATAGGATGTATTCGAATAATAAGTAAAAGTGAAAATAAGTCCCTTCGTAGTTTTGTCCCTGGAAGTAAAGTGTCATTTAAACTTACACCCATAGGTCCTTTAGCAGACGCGTCCCATACTACGCGAAACTTTGCAGTCCTACTTTCTTTTCTTTGTACGCAGTGGTGGGGAAAATAAAAGGAAGGAGAGGAATTCGTATTTGGCGGAATAAGCGTCATATGACCATTCTCTAAATAATCCCTCATAAAATTGGGGTAGACTAGGTATAATTCGGGATTTTTTAGTAATATGGCTTCTAACATTAGGAATCTTCGTACAGCTTGGGGGTAGGTGTCCCCTAAGTCAGGTTCAGAATTTTTGAAACGTAAAGATACCGTAAATCTCCCAGATGAGTCTCTTGTAACCGTTTCTTTAAATGCGTGTTCACATTTTATTTCATCTAGAGAAAGGAATGTTTTTGAGGGTAATTGCTCTACTTCCCAGAATTTAGGGATAATAGAATCTTGGTGGAGTTTGGAATGGGTGAAAAAGGTGTTCGTGTGTGTGTGTGTTTGTGTGTGTGTGTGTGTGTGTGTGTGTGTGTGTGTGTGTGTGTGTGTGTGTGTGTGTGTTGCGGTTTTGTTAATTTTACCAACAAGAACCCATCAAAAACAGTTTCTAAAGCTGTAGGCTGGCCGACATGTCCAAAATTGGGACCATTTAACAAAATTTGACTGAACACGTCAGCTCCTACCAGCAAATCCACAGGGCTTGAGAGGAAGAATTTATCGTCGGTTAGCTGCAGGCCTTTTATATGATCCCATTCTTTAACTTGTAAGTTAAAGGCAGGTATGTCAGAACAAGCACTTTGAACTACAATTGCATCGAAATTAAATTTCGGTCTAGAAATACTTTGAGGTTTTATGGTACAATTGGTAATCCCCTTGGAGGCGAACGAAGACATTTGGTTTAGACCAAAAATAATAGTTGAAAACTGGCGCCTTTGTAAATTTGGAAGGCGAAAACAGCGTTCACCTATGAAATTTGATTGGCTTCCGGAATCAATCAAAATACGCACCTTTTGAATATTCCCCCTACTGTGGTGGATATCTACGACTGACGTTGCCAAAAGGATTGTAGTTAAGCATTGAAAAGAACTTAGAGGAAGAAGTAGATGATGCGGAGAGTTGGAACGATCAGCAGGTCGTGGGCAGGAATAGAATTGTGAAATTGAACAGGTTTAGAAATATGCAGGGTTGAATGGTGTCTATAATGACATGTACGGCAATGAAAGGAAGAATTACAACGGCGTATAGTATGAGAATGGCGTAAGCAATTGCTACACAATTTGTTCTGGCTCACATATGTGTTTCTCTCGTTAGGAGTTTTTTGTAGGAATTTTGGGTATTTGGAAAGGACGTGTGCTTCTTTACACAGGTAGCAAGTTAGGCCAGAATCAGAGTACGCAACAGACGCGCTATTGCAATGTGAAAATGTAGGCTTTTTCTTTGGGAAATCTTTGTATTGGAATTGGTGACTGTGGATATGGATTTCATCGGCTTGGAACTAGTTAAATGTTGAACCGACTCAAGTACTTTGCAGTTGCTTTCTAAAAATTGACACAGGTTATCGTACGTTGGGATATCTACTTTACTACATTGAATTTCGAACTTGGTTCGAGTATTAATATCTAATTTTTTCAAGAGTATGTGGAAAAGTATGAAATCCCAAGATTCTGTATTAAACTCTAGGGTCTTTAAAATTGCCAAAGACGGGGAAAATGTATTTAGTAGATTTCGAAAATCCTTTGCAGATTCCGTTCTTAAGGTAGCCGATAAGATTGGGTTTAAGGCATTAGATGCTAAAAGCCGCTTATTTTCGTAACGAGCAATTAATTTGTTGTAGGCGATCATATAGTTGTCGTTCGAAATTGAAATACCAGTTAGTAACTTCAAAAGCACGCCGTCCAAGTAAGAAAATAGATATTGTAATTTTTCTACGTTAGATAGCTTAGTGTTTTGATGTATCAGATTTTTATACAAGTCGAAAAACGTAGGCCAAAGAGTCTGACCGCCTTTGAAAGTGCTAAGTGTTATTTTTGGTAATTTTAACCCGGTTTCGGCGTCAGCGGAGATCTTTTGTTTAGTAGGCGTGGGCAGTACCGTAGTTGCCTCGTCTGCTTTAGCAATCTTGCTGTAAATGAGCTTACACTCATTGTAAAAATTATCAATTTCTTTACGAACAGCATCTTGTAATAAAAATTCGTCGTCGTCCACTAACATGATAATTTCGTTATGGACTTCATCGAATTTGTCATGGTTCGGCTGTAAATTTTGGTAAACAACTCGAAATTTTTCACGGGATTTAAGTTCGCATTGAGCTTTAACACCAAAACGATATATCTCTGTAATACGTGAAACGTAAGTTGCTCTCTTTTTCTCTAATTTTATGCTCCTTCAAGAGGCATTTTAAAATTTTTATTAGGTAAATGAAGGAAAGTATTGTAAGTGCAAGGTTACTGGCTCAACCCAATTTTAGTAGAAAAGTATGTAATGTAAAATTGAAATGTACTAAATTGGAATTGATCCGTAAACGGATTATAACGGAAATAAATTTTAGCTGTGTTCAATTAAAACAAAAAATAAAATATGGTAGCTTAAATTGAACACAATTAAGGGACACATGCGATTGTTCGTAATAAATAAAAGTGCAGATAACCATAACTATGTTGGTTTGTTTCAATTTGATTGTAACATAAACCAAAACCAACCCTTAGATATAATTGAATGTAATAATGTATCGGTTCTTATCTTTCACAAGACACCCACTTGAAAAGGTTTAAACTTATGAGAAATTAAATAATTATCCAAAGCTCTAATCCGGCTCGTAGGACCAGCTATGTTTTTGCAAAGAAGGAAATTGAAGTGGACCGTATTTATTAATTCCTTTTGCAAACAACACTCTTTCGGAAATGCTTAGTTATTTCCGAAACTGCATACACGTTATAAAGATTTGAAGACTCGCCCCCATACGTTTCAGTAGTAGCTTCACCGGCTAGTGGTCCTCTTGGGGCTTCCGTCTTCCCTGATAATGGTGGTAATGATAGAAAAAACACACACGCTGCTTGAGCTATCTCATCCAAACAACGTGTATTTTATCAATTGTAATTGTAAATAATTAAAAAAATTTAAATCCTAAATGCAGGTAAAACTTAATATATATATATATATATATATATATATATATATATATATATATATATATATATATGTGTGTGTGTATGTATGTATGTATAACTATTTCAATTCTTTCTTTTTTCTTAGAAGTCCATGTCCGTGTCTGCGTCTACGTCTGCGTCTGCATCTGCGTCTGCGTAGGCGTCAAAGTACCACAGAGGAATTAGCACAAACTGTTATGGAAGTGGTTAACTGTGTCAATCCGCATATGATACGCTTTTGAATTAAATATTTTCGCTGTTAAATTTGTATATAAGTTAAAAGTGTTGGTTAGCTGAAATTGCCGAAAAGTTGCCGAGTCCTGCATGGCCGTGTGTGGAAAAAGTATGTGAAAGTTCATAGGTATTTTCGGATCAGTTACAGATGGTCTATTGCATCCACTTGCTGAGATGCGGGGAGGAAAAGTTTATACTGAAAATATTGTGCGAATCACGGCATTTACGTTTCTGTGTTTATTTTTGGTAATCTTAATAAAGTTGTACTTCTGTACTTGATTAATCGGATAAACACGCTGTCTGTTATTGATATAATATTGATATAGTTTTACCGAGGTGTATTCAACCGTCTCGTAATTTTCATATTGCGTATTTTTTTAATTTTTATTATTGTACAGGGTGGTTTTTTTTCGTTAATATTATTGGGTATAGGCTAAACGGTAAGAGATACAAAAAAACTAAGATAAGTGTCCCGTTCTCTTCTTTAGTGTTTAGTTTAATGGCGCTATCGGATCTACGCTAACTAAATTGGTTTCGAAGATACAGAGTGATTCTCAAAATCTGCCGGTTTTTATTATCTCTTATGACTCGGTTATTTATGGAGATAAAAAAAAGCTTTGGATACGAAAGTTTTATGACTTTACGTTGAATCCTGTGGCGTTCTTAAAAAAATTTAGATGTTTTTTTTTGAGATATTATCAAAAGTAGCATTTTCTTAAATGGGACACCCTGTATCTGATAATCTCAAAAAATTACATTTTTTCTTGAGATTGCAACAATATATAACACTTAATGTTTTGCATTGTCCTAAATAGCTAAAATACTAAAAAAACATTTTTTTTAGTTGGCCATTACTTGAATGTTTTAAGCAATTGTTTTTGTTTGTTTACATGTCATAAAATTCAGTAACAATTATGTATTGGTATTCTTATTTCGTTTCCGATTATATTTTTTAAAAAAGGTGATTAAAATGTATAATTTTCAAAATTATGAAAAATTAAATATGTTTGAGTGCTACATTGAGAGTAATAAAAATAAAGACGCAGCTCTAGACTTATATTTTGAGCGTTATCCGGAACGACGACAGTCAGAACAACAAATATTTGAAAGATTATATCACAATTTAAGTGAGTATGGATCATTAGGAAAACCAAGAAGTAAGATTTACAATAAGGCAAATAGAGAAAGAGATGAAATAAATACATTAGCTTGTGTTGCTGCTAATCCGACGATATCTAGCCGTAATATTGGGAAAGATATTGGCACAAGTAAATCTAAAGTTTTAAAAACGTTAAGAAAGCATAAGTATAAACCATATAAAATAAGAAAGGTTCATAACTTACATCCTGGAGATGAAGAGCGGCGTTTAACATTTTGTCATTGGTATTCGCAGCAGATTAATCGGAACCCCAACTTTTTTCAAAATATAATATGGACCGACAAGGCTTTTATATCTAGCGAAGGAATTTTTAATCGACATAATAATCGATATTGGTCAAACATAAATCCTCATCACACGGTCGCCAGGATACAACAAGGACGGTTTGGGTTCCATGTATGGGTGGCGCTATATCAAAACAGAGTCCTTAACTACAGAATTTTTAATGAAAATTTGAATGCTCAAGGATACATCCAAATTTTGGAAGAATGCGTAATAATGGAGTTGGATAACATGCCATTAGCTGCAAAAAATAATGTTTATTTACAACAAGACGGTGCTCCAGCACATAATAGCCGCATGGTAAGGGACTTACTAAATGTCAATTTTGGCGAAAATTCGCTTGGTACATATGGACCAAATAGATGGCCTCCGCGTTCCCCCTACATGACGCCACTCAACTTTTGGGGATCTATCAAAAATGAAGTTTATAAAACCCAAAGTAATACTGTAGAAGAACTCTGAGCAAATTTGATTAATTGCATTGGAAGAGTGCCAAATATTCAAATCTATAACGCCACTCGTTCAGTTACAAGCAGAGCCCAAAAATGCATCAAGCAGAATGGAAGACAATTTGAGCACCTTTTGTGATTAACCACCTATGCTAATTGTTATATATAAATATTTGAAATAATTACTGTTGAGTTGTTATAAATCTTTTCTTCTTTTTTGTAGTTGTTGTTTTAGTTTATTAATGTTTTATTATTGTTATTATCTGCAATTTTATTATGCCTATTATAAAATAAAGAATTGATTAAATCCATGGCCAACTAAAAAAAAATGTTTTTTTAGTATTATAGCGAAATATTAAGTGTTATATGTTGTTGCAATCTCAAGAAAAAATGCAATTTTTTGAGATTATCAGATACAGGGTGTCCCATTTAAGAAAATGCTACTTTTGATAATATCTCAAAAAATAAAAAATCTATATTTTTTTTAAGGACCCCACTGGATTCAACGTAAAAAGTCATAAAACGTTCGTATCCAACGCTTTTTTTATCTCCATAAATAACCGAGACATAAGAGATAATAAAAACCAGCAGAATTTGAGAATCACTCTGTATCTTCGAAACCAATTTAGTTAGCGTAGATCCGATTGCGCCATTAAACTAAACACTAAAAAAGAGAACGGGACACGTATCTTAGTTTTTTTGTATCTCTTACCGTTTAGCCTGTACCCTATAATATTAACGAAAAAAAACCACCCTGTACACTAATATTTACATCTCGAAAATTTATTCACGTGTATGTTTTCTACGTTATCATTATAACGATAAGGTGGTAATTAAAATTAAGGTATAAGGTTATTTGATCTTGAGAATTCTAATGCTTCCAAGCTTCATTCTTACGTTTACCTTATTATTTCAAATTTCACGTAAGAAAGTTCGCGGTTTACTTCCTTTTAAAGGTAAATCCATTTATTTGTGACCTCATAAGACTTGTACAGATAGTTTGATTTTTTTACTTTGCTACCATAATATATAGTGTAAATGAACTTTTAGCGCATTATTTCGTTATTGAACGTTAACTTACAGGTGACTTTACTCTCAGTATTAACATTAATTACAAATCATATCAATTTAGAAGATAAAATATTTTGATTACGTTGAGTAGTAGTTTTTGAGTTACATGACCTTGTAGCGATAACGTTTGTTTATTGATTATGATTTTGATGAAAGATTTTAACGACAACTTGGGATAGATTTTCCTGTTTCATCGTTTTTCTTAGGATAGTCCACTGATAAGAATTAACCTAAAGTAGAATTGAATTAAAATAAATAAGGTTGATGTCCTCTCAGCTGGTCTTTTAAAACGTCATTTTAATTAGATTACGGGCGAATATTATGAAGCTTTTACAGGATGAAACGGACTCGCATTTATGTGTTTACATCCTGGAATTTGGAAGAATATAGAATAAAGAAAACTAAATTTATGAGAAAACACACCTATAAAAAAAATTATTAATAACTACAGAAATTATAGTTTTGTTATAAATTAAACGGCAGTTTCATCGAGTCAAAGCCAGTTTGATTATAATTTTTAAAAATTTACAATTAACAAAATTCTGTACCTTCAAAGAAAAATCCTTCAGGAGACTCTTTTTGATCTCGGCATTTCTTTTGGTACGCTTCACGGTTTTCTTTAACCACCTGAAAAAAAAATGATTTTGTAGTTCAGCTTGAGACCTAAAAAACTTACAGTTCCTGTAAAGTGATGAATTTTTTTGACTAAATTATCTAATTCTTTTGACAATGGGCTTAAATTGAAGACAAAGTCGGAATGGTACCAAATATTAAACATTCTTATAAAAACAATTCCCATACCTCTAAAACGTGAAAACATGCTGTATTTGAAAAAAATTGCATTGTATAGTACCTATTAACCCAGTTTACGTAGTCTGAATCATCAGTTTGTGCTTTAACAGTTGTACCCATTGCGGTTTCTGTAATGAGAAATTTTGGATTACCACACATAATTAAAATACTTATCTTTTGGGTGTTATATAGAATTGAGAATTTATTACCTTTTATATAAATTCAAAAGTTTCGATAACAGTTACTGTTATCGTCCTCAAAATAAATCTATGAAATATTAAAACTCAGATCTGTTTTCATTTACTGAGGGTGATAGCTGCAATTGTTATCGAAACGTTTAAACCTATATAAAAAATAAATAAAAAACACGCGATTTATAGCTAAATAAGTATTTTAGTTTTATACTAGCTTTACCACAAATTATATCCAAAGTGCATCTGCTGATGTAGTGAAAAATGTTAAAACAGCCCTTTCCCACTTCCTTTTCTAATTGGGTTAAAAGTATCTGAGACTGCTCCGAAAATATGGATACAAAATTATCCAAAATTTTTTGTTTGAATGTTGGCATTATTACCTTTCGGTGTCTTTTCCATTTAGGTACTGTAATAACTGTGTAATTTCTACATCAATTGCTACAGACTTACCTGATGCTGTAAATAATCCAGTACCAACAGCAGGTTCCGCATATTTATAAAGTTCTCCTTTTTTAAGAGCATGAGGGCTGTTCATTATAATTTCGAGATCTTTAGGGTTACTAACTGCAAAAAAAAGTCTGTTTCCTAACCATACTGGTATAGGTGAAGGATATTTGGAATGTAGATATAACACATTGTACAAAATGTCTGTAAGTGTGTATTTACATGATTCAAAATAAGTGTTAATTTACTTACGACTTGTTGAACCAAGAAAGTATAAAGCGTTACCAATAAATGGCAAGGGTGTTGGTCCAGGACGCTGTTTAGATAACTTATACAAACGCCTTCTGTTCCAGTGGTATTGGATATACCAAATAACAAATGTTATGGCAAGTGTAATTATCAAAATGTCGAAAACGTTCTTGAATTGGTTATTATTAGCGGAATACTCTTTAAATCCATCCATCTTGTAGAAGATAAAGCTTGAAATGACCACAATTAGTACCAGAAAACAGCATTCAAAGGTAATATTATTTATTTTATTAATTTTATATTATTTAGTAATTGATAATGTGAATTTTCATGAACTGTACATAATTTACTTTAAATTTAACTTTGATAAATTTAAAGTATTATTATTAATGTTAAATAAAAATTGTGCGTGAAACAATTATAAAATACAAACTTAGCTAAGCCGTACCCAAGTAATAAATGGAATAATGAGATAAAAGAAAATTTTTTAATACTTTCTATTATGCAGATAAAATGATTTAAGATTTCCATTTACAGACTCACGTAAGGTACTCGAATATAAACTGATTTAATTGTCGTTCTAGCTTACACATATCTTATGTCAATATCACGTAACGTAAATAAAATGAGCATAGAAGACTGTTGTACGGCTGACTTAAAAATATTATCTGTTGCTATCTTATTTTCAAAGAGTAAACATCGCCTGCTACGCTCTGTTATCTTTGAAAGTGTGGCTATCAATTCGACGAGTATCACTGTAAGTAAATATTTGTTGCAAGGTTGTTACCCAGTATGTACATTTATTCCTAATTTTCAATTAACACTTTTAAATAAAACTGAAAAACATCTAAATTAATCAATAAGGCATGTTCCTGCGGGAACGGGTGAGGTCCGAACCCGCCGGCGGCCGTACCAGACCGAATTCCCCCAAAGAAACTACGGTTTTACTTTTACCTTACCCATTTCACAAGCATATCAATATCCTTTACAACAAAGTCAGTACAATCTCCAACCCAATTTTCAACTTCCATATGCAGCACAAAATCAGTCAGTAGTTTCACCTCCCTACCCAATAAATCCTTATGCAGCCCAAAGCCCCCAGGCTGTACAAATCAACTTAAGTCAAAAGGTAACGAATTCCACAAGTCAATCAAATTACCAATGGGATAATACGGATACAAAACAGTATGACCACTGACCATTGTAGGGAAGAATCCGAAACAGACCCAAACGACTTAGTCTTAGAACGAACACACACCAAACACTAATGGCAAACAGTAAAAAAAAAGAATAGCCCTCAACAACATCTAACGCAACACCAACTCCAACAAACAAACGTATCGAACAGATACGAGGTCATATCTACCAACTAAAGCAAGGGAGATCATACACGGTAGCTATCCGAAATCTCTATCATTCCATTCCAACAAGCGAAATTATTGAAGAATTGAAAGAGCTCGGGTATACAGTACGCAACATAATTAACATACGCCGTCACTTAACTAAAGAAGCACTACCGCTTTTATGGTTGATTTAGAACCTAAGGAGAATAATAAGACGATATTTGATATAAAACATCAGTAGCGTAGTTGTCTCGATAGATCCACCCAGGAAAACAAATAATCTACCACAGTGAATTCGATGTCAAGACAACGGTCATACAAAAACGTACTGTAACAACCGCTTTGTCTGTGTATAATGCGGTGGAGGACAAGCAAGTTTCACATGTTACAAACACTCGACCACCCCAGCAAAATGTGCTTTATGTGGTGGAAGCCACCCGACTAACTACAAAGGAGCTCCGTTTACCAAGATACACAAAGAGCAAGAAATATGCGACTTAGGGGAATTACAAACAAAACCCCTCCACAAATCCCATTAAATGTAAGTGAAAAAATCACAAATATGCCAAACCGATTAACCTATCCACAGTCAACCGAAGGAAAACCTACACAATGAACAACAAACAAACACGAACATATTAGCCAAAACAGCATTGTCTTAAACATGCTTTCGACCGTAATAAACAAACTAGCTTAATATGGCTAACTCCTTACGTACTGTCTTCTGGAACACAACGGTATCTTATATCACCTGCCTGGAATTATAATCAACAGACAACGGTCTTCAGCAAAGAACTCATCCCAAAACTTTGCACTAAACACACCAATTAGGATCTTTTCCAAAGTCTACTGGAAAGTGAAATGAACCTCTCTATACGAATCAAAGATGCTCCAGACCTTGAAGAAGCAACGCAGCATCTAAATCAACGATACAAAACGCTGCCTGGCAGGCTACACCTAATACAGCAACCAACCTTTGGAAAGCTACCAACATTCTCCGTCACGTACGAGACCTTGTTGAAAAACTCAGAACAAAAAGAAGTGGCAACGAACCAAAAGCAGACGTGATAAAACCTTATACAGTACACAAGCTTCATAACGCAATAGTGGAAGCTCGGAACGACTCATTTATAGAATACATCACGCAGATCTCTTCAGACGATCAAACTATATGGAAGGCTACGAAAACGTTTAAGCGGCCGATAGCTGTGATACCCCAATCAATAAACCTGACGATAATCGGGCCCGAGCTGAAAAAGGAAAAGCGGACTCATTCGCCGAGCACCTCGCTACCGTTTCACATCACCGCAACCTCAAGATACTCAAGATGATACAGACATCGAATCATTTCTTACATCTCCACGCCAGATGACGCTGTCAATCCAACCCTTTTCGACAGCTGAAGTACGTAACCAAATTAAACTTACTAATACTCGAAAAGCTCTCGGATATGACTTGATAGTGGGCCAAGTGTTGCAGAATCTTCCCCGTAGAGCTGTAGTATTGCTTACTACCATTTATAATAGCATCCTAAGTCTATGCTACTTCCCGTCTCAATGGAAATACACTCAGATCATCACGATTGCTAAACCTGGAAAATCACTTACGAAACCTTCCTCCTATAGACCAATCGGTCTCTTGCCCTTACGTCCAAGATTTTTGAAAAGCTGCTTCTCAAAACATTTCAAGCAACAGTAAGCCTTGACACTATAATTTCATTCTACCAATTCGGCTTTTGACATCACCATTGATCAACTCACTATAGCCATAGTATTGTCACTCAAATCATGGATAGTCTAGAAACAAAGTAGATATGTTCAGCCGCATTTATATGACATTAGGCAGGCATTCGACAGAGTATGGCGCGAGGGCCTTCTATACAAGATTAAACTGCACTTTCCAATCCAGCTGTACCTAATCCTAAAAACATACTTAACCCATGGGGCTTAGCAAGTCAAAATCAAAAATACAGTATCTGAATACTATAAAATTAACTCCGAGTTATGTACTTGGTCCGTTACTCTACCTACTCTACACTTCTGACACACCGACTGCAGCCAACACATCAATAGCTATGTTCGGTGATCACACAGCTATCCTCTCTATTAATGAAAGACTAGAAATAGCGGCAACTCATTTACAAGCCCACTTAGATACCCTACAAGATTGGTTTCATAAATGGCTAATAACAGTAAATAGTGACAGGTCTACTCATGCCACATTCTCCAACAGGCGTAGTGTTTGCCCACAAGTAAGGGTTAACGATGTTCCAGTACCTCAAAAAACTGAAATCAAGCACCTCCGTCTTGGTCAGAAACTAACATGGGGCGCACAAATAAACGCCAAAAGGAAGCAAACAGACCTTAAGATTAAACGTATCAATTGGCGAAACACCCCAACTATCCTTGTCTAACAAACTAGTCATATAAAACCATTATCAAACCTATACGGACATTCGGAATCCAACTATGGGGCTGTGCGAAGGCTTTCCATACTAAAACACTTCAAAGATGCAAATCAAAGATACAAAGAAGTTTTGTCGAACACATTTTGTTGCTACGCGGATGATGTCACCCTCCTTATGTGCGAAGACACCGAAATAAAGCTGTTGAATCAGGTTAACATCAATCTTCAAAAATTTTATACGTATCTTTTGATTTTCTTCATTTAATTATGAATCTTAACAAAATTGTATTACTTCAATTTTTCCTAAATTCTTCAAATTACATTGCAAGTCATCTCATAAAAGTGGTCAAAAACATTATTAAACATGTACTAGAATTTAAGCCACTAGGGCTTCACATGGATCTATCCTTGAAGTGGAAGGTGCATATTGACAATATATGTGAAATAAAGCGAACACTATTTATGTTCTTTTACGACTAGGTTATCTAACCAGCCCGGATACGGTAAAAATGTTTTAGTTTTGCAACACTGAATCAGTTCTTAGGTACGAAATAATTTTCTGAGGTAGTGCCAAGGCATCACAACGAGTTTCTATTCTACAAAAAAGAGCTATTCGATTTATATTTAATTTGAAACAACGTGAGTCATGTAGGAAATCCTTCTCTGAAAATAATATTTTAACTTTACCATTTATACCGAGTGTAAATCAAATAACCCCTATAACTTTTGAACAGGTCACTAGATTTTGTTCAAATTTTGGTGGATTATGGTAGTGCCGGTTTGGGATTTCTTACATTAAAAAAACAATATCGCCGACTTCCGATTTCACCGGAAATGACACAAAAGCTGAAAATTTAAATGGAACATCCTGCATATTTTTAAATGCTTAGATTATAGGGCTTCAGATACATACAATTCATCTGTCGAATGTCAACTCAGGCGCCATCTTAATTTTACTTTTTTAAATTTTAGATCATTATGACGTCATCTAAACTATAGATAACTGACGTACCCCCACAATATAATTTTTTTAATAATTAAGTTTGTTAACGATCAAATTTAAAAATTACGTTTCTTTAATAGAGCTCACTGTTCCCAATAGAAACATACATGGGCCACCCTGTATATTAAATAGCTCTTTCAAGTAATAGTAACACGATATGCATAGTAATTCCGTTCGCTCCTATACAAATCAGTAATTTTTAATTTCTAATTTTTATTAACACAACATGCTCCTGAAGCAAATTTGGCAAAGTAAAATGGCGTTTGAGTTAACATTTGGTAGATGTAATGTATGTACTTGAAGCCATAGAATCCAAATATGTAGAAATATACAGGATGTTCTATTTAAATTTTCAGTTTTTGCGTCATTTCCGGTGAAACCGGAAGTCGGCCATATTGTTTTCTTTTATGTAAAAAACCCCAAACAGGCACTAATGTAACCCAGAAAAGCTTGAACAAAATCTAACGACCCGTACAAAAGTCACAGGTGTGGCCTCTATTTGATTTATACCGGGCATATATCCTAGATACGCTCTTATTTGTTAAGAGTAATATTAATAATTTTGGTTTCTTAAATAAATATCACAGTTATGGCACTCAACCCGGGCAAAACTTATTGGAGAGACAATCGCATCGTCTAGAATTATTTAAGTCAAGCCCTTGGTATATGGGTACGGACTTTTATAATAAATTGCCACAAAACTTTGAAGACTGTGATAATCTAAATAGTTCTAAGAGAAAAAATGTTAAAATATTCCTAATCCATTAATTAAAAAATTTTTATCGTGCTGTAGCGTCCCCCAGGTATCCTATCTTGAAAAGTGTAATTTCAACTTATTTGCAAGCATGCACATTCAAGAACAATCGCCAAGTAATTTATCTTGACTTTACGTACAATAACGTTACTATTACTCAAACTAATTGCTTGCCTTACTTTGACCTTCCTGACAATAATTAAAAGATTGTCTGATATTTAATTACTTGCAAAACTCAAATCTGATCAAAAAGATTGGCCGTCTAGTGGTAGGTACGTTGTGGTATTTGACTGAGATAGGCTGGACGAGGTTAAGTGTTGCATCATGTGGGGCAGGTAAACAATAAAGCTTCTCAAATTCAAATTAACAAGCTTTGCGCAGTGGTAGTTCAGCCCGTTAATATAATATTGTAGGAAAGAACCACCAATAAAACGCACTTTATTCATAAATAAGTAAATGGACAAACACATTAATAAATCAAATAGCAAAAAAAAAATGAAAGGGTTAAATATATAACAAAACACCATTAAATCAGGTTAAAGTCCGTACAAAATTATAACAATAAGAGAAAAATAAATCAAAAT
The DNA here is from genome assembly GCA_036346205.1 of Vesta saturnalis. Lineage (NCBI taxonomy): Eukaryota > Metazoa > Arthropoda > Insecta > Coleoptera > Lampyridae > Vesta > Vesta saturnalis. The sequence goes on along the minus strand of JARFJB010000548.1, from coordinate 122,187 downwards.
CAGTTTAGTTACACACAAACATAATAAAAAAACCATGTAGTCACACCCACAATTTGTATCATAAATAATCAGAATAAAACTCGTAATACCAAACATGTGGCCCTTTAAAACAAATCATGCCAGTCTTTAAGTAAATAAGCACATAAAATAATAAGGCAAATTACGGTACATATAAAATACAACAACAGTAAAATTGCACAGTTGATAATAAGGTAAAGGCCATGATAAAAGGAAATAGACAATAGACAATAGACGCGTCCACAATTGTTTAGTGACCCCTAAAGCACAAAGTACATACCTAAAATTACAATAAATTACATATAAAGATAAATTAGTTCGCCGGTAAACAATTCTACTTAAGAAACTGACATAAAAAAAACTCATTAAACAAAGCCTTACAAAGGCAAGTTGTAAATAAATCATAACATTGTGACCGATATATAAGTTTGAGTGCGTTAGAATAATAGAGCGCCCCTTTCTCAGGTTACACATTCATCTAATCAACAATATAAATAAAATTCGAGGTGCTTAATGGTCATTTGAAACCGGGAGTTTGTAATCACTTGGCAATTGCCCATTACAATTAGTAACCAAGTATTATCCTGTACCCGTTCTCTACACCCATCTCTACACAAATATAAATGTAAATAACAAACAACAATGCTAATTCACTCTAATATCAGAGTGAGGGATTCCTGTACTGTCATTTATTTTAGCAGATTCCTGCTTAACAAGCCCGCATGCAAATGAAGGAGATGCTTGATTTTTCATACGTTACATAGGCTTGTAAAGTTAATTGCTGCGAGCTTTCATTTATATGAAAATACCTACTTATACTTGAATATATATCCTTTAGTTAAACACTTTACTACCAACACGACGAGTTAAGATACGCGGTTTAGAACTCGGGGCCGCGGTGAATAATCATAGATTGGCTTTTGGAAAAATTTACATTAAAACATACACTAAAAGAAAAGAACGAATTAGCGTTTTAAACTAAAAGGTGCACAATAAAACATTTATAGACCGAACGGTTTACAACGGAAGTGTCTAACTAAAACCAATCAAAGTGTCCGGCTCATTCAACATTTCAACAGCAACTGCCCTTCCTCTTCGCTTTCAAAACTAACTATCTCTACTCCTGAAGATCAACCCCCGTCTTTCAAAAGTAATTAAAAAAACAAGAAACATTTATTTACGTTGGAACAGTTTCATATTAATTATTGAACATCTTAATTTCAAATATATTCATTCGTCCGTAACAAGCGCTACACTAAGATCTCAACTTTCAACGTCACCACAAGGATATCTTTTGATGGCGGTCTCTACCGATACAATTTATTATTACATTTGTGACGTTTTTACCACAAGAATGTGCATACAGCGACTTTCAAAGATACGTTATACTACCTCAACAAAGGCAGTTCCTAACATGTGTTTTTTTAATCCTTAAAATAAAATATCCAGAAAACAGTATCAAATTACGAATTAATATATAATAAAATATATCAAACACCTTTCTAACACGGTAACAATTGCGATTTGAACATGTTTATTGTAATTAAATTTTCGCGTTGTGTAACTTTTAACACTTATCTTTTCTAATGTTTAATGTCTAGTTGTAATTTTTAACTCTTAACTATTAAATTACATAGTTTTCGATTTTAATATGTAGTTGTTAAAAAAATAATTATTAGTGAAAATTTCATAAATTCTAGAATGTAATTTTTAACCTGTAATTATTTGGGTGCAATTTTTGTTTTACAATCTTTTTTGTTTTATTACGCAGCCTTGTATATGTTCATGTTAAAAATATCCGTAACAATGATTTCAAACTGTGAAAATACGAGCTGACCTATATCTGTATCTGATCTAGTGGACCAATAAAGTACTTACTTACTTAGATGTATAACTAATACTCCCTGGTATGTCACGAATGAAATCTTGCACAACGATCTGGGGATACCACATGTAACCAACGAAATCCTGGGATTTATGACACAGTATCTCAATAAATTACCAGGATATGTAAACCAACTCCTCGGTCACGTCAGAAACCAACCGACTGTTGTAACGAAACAAAATTTCCGTTACAAAAAGTACCGTTTCCAACCGTCATCTGTCACCTAATAAAAAAAAAATCCGGTCCCTACATATCTCCCATATAATTTTAGGTCAGATCTATTTGAACGCCTGGTATATTAAATTTTTCAAATTAATTGATTGAATAAATTTTATATGATAATATACATATAGTTTTATTAATTGAAATGTAAAATGTAATAATTTATTAACTAATTGTCATTATATTACATAAATTAAATTTATAATATTAAATATAATAATTTGCAATTTAACAACAAAATATTCCATGTTTCAAAGACGTGTTTCATTATCAATTTCACAAACGTGATATTTTATTGCAATTGTCATTCTTGCAGTATTAATCTAAGAATATACAAGTTGGTTTTTGATAGTGACTGGAAATTTTCTAAGAGTTTGCTTAAATTATATTACATTTAATTAATCACAGTTTTTTTAATTTGCCACCGCTCTCCGTTACATGTAAGTCTAATTGTTATCGTACAATTAATAACCCAAGTGTTAATTATTATAATCATATCACTTTTAGTTTAGTTAAAATTACGTTTGAATAATTATCACCGATTAATACGTTTCTTTAATTCTTTTATTTTTGGTTTTGGGTAATTTTCCGCTGCCGTATTTATTTAGTTAGAATAAATTTTTTTTTGTTAGCCATTTGGTAAGCTTTGGTATATCTTTGTAAATAAATTACATTTATTTTTATTTTGTGAGCAATTTTGTTACGCTATGAGGAGTTCTTTATTCATGACCGTTTAATAATAATAAAATTTTCTTTTGTAGGGGTTGCTCAATTATCTTTAATTTTCTATTAATAAATAACGTTCTCTTCCCTCCGTTTTGCATTACCGAGGTGATTACTTTTTTTAAAACTGTTTAAATCTCAACAACGATACAAGTCTTAAATACCGGCAAATCTTCAGAAACCCTGGTAGACCGACATCTTCACTGACGCTACTTGGACCGCTTTTACCTTTTTAATTCTCCGTGAAGAGGAATCTAGGCCTCTATATCACCAGTTACCTAGATTGGCGCTCGAGTAACCCGTCTATACCGCGATAGTCCAACCGCAGTTCCCCGTCCGACCCTCTCAGACAACTTTGATAATAACTAACCGTCCACCGAAGGTAAAAGCGTTATACTGTCGCCAGAAGACTGAAAAGAAATTGGCCATACGACTTAACCTTGTAACAAGTCAAGTGTAGTGTGATATCATGTGGAACTGGCACTGGTTGATTAATTCGTGTAACTTAGATAACGTTTACGTATTGCTTGTAATTTCTAAGCAGATTGTAAATAAGCATCAAAATATATAAAAACATAAAAAACTAAACGGAACAAAAAAATTGTTTCTGATCTCACATGATCAGTTTACAGATATAACAATATCGACGAGTGAACGCTTTAAAGTAAATTACGTAAATTATTAGGTACCTGTATAAATTTAAGTAAATGTTTTGTGTACTTAATTACGAACTCTAGCACCAGGAACCTCATTATATTTGACAATTAATTAATTATCCCATTCTAGGAATTCTATTCAATAGATCATTGACAAACTATTTAGTGACTCCGGGATTTATATTTTATTTAGAGAACGGAATTAATAATTATTATTTTATGAAAACTTTGATTATACTCAAGACCATTATATATTTTCTTCTTAGAACATGTAATAACAATCCAGTACTACTATACAACGTGCGCAAGATAGGGATAAACAGAATGGGGATCTTGAAAACGGCAATAGATACGAAGGCGGTTAAATTATAGAAAAGTTGTATAATTTGGGGCATGTTCACATGTAGTTTGCAAAAGTTCATTATTGTTTACCGTTTCCGAGATTTAAAACAATATGCGATTTTTATATTTTTCTTTTCTGGTAATTACTTCGTTTATTTTAAAAGATTTTTAAAAACGGAAGGTTTTTTTTAACTGTATTTAAATAGGTTTAAAAGATTGGAGTTGTTAATCTGTACATAGAAAAATATTACCGAATACTAATGTTAATCCGAATTTTTCTTAAAAAGTAGCTTCAAAACCACAATGTGTAATACATAACTAAATTAGTAATAAAAAATACTATCGGATACAGAGTGTTTCTTTGTTTGCGGTTATATAAAAAATAAAGTTAGTGATGGTATATCGGAGACGAAACATCGAATAAAAAATTTCAAAACGCATCTAATAGAATTCAAAAAGTGACAATCAAGAAGTAGCTTTGGTTTTTAAAAATCTTTTAAAATAAATGAAGGAAGTATGAAAAAAAGAAAAAGCCAAAAATCGCATTTTGTTTTATATCTCTGAAACGATAAACAATAATGAAATTTTTAAAACTACATGTGAACATGCCCTAAATTTTACAACTTCTTTCTAATTTAACCGCCTTCGTATCTCTTACCGTTTTCAAGATCCCTATGCCGTTCATCCTTATCTTGGGCATCAAAGCCGCATTTTCGCCTAGGCACGATAGGCACATGTCTAGATCCCGCTGACAATAGGGGCCCGTAAAAGACTTCCATTGGATATAAAATTACATATATTAACAAAATATTTGCATGGATTTCCGAACTGAAAAGCTAAAGTTCTTAATTTAAAACAACTTTACATTCAAAACTCAAAAGCAAATGTTGCGTTGATACTCGTATATTTGAATTAGCTCGCTTGCAATTCCAATTTAAGGTAATTACTTATTCTAAGAAAAAGCAAATCTGGATAAACAGAAGTGCCGGAAAAGTCTAGAAAGAATTAGTGACCAGCGACAAGAATTACATTAGAAGCGGAAGTCTCGATCCTTCTATGAAATACGATGACGATCCGCTGACGCTGACCTTCTAGAGAAAACCGACACCTTCGTGACGTTCTACATTTGCTTTATAAGCGGAACGTGAAATGTGTTGAGGAGGTAGTCTTAAAATCAATGTTGTAATAAATTTGTTAATGAATTTCGCACTCGGTTTTAAGTATTATAAATGTAATTGCGATTAAGTGATAAATAAATCTGTTTTAATCAAGTAAATAAGTTGATAAATACGCCAGAATTGCGAAAAACGAAAAAACAGGAGAAACAAGAATTTTAACAGAAGAAGATGAAATTAACCCTTTCATCATTTTTGCTAACATCTAAAAAACAATGTGCGTATAACGAAAGTGCGGGTAGTTTTAACTTATTTTCTGTTGCGCGTAATTGTGGTTCAGAAACTTCTAAAAAAATTTTGCGGATGACAAAAGTGTGGTGTGGTTCAAATACTGATGCATCCATACATAATACGTGTACTACAGAGACGGATGATTCCTCAGTTATTACCGATACCAGAGATAGCGTGTGTTTGTTTCCTAGAGACATAGTTCTTTGGCCCCAAACAATCACCGCAGTCATGAAAAACTATTATGTACGATGCAAACCACTGGCAGTATTTGGGTCAATGGGATCCTCAGGAACGACATACAAAGAAGGATCACAAATAGTGCATAAGTCCTTAACCACGAATGCATTTATTAGGGTAAATAAGAGTGGAGAAACATTGCCTCGAGAATGGTTTGTTTATACAGAAACCAGTAAAATGGCATATGGCTACATTTGCAAATTATTTTCACGAAAAGAAACGAAATTAGCAAAAGGAACAAATGACTGGAAAAATATTTAAAAAGTATTAGCAGAACATGAAAATTCTGTGGATGACATTACATCGATACGTGTATTTATTTCAAGAAGCAGGAGTGAAGGACGTATAGATACAGCTGCTGTTGAAGCCGAAAAGTCGGAGCGATTGTATTGGAGACAAATTTGGAAGCGAGTTGTTGCTACCGTGAAGCATTTAGCTTCCCACCGACTGGCATTTCTTGGAAAAAGGAGCAAATTAATTTGCTTTGATTTTAGACTCTAAGCCTGACATTGCACACATAGATCAATTAACCGTTATTGTGCGATATGTATTGAAGGGTAAAATTAACCAGCGTTTCTTTAACTTTATTCCCATCACATCCCATACAGCAAGAAATTTGGAATAGGTAATTTCAAGCTACTTTAGCGAAATAAAAATTGATATTCAGAACTGTCGAGGTCAGAGTTACGACAACGCGGCGAATATGGCCGGTTGTTATAATGGATTCAAAGCTTAATTAAAAAAAAGTGTCCTTCTGCGGAATTTGTTCCATATGCAGCCCACTCGTTAAATTCGGTTGGAAATGCAACAGTGGAAGGCAGTATGGAGGTAACATCGTTTTTCAATATTATTCAAGAACTCAATGTTTTTTTCTCCGCATCCACTCACAGGTGGAATATACTTGAAAGCTGCATGACGAAAAAATACTTAACAATTAAACCTTTCTCTAATACCAGATGGTCTGCGCGATCTGAAGCTGTTAGAACCCTAAAAGAAAATTTAACTGCCATTAAAACACCGTTGAAGGAACTTGCCACAACTCCAACCAAAAAATCAATTCCTCGAGTCGAAACAGGCGCATTATTCAATAAAATTGAGGGATTCGAATTTGTGCTATTAATGTGTATTTGGGACAGAATTTTAAGCAGAATGAACTCTGTTAGTAAATCACTGCAGTCCTCTAAGGATTCTATATCTACTGTAGTAACACTGTATGATAGCATAAGCAACTTTATCTCAAATATGCTCAACCATTTTACTGACTTTGATAACGAAGCTGAGAAAATTGTTTCAATATAGTATACAAAGACACGACGGATTAGCCGTAAAATATTCTTTGATGAGAATAATGACAACAATTTGCAATTAGAAGAAAGGGAAGCTATTAGAGTGAATATGTTTTTGAATGTGTGTGATGGAATAATCTCCAATTTGTGTAAAAGATGTGACTTGTACAGAAATGCAAATAATAAGTTTAAATTTATTGATAATTACAGTGATGCAACATTGTACAATGTAAAGATTACATAAGTACAGTTTAAGTCAGGATATGGATGTTGAGGAAATGGAAGTAGAAATGAAACAGTTTAGTTTGTTAAGTCAAGCCGAGAACTTACTTAATGCATTTGATAAACTTAACTTTATAATTGAGAACAACATTGTATCAACATTTCCAAACGGTGAAACTATACTGAGACATCTTATACATACATACATACATATATATATATATATATATATATATATATATATAAATAGGTATAATAGAGGGGGTAGAGTTTTATCGAGTTGAAATATTATATAGTATGTGAGTTCAAATAAAGTCGAAGAAGTTGTACACTTAGTTATGAGAAAATATAGTATACGAAGTATGAAAATATGGTTTTGATATAACAAAACAGGCTTTGTGGGGTTTGCACAATGATGTTGTATTCATAAAAGCAATGAGCTATAGCAGTAGCATGTGAAGAAGGTCAACACTATACATATTAGTGTGTACGTTCAGTTTCGTTTAAGTTAAATAAGAAATTTCACATTTAAATCAATTTAATTAAGAATTTGAATACATAAGAGATATTGATTACATGAAGTACAATAATTCTAATGTGTAGAACATGTATAGTAAGTAATAGGTACAATGCATAAAACTCTGCGAACTATGAAAAGGGTTATGGTACGAAGACAGTATATTGGTAATTCACAAACTAAGTGTTTAAAAAGTGCACAAGAAGTTATAGTGCCTAAGAAATATAGCTAAGAACATGAACAACACATGTGTAATGTGAACAATATAAATACAATTTGTGTACAAAAACTTACTAAATATGCTAACATTGTGAAAGTGTGAAAAGACAAAATTAGGAACTATTGAGTACATAAAACCAGTGTAGGGGTTTAGAGACATATATAGGAACATATTATATAAACATTATAAGCGATACAGACGTTTAAAAAGCAAGTTAAAATTAAATTATATAAAGTTAGGTTAAGTACAATAGTTAAGAATTTTTGAAATTTATAGTTTATATAGGATAAGATAAGTTCACAATAAATTATAAAAGCATATAATAATAGGTTTCGCTCATTTTCATATAGAATTTAACATTAAATATGTAATTTAAACATAAATTTAGAAAAATTGGGTTATGTACCTAAAATTAAGCTATTGAAGTAGAAATATTGTTAAAACTATGTAAAATCGGTAGAAATAAGTGTATTCTTATACACTTTTCTATGCAGAAGCTGAATATGTCTTCAGTTAAGTTGTAAAATATAAAATTTGTTAGATTTTAACTATAGCCTGTGAGATGTCCATTTATGCAAAATTTTGCCCTGATTCCAAAAATGTATTTAAAAAGCAAATCCGAATTGATTTGACAATGTTATGGCATAATTTATGTTTTAGTTAATTTAACTTTTTTGTTTAGACCAATCAAATGCAAGGATCTTTTGTATGTAGTGTAAAAAAAATTGAAAGCTTTGGTATCCATGAGAAAAGTATATAACGAATTGCTACTGATTTCTCACTCTCTTACTCTGTTATAATTTTAATTTTGTGTAACTAAAAAGTCATAGTGCTTATAGTGTATTCGTTACATGTAAGTTATAAATTTACGTTAACATTGTCGAAAGTAAACCGCGATCAACGTAGAGTTTGAGATTTCAGAAACAATCGATATAACAAATAACAAATCTTAAAACTAAGGTTACCGGTTATAATATTCGACATTATTGTATTGTTTCATTTCGAAATCTTGTTCAACATCGCTTGATGTGCATTTCTTTATGTAAATAAAATTCTTCTGATGTTTTGGTTGTGATGTTTATTTTTTTTCAAAAGTGATAGAGGTTATAAAATAAAAGTAACTTCAAATCGGCATCTGAAATAAAAGTGACAGTAAATATAAAACTTTATGAAAGAATAAAAATAAGTGTAATCCGGTAAATTAATAAATATTTAAATAAATATTTAAATATTCAAAGAAAAATAAAGTGCAACTACAAAAGTAAATGAGCATATTACCTAAGTGCAACGTATTTACCAAAAAGAAGATTTATCACAAGTTAGTGCAGCTGGATGAATTTATGGAAATTAAGCAGTACCATTTGCAACAGGAAGGCAGTATCATCGTTAGATGCAAAGAAGTTTTACATCCAATGGTAATATGGAACAAGCTTAAAGTGACCATTTATTGGAGATTACAACAACACATGTGAGTTTATTTTACTATCATAACCCAACAGATTGCAATGATTAATTTTTTAATGTCCTGTATTTATGTTTTGTTTTCTGGATTTGTATATATTTGTTGTGTAACCATAAATGTAACAATTTTAAAATAAAGAAAATCAAAATTGTACTCACTAAGTAATAGATCGTTGGTGAAATTTTTGAACATAAATGACAATCTTGCCTTGCTCGCGAAGTAAACCTTACCTACAACGACACATTCAAAATCGCCAGTAGTGAAATTAGGAACTCTTAATAGTGAGAGTGTAAAACAAATTACAATGATTCAAAATTTAAAAACACCCGTATTGGAACTGCGCAGTAATCACCTCGAATGGATAAACACCAGTTCGATAAGAATAGTAGTAGTGCTAACTATAGAAGCATTAAGCTGTATTAAATATAAACGTATGAAACAAAATAAAAAGGTTAAAATGGTAAGGAATACTCAAAATGAGAGTCCCTCATCTATCGAACCTAAGGAGCGAGAAATTATGTAACTAAAAGGTACCTATGTAAATTTAAGTAAATGTTTTGTATAATTAATTATGAAGGCTTGTACCCGGACCATCATTGTATTTGATAGGAAACATTAACTATCCATTGTATGAATTCTATTTAAATATATTGTATTTTATTTAGAAAACGAAATTAATAATTATTATTTTATGAAATTTTTAATTATATTCAAGATCATTAAACATTTTCATCTTAGAAAACGCAGTTCAATCACCGCCGTGGTTGAACCCCAGTTTAGATCACATTGATTTTTTTTAGGTTAATTAACGAGGTTATAAAAGAGCTGCATGTTTAATAACAAGCCAGTATTACTATAAACGTCAGTTTGACAAGTACTAATTAGCATTAAGTGTTAGTGCAAGTTATTTCTTTGCAGTTCTGCTTTGTAGAACAAGAATTACTAATAAAGATTATGCAGGGGGTCCCGGATAGGTCTTTATAATGCTCTTCCATACTGAGGAAACCGGCTGTATTAAGAAAATGCGGAAATTTTAAGCATTTTGTTCGTTGCCAAATCATGACGTCACGCCAAAATTCATAAAATGGAGTGCATGACCAGGATGATGCTGTTAGTTTGCCTGCGTTTATAGTTTTCCATTATTGGTATGTGGAAAACATGAAAATTACCTTACCAATGTGGTCTACAGTTTGTTTATTTGTACCTTGAAGACAAATGAAAATTATCGTACCTTACCTTACGTTCATATTATGGGACTTACGTTATGTTCATTTATTGTCTACAGTTCGTTTATTTGTACGTTATTGCAACTGGAAATTATCGTATGTGTATCTTATGTAATATACAGGGTGAATCTTATCTAATCCGCCAAAATTAGAGAAGTACTAGAACTCATCATTATAAGCAAAAAAGTTCATATGTACATGGGTCCGGAAATGCTTCGTTTCCGAGATACAGGGTGTCAAAGTTGAAAAAAGAAATGGCATTTTCTTCAATATCTTTCGACTGTTTCGAAATAATTTCATGAAATTTCGTATAGGATGGTTTTTTGAAATGAAATATTCAAATTTGTCGTCCATTTAGTTGTGGTCTCTAGAGGGCGCCAGCGGCAACCATTTCCACCCCTTTAAATCATTGCAATTTTTGTGCTGCATTGTATACCATTTTGGACTAGAAAAACCGATTCTCCTATCTTTTCTGCTAAAAAAAGGTATATTTTAGTGATGTCGCTAGGAGCAGCCGTTTCTGAGAAAAACACATTTAAAGCTCACAATGTTTATTTATTTAAAACTTGTAAGGAGCACTAAAATATCCAATATTAAAAAAACAAGAAATTAATATTAAAAGTAAACATGTTCTTTTGATAACAACTGTTCAAACAACTGTCCCAAAAACCGCGTATACGAAATTTCATGAAATTATTTCGAAACAGTCAAAAATATTGAAGAAATCGATTTCTTTTTCAACTTGACACCCTGTATCTCGAAACGAAGTATTTCCGGACCCATGTACATATGAACTTTTAAAAGCAGAAAAAGAAAAGCAAAAAGGAGAGAGCGACCAAAAGCAGCACAACAACCCGCAGACCCGCCGACCAAATTGAACGGGAAAAAAAGGGGAAAAACAGATTTTGGGGACAAAAAACCCTTTTTAATAAAACGCGCCGAAAAACAGAAAAGCCCCAGGCAAAGAAACAACGACACAAGTTTTAAGACGAAACGTGAACGGACAGAAAGACAGCAAAACAAAAAAACGAACAAGGTTTTAGAAAAAGGAGCAACCGGCCAACACAAAAGACGGGAAGGAAAAAGGAGAACCCAAAAAGAACCCAATAGCCAGGAAAAAGAAACAGAAACGAACTAACCCACGGCCCTTTCCACCAAAAACAAAAAAAATAATTATAGGGCGAATTAAAAACGCACAAACACACACAGGGAAAAGAACCATTAACCGTTTAAACTTGCTGACCGATAGCCAAAGAGCAGCGATTGAGAAAATGTTTCGGGAATGTAACGAGATCACGTTCCAATTAGTTATTGCATAACGTTCTTTAGCTGCAGTGACAGCATTGTTAAATGCAGATGAAGCGTTTTAAATTTTTGTTTAGAAAATTTGGCACTACTAGATTAGACAATTTCGATTTATTCGCAGATGCGAAAGATCTAAAGCTTAAATTTCAAATTTAGTAATCATAATCTATTTTCATAAAATTATTTGACAACCGAATGGCCGTACAACTCGACAGTTAGAGTTTTCACTGAAAAGTCATTTAGTATCGCAATTGTGACAATAACTACACGTTTAGTGTAAGGTGACTAACATTGAAGGACTACCACAACAGAGTATTAGCACATATACTTAAAGGTGTTATAACATTTAGCTTTTGCGACACAAACTATCGAAAGAACTGTCTTTAAACGTATGACTTGAGCCTAGAAACAAAACTGACTGACAGATGCGATACGAATAATACGAACTAGTACACTATTAACATTTAACTAAAGGTCGCATTTTTAAATCTGTTAAATCTTGAAAACTGCCGTACTCAAAACAAATTAACATGACGTACAATCTCTTTTACCTGAAATTCACCTGTAACCACCACGCGCTCAAATACAATCCATTAGTATACCTCGTCACATTCAAGCTACTAGACATTAATATCAAAATCACATAACTCTTACTTTACTACAATTTATATACACCACTCACTTCTATTGTTGAAGTACTTCGTTAAAATCAAGAGTTTAAAACTTTTAAAGTTGTTTATGGTATAATGATTTAGTTTTAAAACGTAATAATTATAATCTTTAATGTAAATCTTGTACAATTTTGGACATTGACAGTTGGTACTAGACGTATGAATTATCCATATAAGTATAAAATTAATTGTTCTTCTATTTATTAATGAACTTAGAAATTTTATTGTATCAAATAACATTACTGCCTAAATTTAAGTTTGGTTAATTTGTTTATCTGAAGTGTTTGTAATCAAGATTTTAAAAATTTATTTAGGATTGTAAATTAGTATGCTTACTAAAATAAATAATGTTAATTAAAAAATGTATGAACTTTTTATTACAAAATTTATGAAAATCTATTATCTCTAATTTATTTTGATTAAGAATTTATAAATCTATTCATTAATATCGATACGAAAATAGAAAAGTTAATTTAAAATTTACTTAAGGATTTAAATCTTTAATGTTGTTAAATATTGCTGACATCAAAATGAATGATAATTTAATTTATCATAGACAAAAATCACAGAAAATCATAATTTTTTATTTTTAAAAGAATGTCTTAACCTGACTTTGTAACATGTGTGTTAACAATTTAGGAAATATAGACACGTATTTTTTAATAATGTATTCACATAAGATTTTGGTTTGACAAAAAGTTTGCTGTAAATTTTTCTTTAATAGCTTTCTAATGTATTACTTTTCAGATTTGTAACACGTTGTGACGATTTTCATTGGATGTTTGTAACGTAATATCTGAATATTGTTTATAAGGAAAAGAATAATATTTGTGTTCTTTTCAGTCTTTTATTTTAAATCATTTAGTAAAAATTTTATATAATTTTATAAAATGTGAAATGATTCAATGTTAACTAAGTGTTTAATGTATAAACATTAACTAAACTTTACTTTTATTTTATACTTCTGTTGTTAAATGACTTTAATAATTACTCAATAATTTTTTTCTTTCATGGACACTCCAGCTAGCTCAATAATGTAATAAATGGTTATTGTTATCATTCATCAACATTTTCAATGATTTATTAATTATGTATTTTTAAGTAATTAAATTGCTTTCTTCAGTTTACTATTAGTATTGCATAAGCTTTTAAGATCTGCAAAGTCATGTATCAAATTATAAATTTAATTAAGAAATTCTAAATGCAGACTGTTTTTGTTCACAGTATTAATAATATGATTCTAATTCTTTAGTTATTTTTTAATGGTAACAAACAATCAAATCAATGAATCAAAAAATTAATGACAAATATATTTTCGTTCGGCATTTTATAATCAAATTGCTTGATATATTTATACTATCAGTTTTACTTATTTACTTGCAATTTTATGTATCAGTGGCCATAATAAAGGGGTGTATAGAAACTCAATACAGTTCGGAAAAATATTGGTACTAAAGTGACCGAGAGAAATCTGAAATTTGTTCAATTTCTTATAGCCCTAGGGGCACAAACACCAATTAAAAATCGGCTTTTTCTCTTAAATGCACTATCAAGTATTTCAAAATATTTTATTATAAACTACGTAAGCTTAGATACGTTTTCTTTTTGGCGTTTTCTCATGTTTGTAAAAAATGACATAATCTTTATAAACTGAGTCTCGTTTAGAGAGTTGTTAGTGTCTAATAAAGTATTAACATTTAGGTTTAGTTTTTAGTTTATTTTACAAGTAAGAAAGTTAGAGAACATTTAACAGTCATTGATTATTAAATTTATTAATTATAAGTATTAAAACAATGAATAAAATTTAATATATTAAATGTCAGCGTATCTTTAATTTAGAAATAATTTTAAATTGTTATATCGCGTTAGAATTTCCTTCTATATTATTTGTGACCTCAAAATGTTCGATGTTATAAAACAATGGGTCCAACAGTGCTAGTACTGAAGAACTAATGACGCCCCAAATGTTCAAATTATCACCTCTGATAATTCTCCGGTAGACAAAACAGATCTGTCTCATTAATACGGCGAATAGTGTTCTTATTTACCATATTCTCCATGTTGCTTTGGTTAAATAAACAATACATTCAACCTAAAAATAAAATAAACAGTCAGATCAGTTGACTAGAAATTGAAACTTTTTTTACTTTTCTATAAGTTTTCTATAAATTTGTCTACAAGTAAACTATTTTCATCCATTTGTCAGAAAATTTGTCCAAATTATGACATTTTGTCGAAGAATTGTGGATCATTTGGAAAAGTGTGGCTATTTTAAGTTTTTAATACTAGCATTGTTGGTTAGAAAATTGATAAATTTTAGGTAGTTTTCATTAAATATAATGGCTCAATATTTATAATAACCGCAATTTCCTCTACCTGCCATGTTGCATTTTCATCCAATATGTAATTGCATGTAAATTCATTCTCCATCAATGTTAAAATTAATCCGTCAATAGGACATTTAATAGCCAGATTTAATGTCAAATTTTATTTTAAAAATTTTGTTAAACGAGTGAATATGTTGTATATTCATTTATGTTTTGTAGATATCTAAGGTCTTTAAAGATTCATTTCAAGGCATTTTGGGAAATTAAATCTCAAATCTCATGATTAAATTATGTATCGCTAGTACGTTTGGATATTTTCAGTTTGGATTCTAATGGATAAATCTTCAGTATTTCTTAAACAATTTCTAAAACTCTTTCTCGTAACGATGTCTTTCTGGATACCGCGCAGTAACAGTAATTTTCTGCATTCAAATTATAAAATAATATCAAATGCTATTTCATTGTTAACGCATTTTGAAATCGGTTCGTTAATAAACGAAAACTTTAATAAACTAGTTTAACCAAAGTAATATTTAAAGTGGCATTAGTTTTTGCATTTATACAAGACATACTGTTTTGCACGTTGAATTTGAACATTTTCATTATTGTTCAGTATGCAATGTCTAACCAAACATCAATAGAATGGGAGAATTAGTTATCGATTAGTAAAAGAAAATACTTGACCGCAGAGCTTGTAATGATAAAAGCAATTATACAAATAAAGTTAATAAACAATATTGATAATAACGAATTATATTTAAAATAAATAGTTCAAATAAATAGTCAAATACTAAAATGCTGCTTGATTCCAATTTGAATTATTTTAGTTTCAAATTATAATAATACATAAAAGAAACAATAAAATTATAACTCGAGCGCCAAACTATCTTGTAGAACAGTTAAAAGTTAATGAACAATAGTGTTTATGACAATAAAGAAATATTAACGTGCAATTAAGTTTATTATCATCTTGTTGGATGATTAAAAATAGAGTCTTATTACTATTCTTGTATAAAAAAGTCATTAAATAATTACCCGTAATTTCTGACTTACATTTTATAACCTTAGATTCACAGAGTCAGAGTCACTAGAGTCAGGATTGCATATTTGTACAATCACCAGCACACCAACTGCCAAACTGGAATATTCTTAAATTTATTCATAAAAATTTTCTATCCAATAAATGGATTCATTGAAGTTCTTGTATCAAAATTCAATTTAAAGGTAATCAATGTTCAATTAAAGTAGCATCCAAATAGATACAATAATAATGAGAAAATGCGTAATAAGTAACAAATTAAGTTCCATTAAAATTAGAAATAATAGTTATAATAATGGTAATAATAGTAAAATACTATCTTAAAATGCATTATAAAATACCATATAAAAAGTAAGTGCCTGGAAAAGCAAATGCTTTAGTTTTAAATATAATTAATTAAAATAACTACCATCTAAACCGATGCACTACTCAAAATTAGGTAAAACCATTATAACAAGGCTTTCTGCTAGCATTCAAGGAAGTGAAAAAAAATAGCGGTTTCAGAATTTTCTGTAATTATCCTGTGCATAGAATTAAGTTATCGTTGCGCGGTCAGCATCAAATTCTTACGGAAGGAAATATTAATATTACGAATATTTATTAAAAGAATGTACTATTAATGCAAATTAAATTGCTTATCTCAATCCTATAATGAACTTAAAACTTTTATATATTACTAATAAATGAATGAAAGATCTTAAATTAAAGTATTTAATAAACACAAAAATTGACACACGGATAGCGTGGTGTTTTAATTTGATAAATAATGATGGTTACTAGTTTCAGCAAGAATGCAATTGTAAGCAGTTAAACAGGACAAGTTTGAAAGAAAAAAGGTAAGCATTATCTCTAGAAGAGGCACTGTAAATCTTGAACAGGAAGCAAGGAATAGCAATTAAACGACAGTTTCAACAAGCGTAAATTTTTTATTTAACAATGAATAATAGTTGTTATCTCAATAGTATAATAATTAACACGACGTTAAAAGTCGATACAATTTAATTTCAGATTTCTTATACTTGGGCGTTGATGAAAAGATAAACGTAAGTATAGCTTGTCCACTATCACGTATGAAATAATAAAAATTCGTAATTAACATATATTTTCATATTGACCTGACGAGGCCAGTCGAATTTTTGAAACCATTTATAATAACACAAGATATTGTTACGTTAAATTTTTACCTAAAGGAAGATTTCATACACAAACACAAAACCACACACACACACAACACACACACACACACACACACACACACAAAACACATAAAACATACACACAACAGCGAAGCACACCACACACACGACAGCAAACACAAACACAAATTACACAAAATAAACAAGTATAAAAGCATCGACACGCACGCATCAAGCACGCCATTACGCACAAAACAACACGAAGACAACACGCACACGAGCAACATAATTATATTATAATATATATATATATATATATATATATATATATATATATATATATCAATATGGTTATTTTAAAATCACCGACAAACGAAAACTGGAGATTCTATGATTCAAAATAAGACAAAATGATCATAAACGCTTTTCCCAAAATGCTTCTAACCGAGATACAGGTTGATTAAAATACTTTTTAAGGTTTTTAAGATTCCTCAAAACTACAAAAGATATTACTGAGATTTGGTTCACCTAAATGCTAATTAAATACAATTAATCAGGTGAGTTTGAGTCAACTGACTCCATCCAGTGGCGTAGAATATTTTAAGTTAATCAGTTTAAGTAAAAAACGCACGCCATGGTTTTTTGAAAAATATTTTTTGATAGATTCAACATTTAATTCTGCAAATAAAATCATACTTAGTATTTTTCAAATTCGGACCGTTTTGAAATATTTTGCATTAACATAAACGACACATTATTCAATAAAATAAAATTTATTTTACAAAAATAACGCAGTTAACTATTAGGTACATTATTAAAGAGATATTGAAGGAATCAAAACAAAATAATAATTATTTTTATACATATTGTTCAAAATGTCCTCCTTATGAATGCAGCTTGTATTCTTCTTAGCAAATGAAACCTAACACGTTGAAAATTTGTGGCATAGCCCTAATCTCATCGCATGCCATCTGTATGCGATTCCAAAGTTGCTTCGATTATCAATTTGAACAGAATACGAGTTTTCAGATACCCCCAAAAAAAAATCCAATGGGTTTAAATCTGGCGTGTGCCGCCACGGTACTTCACTTCCTGTCCAATCCAGCGTCCAGGGAACCATGCATTTAAAAATTGTGTAGAATGTGTGGTGCACCATCATGCATGAAATACATGTTCATTCTAACATCTAAGGTTGTCGTCAAATAATTCTGGCAAATCTTTCTCAAAAACGTTTAGTATACCTATCCAAATACTCGCTAAATCTATGTTGGTGAGCTGTAACTACAGTTGGATGCTGATTTTCATCTAACCTTGTGGAATTATGCAAGTTTATTATTCCATTTCGGGAAAAATACACTCATCATGTCAATAGTTTCTATTAAAATTGATTCATTCAGCGAGGATAGTCAGCAGCAATAATGCATGCACTTTTTAGGTGAAAGGGATGTAAATTTTGTTCTCGTAAAACTTTCCAAGACTTGCTATGCGACACACCAAATTCTAAACCTAACTCACGCGTACTTATTGATGAATTTTCATAAACTCTATCTAAAATTTGTTCCTCAATTTCAATTGTAAACGAGCATTTCGTCCGAATTTTCTTTCCTTTTAAACTTCCATACTCTAACAAGTTACGATGAACGGTTCTAAACGTAGTATGATGTGGATGTCTTCTATTTGGAAATCTTATTTCTAAAGTCAGAGCTGCACGAGCATTTGAATGTATTACCATAAATGCATATCGACCAGTTCTCGTTTGGAATAATTCATTTACAGTAATTAGACACAAACAATGAATTACAAAACACGCGTAAATGCAACCATTTTAGCTAACATAAGATACGTAACTGTCAAATGCAAAGCAATCTCTGATTTATTTAATTTGGTTATTACTGAATAATGTAGTCGTTTATGTTAATGCAAAATATTTCAAAACCGGGTGCCGAATCGAAAAAATACTAAGTATGACTTTATTTGCAGGGACGTGCGTTTTTTTTTACTTAAAGTGATCAGCTTAAAATATTCTACGCCACTGGATGGAGCTAGTTGATTAATTATACTTAATTAGACATTTAGGTGTACCAAATCTCAGTGTAATATCTTTTGTAGTTTTGAGGAATCTTAGATAAATCTTAAAATTATTTTTAATCAACCTGTATCTCGGTTAGAAGCATTTTCGGAAAAGCGTTTATGATAATTTTGTCTTATTTTGAATCATAGAATCTCAGTTTTCGTTTGTCGGTATTGTATTTTATTTAAAATGAACTTTTAAATGCATACAGTAGATTAATTAGCGGGACTTGAATCCACGCCACATTTTATAATTTTATACACCATTAAGTATCACAGTCAACTTTTTGTGAATGTCTGTAAATATATATATATATATATATATATATATATATATATATATATAATATATATATATATATATATATATATATATATATATATATATATATATATATATATATTATATATATATATATATTATATATATATATATATATATATATATATATATATATATATATATATATATATATATATATAATATATAAAATTCGTACCCGTAATAATTTAATTCAGAAGTTACACTCCAACTTGTTTTCGTTTATAATATCAAACACAAACCTTTATTATCAATTCAGGTATATAAATAATCGAAACTTGTCACTTCAATATATTATTCCTAGCATCCTGTATGAGTAACAATAATAATTTCAATGATCTGGCTCTTATTCCCAATGAAAGCAAATTTGTACTTAAGAGCTAACAAACAGTATAAATAATATGATATGGACAACCGGTATATACAATTTATGCTTTGGGTTACTACTACTGCGTACCATAGCGTAAACAGTAGTTAATTATTAATAAGATAATATCAAAAATGGAAGCTAAAGGCTAAAACATCGCAAGGTGTTTTATGTAAAAGTTCAGTAATAATTACTTTTAATTTGATTGAGTATGTGCATAAGATAGTAACTAATGGTTTGATCAAGTTATAATAGTTCTGAGTTAGTGAAATTTTTATAAAAGCTAAATGGTTTCGGATAGCAATACGACAAAGAAGTTGCTACAAAGGTTAACGATTCAGTAAGAATAACCTGTAATATAATTAACTTAAGTGCACTTAATCTTCCATAGAGGTTGTAGTGATCCCTGCTGAATGCCGTGTTATACTACGTAACAGGTTACGAAGTAAATTCGACAATACAATGTTTATTAATACAGGTGATAAAGGAAAAAAATTGACATTCAAGTTGTGAAACGAATACTTGAGCTTTTAGAACAGTTTAAATTCCATCCTCGTGTTGCAGTACAGCTACCAGTAGTCATTTGGCAGGCCCAGTTAATCGTGGCAAAACCAAAAGCGAATGAAAGGTACACTAACGGATATTCAACGACTACGTAAAGAAAAGAAGAATGACGGACGAGAAGAAAAAGCTAGAAATAAGGTTACGTTATAACAGAAATTTATTCCCATAACGTTGTATTTTAAGCCCAAAAAAGATTCTAATTATAAGAGATTGCAGAAACCCAGCTAACTTACCGTATTTGTAAGTAAATTTTTCATCCGCATTAATAGCATTTATTCTTGAACAAATGAAAATTCTTGAACAATTCTCATCTAGAAATGGTGATTTACACACCAAAGAACAGCAACCAGAAATTTTTAAAATGCATTTTAAATCCCATGGCCGTTAAGAAACCACACCATAGGAACAAGGCATTAACAAAATTTTCTTATCAAATTTTTGGTTGTTAAAATTTAAACAGATGTATTTCAATAAGCATGTTTTTATGTAATTATTCGATGGTATCACCATCTAGTTTGATTTAGGAAACTAGCAGGTATCTGTAAAACGTTTATTTAAAGTAATCGGAACCCACGTATAGATCACTAATTTATCTTAAGAAATTTTATAAAATAAAAATGTAAATCGATAACGAAATAATTCAATCATTATGAATTCCTGGCAGGCAGTAAATACAGAAAATTCAAATCAATAAAAGAAATAAGTAACGAGTAAATAACAATCCTAAATATCAAGTCAGATACCTATTTAGTCTTGTTCTTTTCCAAACAGTAATAAGAAAAATTATAAAATCATCCGAAAAGATACGATATCGATTTTACACGTTACAAATTAACGCCGTTAACATTCTTCTTCTATAAAATCGGTCCTTTTAGGGCCCAAATATAAAAAAATTCGTAATGCAATATAATAAACGTGTTCTATAATTCTGTAACTTTAAAACATATTTTTACATTTGTTTTATTCATATCTTTGCAATGAAAGAAGACATCGACTTACGGTTTTCAACAAATTCTATCTTTTTAACTTTTTCGTCAGTTAAAGAATTATACCCAGAAAATTGCAAAATTGGCTGGCACAAAACGCCATCAACTGACTTAAAAAATAGACCGACAATGTTAAGACTTTGTTAGAAGCACCAAGAATTCAAACGAGACTTAGTTTATTAAAATCGACGGAGTTAAAGGAAGTTATAAAATTTTTTTAGTGAACATTTACCTCTTCCCCGCCCTCATTTAACAAAAGGGAAAAAAAAAATTTCTCTAAATTATTTTAATAAAATATTTTGGCATTTCTTGATAATACCAATTTAAGGAAAAAGCCGATTTTTAGTTACATTTGGCCCAGCCATCGCAGAATCTAATTTCCAACAATTCCTCTGTATCCCTTTTACTGTAAATATTTTTTTCCCGAAACTGTGCCGGCCTCCTTTATTAATGGACCACGCGGTACATATACTGTGCTTCCCACCCCTTTCTTGCTCCTTCAACAAGAAACAATTAGAACCGTAAATCGCCAATCTAGTTTTACAGCGCTTTATGTAATGCATTTATGTAATGCATGTGACGGACGTAATTTTATTTTCGTATTGGACCCCACATTCATCATCTTTATTAAAGTCTGTGTAAATATACATAATAATTTTACCCTAATTAAAATCCTTATGTTACGTCACTGATACTTGCATATTATTCGTATTAGATGTTCTCTAATTAATGTATAATTTTATTGAATCGTTGTATACCTTTTTTTAATCTACATCTAAACAGAATTTGACATAATGGCTATAATTATCTCAATTGCAAATTTCATTTAAGTTTTACTACTACGCCATCTAGCAGTAATACGCAAACCTGAAAAAAATTGATAATAGCCTTCCAAAAGGATTAATTCATTGAAAATCACGTGCTTTTATTTTTCTACGTTTAATATTAATTAGACAACTCAAATTGAAAAAATTTTTTTTAGCACACTTTTATGGAGTCACTGTTGTGTGATCCTTTGGAAGGATAAATTCTAAATTTTCTATTGATATTTATGTTGCTTTCTGGTTGTTTCGATTACTGCAAGTGTTAATTCCATAATGAACACACTTCTGATGTACATCTAGCTGTATTCTCCTGTAAAGGTTAGTCTGCAAGCACATTCACTCCACCCGCGGGCTATCGAAACATACAGGCTATACTAACCAATTATGTAACATCAGTATGCTGCAGATTTGCATCAGCAGAAACTATTTATCTTATATATTGAGTGTAGTTGTTACCGTGGAATTATTTGACTATTAGTGCCAGTTGCAAGTTGTTCAAAAGTTTGAAATTTCGTTTAATTGGTGTAAAACTTGTATCTAATAATTGTAGGCCATTATTCACTTGTTCGCCAGTCACCTTGTTAAGGTGTCTGTATAAACACCTTGAACATAAATTCTATTCTACAACTGCCTTTGAGCTGATCGTCTTTAGTTTTACTTTCAGTTTTAATTATTACGGTGGGCAGACAGTGACATTTGCAATTAACGAATGACTTTGATGTGTTACTGCTCTCAACAGAATTAAAAATTTCGATAGTTTGACTACCTTTTAATATTTCGTTTCCAAAATCAATATTAATGGTAGCAAGTCGTTAATGTTAGTTCATACCTTGTCACGCGCACAAAGTTACTGATGCTAAAACTGGGTGGTGTACCGTGAACCCTATTAATATAACCGATAGCTCAGCTGTTTTGGAATGCACTTGGATATATGGGCGCGTAGCTAGCGTAGAAACACAATAACAGTTTAAAAAGGGCACCATGTGTTTTCCTCTTTTAATGCCCTCAAACCTAGGTACAATTAAGACTATAGTCACAGTTAAAATAGAGTCGAAATGTTGATCTGAAAGAGGGCGGGTTAATTAACCCTAGAACGTTAAGCATAGTTTTGATGCTACTCAAGACTAAGCATTCGTAAAATTTACGATGTGTTTATTATCGAATTGTGCTAAACTTATTAATGTAGTCTTGTTAAAAAGATATTTATTTATCATCAGGAACATACAAAAATAGAAATCTTGAATTATTAAGCACATGTTTTGCAAACATCGCTACGGTGCTCATTACAAACTGGTTTTTGACATTTTTTCAATAGTGCGTGGTCATTCGTCTTTTCCTTTAAGGACAACTTCCACAAATGGTCCGCTTAGGCTGCTCAGGTACTGCTTTTTCTTCTGGCACTCTCTGTGCGTCTTCGGACACTGTCTGATCTAGTATCAGGCCTGTATTTTCACGAGAGGCGCTGCAAAGTACGTATTTTGAGTCTCTCGTTTAGCCATGGAATTACTAAAAGTTTATATAGTTCTAATACATATGACCTTCTAGAGACCAATTTTAGACGACGCTTCGTTCTTTGGGAATTATGTAAAATATAGCTATTTATGGATGCCATGTTTAGCATGCCGTAAAAGAGGCATAAGGGCCATCTCTTAGTTTTCCTAGAACTACTCATAATTGAAAACATCTGGTCAAATATATCCACTGATCCCTTCGTCTGATTCTAAGTCTCAATAATTTCTGGTTTGCCTGAAGTTTCTGAAACGCTACATCCTTGATGCATAGTGGAAAGTAGTAGCACGTTTTTATTCTTTTTTGGTGTGTACGAGACCAACACTTTTTCTTTGTTGAAACAAAATTGAAAGCTGCCTAGATCACGATGTTTAGTCACTAACATTTGAGGGGTATTTCCACTTATTCTTTCTAATAGTACCTAACATGGAGACATTGTAGGGAGGGGCCAATAGATCTTCTGATAATTTAACGGATGTAAACCAATTATCCATTGTTATATTGCGTTTAGAGCCCAAAATTGATTTACATAACGTTTTAACATAATATTCACCTAACGGTATTCCATTGGTGTTTGTGCTTTTTCCTAAACATGGGGCAGCGTCAAACACGTACTTTGATAAAACATCGCACACCATAACTATTTTTAAGCCATATTTTGACGGCTTATTAGGAATAAACATACGAAATCGGCATCGTTCGCGAAAAGCAAGTAATTGCTCGTCAATGGTTACGTAACTCCCTGGTTTGTATGAATTTCTGCAGTGACTTATAAATACATCCCAAATTTCTCTAATAGACGCCAACTCATCCGTTTCTTGTCTCTCACTCCTTGTTTCCCTGTCGTCAAAACGTAAGCAATCCAGTAAAAATTTAAATCTTTCTCGACTCATAACAGCCTTATACACAGTTCCAGATATTTTGTTATCAAATAATTCCTTGGATCCTAAGTGGTTACTTTTCAAAGCGGCAGACAAATAATAACAATCCTAATAAGACGTTTACTTGAGAGAATTGGTCGTGGCTATTGTAGCTGATTTAGTCTTGTATTTAGCTGATTCTTGCTCATTTATAATGTTTGTATGAAAAACAGTTTTGTCAATGATAGATTTAGTTATAAACATGTGGAATGTTTCGCTTGGTAGTACATCATTTTGAAACTGTCGTACAGGTCCAGGACGAATGTAAAGTATATTACGTTGCGGAGTTTTGGATCCCAGTTTAGGAATTGCACTCCAACGATGGCCGTTTTTGCCAGTAAGTCGTACTTGTGCGATTTGTTTCTTCAATGTTAGGTTGCGATTAGTCTCTACTTCAGGTGCTATATTAGGTGCAGGTCGGTTTCCAAGTGAAGAACTATTTTTGTTACTTCTGGACGGACCAGGTAGCAAATCTACTGATGTTTGGTCATCGTCACGCAGTGGTAGGAGTCTTCTTTTTTTTGTCATGGAATAAACATTGTCATCACTGCTGTCGTCGTCGTCGTCTGAAGGCTCATATGCACTCCCGCTATCCTCGAAATCTTCAAATTCTACGATGTCCTCTGTTTAACTCCCACTATCTTGTACGCTGTCGTCATCAGATTCCAAAATTAAATTTTCTCCAGTTCGGCCTGCGTTAGAGGTCTTGCATTTTCGCAGTATTTAGACATATCCTTTACATACAAATTGCATGTACGATAAATGCGATATGTACTGCAGTAATCTGGGAAAAAAATTGTATCATGTTTCATGCAATAACAGTAAATGCTACGTTAAGACTAACCTTTAGTAAGATTTACGACGCACGTATTATATCTGCCAATACGTCACAGTGAAAAATCAACCAACACCTTCTAACTATTCACCAACACTACTTAGGAGAATAGCAGGACAGTGTGTTCAATACGTGACGAATCAAATCGGTGACACCCGAAAATCAAAATCGCCTTCGTAAAATTTACGAAGCTTAGCGTTCTAGGGTTAAAAACCCTTAACCTTTATACAAGGCGAAGAAATACTGGTTGTCCAACAAAATTCTTTATTTCTTACAGAACTCAGCCTAGATAGGCAAAAAAATATATATTCCCGTAGAATAAAACTTCTAGAAATAAATCAAAGTAGACGCTGACTATCAGTAATCATTACTATGTCACAATAATCACAAATTCCCTCCATTAATAATAAATCAATTAGAGTTCTATTGAATCATTTAGCTTTAAATACTTCTTAATTCGTAATAATAATAAACCATTTATCTTTTTAATGCTTTAATTATACTATAAAAATAATTCTAATAAATTATATCCGCCCAAATCCTATCCTAACCAGATCTCCACAAAGAAGGCTAATTAACAGGGTAAAATAAATTAGTTAGCGTATTGTGGAACTATAAAGCAATCCAAAAAGGTATGTAACTCATATAATATTGATACAGTTAATGATTAAATGCTTAAAACAAAAACCCCAAAATTCAGTAACAATCGCAATGATCTCCAGTTATGACATATGTCACTAAACAACATCTAAAATTCAGCAACTGAATGCTCTATCACTTACAGGTACGTTCGCCATATAGTAAATTTCGCGCTATTATCAATTTTTTTGGAATCGCATTAAAGCCTAAGTTCATACACATAAACCAGTGAGCGAAAAAATATCAAGAATGCAACTAAACTAACAAACATTAAAAGTCTAGCACGGATCATCCTGTACAAAGATGTGTAGTTACGAAAGTGTAGTTCAGATTTACTGTTTGCAACTTCATAGGTATAATATGTATAGTTTTACAGCTATTTACGATGCCATTAGTGTTTGTATTTGTGGGCCGCGATCTAGACACAAACGGAAACGTCAGGTATCTCTATGAGCATACTAATAATTATTAGTACTACCTGTCACTAGAATTTTGACCTACCGCCGCTCGGGCGAAGGCCAAGAACTCTAATCAAGCCACTACCAAGCAGCTACCGTTGGTATTCTTAATGGTAAACACACGATATAATTAGGTCACAACCGAGGCTGGTTAGGAAATTCAAGCTAATAGCTCCTTTAGTTGGTAGTACGCTGAATAATTTTTATTAATTCATAAGTAACAAATGAAAGTTGTAGGTTCGCACCGTTGCTACATGAGTCACTACGCCGTGCAGAATCATAACAAATACCTGTCATGATATTGAGCACCCGTGAGCAGCTGCAAGAAAATAGTTGTAATAACAAATTCAACATTTGCAGAATAGTTGCACAATTCCAGCTGGAAGTTCTGTAGTAATGACAATAATCGCGCTGCACCGGGATGATCAAATTTGGCCTGATCCGCTTAAATTTGATCCTGATCGATTTTTACCTGAAAATGTTTGTCAAAGACATCCTTACTCTTGGTTACCATTTTCTGGGGGTCCAAGAAATTGCGTTGGTAGGTGTAGAGTAAATAAAATGTTAAGATTTTTAACTCTTTTGTTTAGGACCAAAATTTGCTTTAATGTCCATGAAGGCTTTAATTGCAACTGTCGTAAGGAAATATAGATTTTCCGCAAAATATAAAAGTATTCAAGACATAAAGTTAAAGGTTGACCTGTTGCTAAAACCAGTAGATGGGTACGAGGTTTCGATAGAACTCAGAGAGTAAATTTTCGAGCATATTTGGGAGTGGTGCAAGAAATAGTAAATAGTTATTTTTAATAACTGATTTTTCAGTTAAAATAGTAATATAAAGATTTGTAAATTAAAAGGAAAACAATAGTTAAATAAAACTTGTAAGGTTGTTTTAATTCCTACTCGTTGCCCTTCTAGGATTAATCTCTTCCTAGTACAGCTAGTATGCACCTGGTAGTAGATTTATTACGGTGGGTAAGAGGTAGGTACTCTAGAAAAAATTCGCTTAAGTTGATAATCATACATATTCTCGTTTTAAACAGATTGAAACAATTTTTCATTAATTAATAATTGTAATATATTGTTGGATTCTTTAAAAGTATTTCAAATTAATACAACGCTGATTACTGCATCTAAAATTAATACAAATCAAACACTAACAGCACACATCTAAAACCAGTATGCCTTTGCAAGAAACTGAACAGGGTGATTACCATATGCCTTATACTTCTACCGTTCTCAAACTATTACGCGCTCTAAACGATTAATTCACTAGACGCTGTAACTTTAACTTAAGCCAAAGTATATCAACAATTATTAAAAGGCCTAAAATTGTAACATTAATAGCGGCTCCAAGTGCATAAACACTAAAACTGGGCCAACTTATGACATTAAATAAAAAAGCGATGATGTAATATACCATTCGTAATTGATCAAATAATTTAATTAATATAAAAAATTACCTTTTAATAATCGCTACTGCCGTCAGCTCATCGGTAGATGAATATAAGGGTGGGTTCTAATTTAGAGTTTAATTAACTACCTGAAATGCTAGTTGCTTCTTTCTGCTTGATTATTTTCACTTAATTCCAAAAATGTTATCAAAAATTATGAAAAAATAATAAATTCTCGAGCGCCATGTTGTCTTTCTTTTTTATATATCTATCTAGGAACAACAAAACCTAGTTATTGAATACTATAAACAATTAACACAAATGAAAATAAAATAACAAGTTATACATAAGTTTATTTAATATATGTTTGAAAACGAAAAAATTCAGAAGTCATAAACTAAATTATAAAAAACTTTACCTTTTAACGGTTCTGTACATACACTGTTACAGGTACTATGAAGCAGAATGGTTCATATGGTGAGTCAATGTCTTGCTTAGTTATCCTTAAAATATGGAATTTCCTTGAAGTTTAATTCAAATTTGTTTGTAAAAGAATGTAGAACTTGCGTTGTAAAGGTAACTCAAGTAAAACTTGCCATTTAAAATAATAGTACAGTTAAATATTGACTTATACGTGCCATTAAAGATTATTAAGTATACAAATTAAGTGATTAAAAAGGTGCGTACTTAAAAAATAAGTACGTAAAAAAGTACTTAATAAAAAAATAAAAGTGCATACTTGAAAAGTAAGTACTTAAAAAGTGAGTACTTAAAAAAGTGATTAAAAGGTGCGTAGGTACTTAAAAAAATAAGTACGTAAAAAAAGTACTTAATAAAAAAATAAAAGTGCATACTTGAAAAGTAAGTACTTAAAAAGTGCCTAAAAAAAAAGCA
This sequence comes from Vesta saturnalis, assembly GCA_036346205.1. Lineage (NCBI taxonomy): Eukaryota > Metazoa > Arthropoda > Insecta > Coleoptera > Lampyridae > Vesta > Vesta saturnalis. The sequence continues at coordinate 93,505 of JARFJB010000548.1, read as the reverse complement.
AAGGCTTTAGTTTAAAATATAATGAGAAAAAATATAACTTACCACCAAAATTCTGATGGCACCAAAATATAAAAAATTAAGTAAAAATCATGCTTATTGCTGTTAACATTCAGCATTAAGTGAATTACAAAAAAGCTTTCAGAATAACTCAAGTGTATTCCCCTAAAAATCTTCACGCTTGCGCGAATACAATAATATAAATCCAATTTTTTTAAAGAAAGGGAACTAAAACTATTTATGTAATATTACACCCAGAAGATTTGTTCTAGGAAATTCCAATTAAATTGCCATTCTCAATTCTACATATTAATAATTAAAAACTTTTCTAATATTACGCCAAATAAATGAACGATTCTTAAATTAATGTACTTTTTAATACAACCACAAAAAAAAAAGATTGTTACAACACTAAGTGAACGTATTGCCGGGAGGAAGTCGCTGGGTCGTCCGCCTCTACACAGCTTTTCGCACTATTATTTTAAGCGAATGACTTTCTAGTTGACCGTTACTACATTGACAACGAGTTATTGATAACATCTAGGGACTTGAATTCCAACCATATGTTCTAGTATTACTTAAAGACGTTGTTATAATTTCTGAAGACTAACAATATTGTTCGCGAAGACCTTGCTACTCGCCGAAGAGTGTCTGGTGGTGTTATGATTATTAGATATTCCTCACTGCTAAAGCAAATTGGTCAATGTTTCGTCAGAATCTTAAAGTCGCTACAAGTATCGGTATTAAAACTATCACAGATACAATATTGAGTGCGGCAGAAAGCAGCATACCGATGTCGGGAAACACGTCGGTGAAGAAGCCTCTTCCATGGTGGAGTCATGAGATCAAAGAAGCAGTTAAAAGTAAAAAGACTACTTTTAGGAAATATAAACCAGTTATCGACAATCCCGTCGCTTTCAAGAGATACAGACCTCTTAGTAGACGGGTTGTACTTGACAGTAAATGGAAAAGTTGGAATCAACATCCGTCGACCATTACGTCCAGCTCCGGTACAAGCAACACTTGGATAAAGATCAAACCATTCAACGGCAAATATAGAAGTCCACAGATTCATGCCATACAAATTTCTCAAAATATAATTACTAAAGACCCGGTCGATATCGCAAACACGTTGGCTAACCAGTTTGAAAATAGTAGCAAGACTGCTATTTACCTGTCCAATTTCTCCGACACATAAAATGAAACTTATTTTTGATGAGAACAGGCGACCTGTATTATAATGCAACATTTACGATGGATGAGCTGGAGTTTGAGTTGAAACGTACCAAAAAAACAACGCCAGGACATGATTTAATAACCAACGAAATGTTGCAAAATCTCACACCTGAATTACAGTTATACAATAAGCTGTGGGATGAAGGGATTTACCCGGATGAATGGAAAGAGGCAGTTGTGGTGCCTATTCTCAAACCTGGAAAAAATCCTCCAGGCAGCTATCCTCCAATCAGCCTTACATGCTCTATGGGAAAACTATGGGATAGGATGATTAACAATAGATTGCAGTGGTATCTCGAAAACATCATTTTGTGGTGCCATACCAGGCGGGGTATAGGAAACGTAGATCCACCCCTGATTATTTGGTCCTACTTAACATAATATTCAAGAAGAATTTCGGAAAAGAAACCACTTGGTGCCTATCTTTTTTGACATTAAGGGAGCCTATGATATGACCCCGAGGCACGGAATTTTAGAACAGATCTATCGATTAAACTTGAGAGGTAACCCGTCCTTCCTGATTAGGTCATTCCTAAGCAACAGACGCTTTAGGGTAAGAATCGGTGACAAGCTGTCGGACACGAAAACCTTTGAAAACGGAGTCCCTTAAGGACCTATCCTAAGTTGTACATTGTTTGCGATCGCAATCAATGCCTACGAAGCCTTAATATAATCAAGGTACTGGCGCATACCAAGTGGGGTGCCGAAATAGAATGCCTTATAAGAATATATTGGGTCCTGGTATTATCACAAATTGATTACGACTCCATAGTTTATTCATCGGCGCGTAGATCCTTGCTTGCAACCTTAAACGTTATACATAACGCAGCCATAAGGTACTGCATTGGAGCTCTTCCTACCAGTCCAGTGAATAGCGTATACTGCGAATTGAGAATGCCGCTCTTGGGATACAGAAGGCAGTAATTACTTTCTAAATACATAACGAAAGTTCGTTCATTGCCGATGGACCCTAATAATTTGATTCTGCATGAAGACACGCAACCCTATGGATTGCTACACACTATTACTCGGCCAGCTTACATAAGACACACACACACAACATTTGGACCAACGAGGAATAGCCTTTCCAACGGTGCTTGACGAAAGGATACTTGAAGTTGCACCGTGGACAATACCTGTGGTAAAGATAAGAAAAGGATCTCATGAGGTACAAAAAAGACAGTACAAAGCACGATACCTGCCAGCAGGAATTTGAGAGCGTCATTATAGAGCATCCCTCATTCCGAATCATATATACAGATAGTTCCAAAACTGCAAATGGGGCTGGTAGCGCAATAGTTACCGCAGATGTAGCGTATGAGTCACTCAACTGACCCGATGACTATAACATGCCAACCAATTTAAATAATATTTATGAACTAGGGAAAATACTTGTTTTTATCTGGGTTCCGAGTCAGGTGGGAATCCTTGGCAACGAGCATGCAGATGAGTCAGTCCGTCAAGTCACTTTAAGTGAGTGAGTGGATGTCAACTTTGTGGTGGCAAGCAATGTCGGGAGGTACTTGAAAGGAGAATATACTGTAGAATGGCAGGAAAAATGGTCACAAGTAAATACCCACCTCTTACAAATAAAACCTAAAGTAACACCATTATTCATAATGCCAGGCGCAACGAGGGAGGAGACTGTAAAGATGCACCTTGTGAGGATAGGACACATTAAAATCACGCATGAGCAATTGAGCACCTCCTTTAAAATGGACACTCGTGCCAACTTTCACAATAGCACATATAATAAGATAATGTCCACTATATAACGATCAAACGTTTGATACACAGGATAGTACCAAACTGTCGTGAAAACTTTATCAAACTGGGCAATGCAAAAAATACACTGACCTTCCTAAAACAAATACTTAAATATAAATTTGAGTGTTATATAGTTACGATTAAAGGGGATACGACCTTAGTAGTTGAACCCTTAAACAAACAAAAAAATAATAATGCCATTATTCATTGAAATATTTACAATTATAAAACTTAACATTTATGGGGCGAGGTTCAGTTGAGAGAAGTAAATTCCCCTTGGTAATAGACTGGTTTGTACCAAAACCATTGGTCTTTACCAATAGCTACTCTACTGCAAGAGGCGGTTGAATTTATCGGTTAACGTTTAAATTTGTGTGTTAGTCTTCAGAAACTATAACAACGTCTTTAAGTAATACTAGAACATATGGTTGGAATTCAAGTCCCTAGATGTTATCAATAACTTTGTCAATGTAGTAACTGTCAACTAGAAAGTCATTCGCTTAAAATGATAGTCCGGAAATCAGTGTAGGGGCGGACGACCCAGTTACTTCCTCCCGGCAATACGTTCACTTAGTGTCTGGTGAACTAATCATTTAGAGCGCGTAATAGTTTGAGAACGGTAGAAGTATAAGGCATATGGTAATCACCCTGTTCAGTTCCTTGCAAAGGCATACTGGTGTTGCAGATGTGCTGTCAGTGTTTGGTTTGTGTTAATTATGGTTGCAGTAATCAGCGTTGTATTAATTTGAAATACTTTTAAAGAATCCAACAATATACTACAATTATTAATTAACCAAAAATTGTTTCAATCTATTTAAAACGAGAATATGTATGATTATCAACTTAAGCGAATTTTTTCTAGAGTACCTACCTCTTACCCACCGTAATAAATCTACCACCAGGTGAGATTAAATCCCAGAAAGGCAACGAGTAGGATTTAAAACAACCTTCAAATTTTTATTTAACTATTGTTTTCCTTTTAATTTACAAATCTTTATATTACTATTTTAACTGAAAAATCAGTTATTAAAAATAACTATTTACTATTCCTTGCACCACTTCCAAATATGCTCGAAAATTTACTCTCTGAGTTCTATCGAAACCTCGTACCCATCTACTGGTTTTAGCAACAGAGGTCAAGCTTTAACTTTATGTCTTGAATACTTTTACATTTTGCGGAAAATCTATATTTCCTTATGACAGTAGCAATTAAAGTCTTCATGGACATTAAAGCAAATTTGTGTCCTAAACAAAAGAGTTAAAAATCTTAACATTTTATTTACTCTTTACCTACCAATGCAATTTCTTGGACCCCCAGAAAATGGTAACCAAGAGTAAGGATGCCTTTGACAAACATTTTCAGGTAAAAATCGATCAGGATCAAATTTAAGCGGATCAGACCAAATTTGATCATCCCACTGCAGCGCGATTATTGTCATTACTACAAAACTTCCAGCTGGAACTGTGCAACTATCTGCAAATGTTGAATTTGTTATTACAACTATTTCAAACTATAACCACCTGCCTAGTTGAATGTCATCAGTGATAGTTCTCATTATTAAGGGACTAACAGGAAAAATTCTCATTGTTTCTTTCATTACACGCTCCATGTATGGGAATTTACCTAAATCCGTATGTTCAACAGGTCTATCAGGACCAAGGACGTTTAGCACTTCTTCATATACTTTCTCCTGTAAAACAATTAATTAAAATTATTAATCTTTGTCTGACACACACACGCACGCGCGCACGCACGCACGCGCGCACGCACACGCACACGCACACGCACGCACGCACGCACGCACACTCACGCACGCGCACGCACGCACACGCACGCACGCACACGCACGCACGCACACACGCACACGCACACGCACGCACGCACACACACACACACACACACACACACACACACACACACACACACACACACACACACACACCTGTATGTCTGGATACATTCCCAGCAGAACAAAAGTAAAACAGACGTTGAAGCTGTTGTGTCGCTCCCTGTAAAAATATATTATTTTATGATATCATAAAATTACAAATTCCTCACAGCTATCGTAAACGTATTGACTTCATCTCTTAGATCTTGAGCAGTAAAATTTGAGCCGTTTTCAGAGAGTTCAATAAGTTGCTGAAGAAAGGTTTTCCGTTTTGTTGGTTCTGCAATAATTATTATCTCACACTCAACTTAATGACAGGGGTCACTGTCCCAGTAGGGACACTACACACGTAAGACAGCCTGAAAGTCTTGCAATAAAAACTCTGAAATAGTTTGATTTTGTAGCTATGTTTTTCATGTAGTTCTAGCACACAATACTCTTGAAGTTATATTCATCTTGTAGGAGCGAAAATTTTAACCACGCTTGCGCTATTTAACAGCTGTTTCAAGAATTTTGTGTGTGAAATTCCCTACACGAAAACACGAAATTCAACAATGTACTAGTAATGGACTCTGGAGGTGTAAATTACTGCAGCATGTAGACACCCACTTAATTAGAAATTAAATTCCTAGGAATGAATTTCAAAACGTTGATTTAAACTTGTGTTTGTAAATCAACGGCAAAAACAGAAAAAAGAGGACAATCTAACGCAAAAAGGAAGTTTTTTGCATTGACGACAATGTGCAAACAACAAAGTACACCCACTTACCACACTATAAAATAATAAATACTGAACTGTTTTCAATAGCCAACCTATCATCATCAACTTGATGTTGAAACGAGTTCAGTGTTTTTTATTTCTTTCTCTAGCACGTAGGTGTATTTTATTTGTTACAAGTCGGCAAGCTGATTTAGTGTTCCAGTTTTTTCAAAATAAACGTCCTTCTAAATGAATTTCCGGAATAAGCTCAACAACAGGAATAACGGCCAACTGTGAACTCGGTGGTATTTTAAGTGTTCAATATTAACGGAAAAACTCAGGTGGCAACGCAATAAGTGTTTATAATTACAGAGAAAACTGAAGTATCGATAGGTATTCAAAGTAACCGTGTTCACCTTCTATATACTGATAGATTACACTCAAAATGACAACGTACATTCTGAGTTTTTAAAATAATCTGAAGCAAACAGGAACGCTACGTTGACGTAAACCTTTTAAAAATTCGTATTGTGATGAATAAATTCAAATATCACCACAAGAAGGAATCAAGGGTGCTACCTATTTGATAGTACCTCATCGCCCAATTGCCTTGTTGGAATGTCAAAGAATTCTCCAAGAAACGCTGAAAATATCTGAAAATATCGGTTAATAAGATTCATAATTTCTCAAGTAAAGTTAGCGGAGAGAAAGGGGGTTCTACAAGATTGTAAGCTAGCGATATGCGATGGTATGGGGTTGGTTCTTCCGATTTAGCGAATTTGCGCTGCGAGACTACATAATGTGATTAAAGTTTTCTTCGCCGCATAAATTATAGAAATCTTTACAACCAATAAATTTAGTACTCCTTGTCTTTCTCTTTAACACTGTAAAAAGAAGCTTGCCAGGTGACTGTTTACTCCTTGGAGTTATATGGGTGTTCACGTATTGAGCCAGATCGTTGTTGGCAACAAGGATAGTTTCACAAGAAAGATAAACGGCAAATTGTATTAATTGTCTATGTATGATATGTGATCTTAAATCAATAGTAGAGTAGGTCGGCAAAGTCCGTTTTGGAAAAAAAGATCGCACTACGCTTCTATGCGAATGTGTCATTATTTTTGGAATCATTGAATCTCCAATTACAATAATAGTTCGTTTCTGATGTAGTGTGCTATCTACAACAATGAAACATTAATGTCAATCTGAAATCGTTTTTTTTTTTTGCACCAGTGTCCACGTATACGTTTCTAAGCTTGTTATGCAAGGTGGTGCACAGTAAAACAAAACTATCTGTATTATTACACGAAAGGTGGCTTGCGATGACTTTAAACGTCTTACAGCTTAGTTAGGCTGTGAATACTAGTAAAATTTCCTAAAGCCTTGCGAAGTACAGTGCAAGGTACTGAAGAATAGAAGTTGGCTGGATGTGTTCTACCCTTAATGCCTCGCCTAGTAAAGCTTCAAAATGAGTTATAGTCCTTTTATAGATCCCATAAACCAGACGATGAGCTTGCCATGTTCCACAATGATCCATTATGTTCTTGCAGTCACCTGTTTTCAGGCAAATATTTCTTGCTAGATTTAGAATGTAGGTGTTCTGGCTAAACTTTTTTCGAATTCATGGCTTGAGATAGCACTTTAAGAGCATCCGTGTACGAGAACGGTGCGTTGTTTAAATACAGTGATATTGTGAGTCCATACACCTCCTGATGTACGTATAACTTACGACAAAGCTTCAAAGTGATTTACCTAAGTTGTGAAATATTCTACTTCAGTTTATGTTACTTGAAATCATTTTTTTTTCTTGTGCTCGCACCAAGAGTGCTCGCTCCGTATATTAACGTCGACACACTGAAGACGGTTACCTGGACCTTTCTTCTTCACGGTAACTATCTGTCTTCCACGTTTTTTTGGTTACACTCCTTCTTTAAAATTCACTATTTGACCACATTCCTTTCATACAATCATTTTTAACAAGACTAAAGTTGAAATTATCAGAGAATTCCGATACCGGGTTAGCGCTTTTATTCGAGCACTACGGTCGAGCATGCAACTTTGTCGTTTTAACACATGTTATATTATAAAGACGAAATGAGATTTGTTGTGTATAACCCCACGGGTGGTGAACTGAAACCTATACTGTACGTTAAAACGTATGTTCAATTTAAGTACATGCATTAGAAGAAGATGCAAACTGTAACGGCATGTATTTACATAAATGGCAAATATCGACTTAATATCATTTACACAGCGGTACTACTATTTTTACCCATATACTTATTCCCATACTTATGCATTGACTGTGCTAGACTTATTTTAAATAGGCACAACCTATAATTTTTTTGTTAATAATAAGTGGGCCAAAAACTTCTTTGTTGTAACAAGTAGTATAGCTATACCGATAGTAATTCACACACACGCACGACGCACAAAAAACACACACACACACACACACACACACACACACACACACACACACACACACACACACACACACACACACACACACACACACACACACACACACACACACACACACACACACACACACACACACACACACACACACACACACACACACACACACACACACACACACACACACACACACACACACACACACACACACACACACACACACACACACACACACACACACACACACGCACGCACACACATATATATGGTGTGCGACGCGTGATATGACGCAGACGTGAGCGTGAGGATACACGTGAGCGTGAGCGTGGCGACACACACACGCGGACACGTGACGCGACGCGACTCACACGACACGACTACACACACTGAGTACACACAACACACTACGTATACTATACGTACACCTAGGTGCCAGTGCGCACTGCTCTATCAAATACTACATTATATATATATATAATATGTGCCACTCTCTATGCGCGTACATGCGCGTTTTCATTGTGCGCGTATAAGTGCGTGCGCGTGTGTCTGCGCGTGCGCGTGTCCGTCATTCCTACGTGCGCTTATCGTGTCGCGGTTTACTTTCTCGCGTGCGCGTGCGCGTGTGCCTCATAAGATTTGTACATATTTTCGCGTTTTTTCGCGTGCGCGTGCTACGCGTATGTGCGCGTATCGCATTCGTGCGCGTGCGCGTGCGCGTGCGCGTCTCCCTATCGCGTGCGCGTGCGCGTGCGCGTGCGTGACATGCGCGTTGCGCGTGCGCGTGCGCGTGCGCACGCGTGCGCGTGCGCCGCACAGCGTGCGTGCGCGTGCGCGTGCGCGTGCGCGTACGCGTGCGCGTGCGCGCGTGCGCGCACGCCGCGTGCGCGTGCGCGTGCGTCATCGTTGCGCGTGCGCGTGCGCGTGCGCGTGCGTGCGCGTGCGCACGTGCGCGTATGCGCGTGCGCGTGCGCGTGCGCATCGCGTGCGCGTGCGCGTGCGTGCGCGTGCGCGTGCGCGTGCGTATGCGCGTGCGCGTGCGCATTTGAGCGCGATATGCGCGTGCGCGTTGCGCGTGCGCGTCTATGTGGCGTTTTGTGCGCGTGCGCGTCTTCTGCGCATGCGCGTAGTGCGCGTGTGCGCGTCCAGGTGCGCGTGCGCGTGTTTGCTCGTACCGTGCTAATTAATTTTTTTTTTGTTTTTTATAATTTTTTTGTGTGCATGTATAGATGTAGTGCATTTTATTAGTGCGTATGCGGTGTACATATATACAGTGCGTGATTTGTGCATACTTGTGCAGTGCGTATTATTATTGCTGTGCAGGCGTGCTTCTTATTAGTATTATTACCTGCATTGCATTTTTTTTTGCGTTTTTTTTGCGTTCGTGTTTTTTTTTTTTTTTTGCGTTTGTTTGCGTAATTTTTCTTTTCGTGTGCGTTTTCAGTTATTGCGTGCGTTCGTGTGCTTTTTCCGTGTGCGTGTGCATTTTGCGTGTGCGTTGCTTGTGCGTGTGCGTGTTTTGTGCGTGTGCGTGTGCGTGTGCGTGTGCGTGTGCGTTTTGCGTGTTTTGCGTGTTTTTTTGCGTGCGTGTGCGTGTGCGTTGCGTTTTTTTTTTGCGTTTTGCGTAAATTTTTTTGCGTGTGCGTGTTGTGCGTTTTTTTTGCGTTTTTTTTTTGCGTGTGCGTGTGCGTGTGCGTTTTTTGCGTTTTTTGTTTTGTGCATTTGTTTTTTGCGTCAGCGTGTTTTTTTATTTTGCGTGTGCGCGTGCGTTTCGTTTTGCGTGTTTCGTGTGCGTGTGCGTGTGCGTTGCGTCCGTTGCCAGTGCGTGTGCGTTTTTGTTTCGTTTTGCGTGTGCGTGTGCGTGTGCATATTTTTGCGTGTGCGTGTTTTTCGTTATTTTTTGCGTGTTTTTGCGTGTGCGTGTGCTCGTGTTGTGCGCTTTTTCGTTTGTGCGTGTTTCGTTGCGTTGCGTGTGCGTGTGCGTGTGCGTTTGCGTGTGCGTGTGCCTTGCGTGTGCGTGTCGTGTGCGTGTGCGCTACCTTGCGTGTGCGTGTGCGTGTGCGTGTGCGTGTGCGTGTGCGTTGCGTTCTTCGTTGCTTGTGCGTTCGTATCGTGTGCGTGTGCGTGTGCGTGCGTGTGCTCTTCGTGTGCGTGTGCTTCCTTTGTGCGTGTTGTTTCTTGCGTTTTTTTGCGTGTGCGTGTTTCTTTTCTTTTTTCTTCTTTTCTTTTTTTTTTTTTTTTTTTTTTCTTCTGTTGCTTTTTTTTGCGTTCGTGTGCTTTTTTTTTCTTCGTGCGTGTCGTATTTTGTTGTTTTTTTGCGTTCGTGTGCGTGTTTTGTTTGCGTTCTTTCTTTTCTTCTTCTTATTCCTCTCTTTTCTTGCGTGTGCGTTCTATCTTACCGCCTGCGTTTTTTGTGTGCGTTCTTGCGTGTGCTCTTCTCTTTTCTTGCTTTTTTTCTTCTGTGCGTTTTCTTTGTGCGTTTTGCGTGTGCGTGTTTTTCTGTCTGTGCGTGTGCGTGTGCTTCTTCTGTGCGTTTTTCTTTTTTGCTTCGTTCTTCGTGTCTGTTTTTTTCTTTTCTATTTCCTTTATTTTTTTTTCTTTATTTTTTTTTTTTTTTTTTTTTTATTTTTTTTTCGTTCTGTTTTTTATTTTTTTTTTTTTTTTTTTATATTTTTTTATTATTGTATATTTTGTGTGTTTTTTTTTTTTTTTTTTTTTGTGTGTGTGTGTGTTGTTGTGTGTTCTTTTGTGTTTTTTTGTTTTTTTTGTGTGTTTTTGTTTGTTTGTTGTGTGTGTGTGTTATACATAAATATTCCATTTTTCTTTTTCTTAATGTATTTATGGGGCGTCTGTCTGCATTTTCATCTGCGTCTGCGGAAGTGGTTAACTGTGTCACTCCGCAAACGATAGGCCTTTGGCTTACATATCTTCGCTGTTAAAATGTAAGTTAAAAGAGTCGGTTAGCTGAAATTGCCGAAAAGTTGCCGAGTCCTGCATGTATGTAGAAAGTATGTGAATGTTCATAGGTATTTTCGGATCAGTTACAGATGGTCTATTGCAAGAACATTTCATCCACTTGCTGAGATCCGGGGAGGAAAAGTTTATACTGAAAATATTGTGCGAATCACGGTATTTACTTTTCTGTGTTTATTTTTGGTAATCTTAATAAATTTGTACTTCTGTACTTGATTAATCGGATGAACACGCTGTCTGTTATTAATATACTTTTACAGAAGTGTATTCAACCGTCTTGTAATTTTCATGTTGCGTATTTTTTAAATTTTTATTACTGTACACTAATATTTACATGTCGAAAATTGTTTCACGTGTATGTTTTCCACGTTATCATTATATCGATAAGGTGGTAATTAAAATTAAGGTATAAGGTTATTTGATCTTGGGATTCTAATGCTTCCAAGCTTCATTCTTACGTTTACCCTATTATTTCAAATTTTACGTAAGAAAGTTCGCGGTTTACTTCCTTTTAAAAGTAAATCCAGTTGTTTGCGACGTCTTAAGACTTGTACAGATAGATTGTTTTTTATTGCTACTATAATATATAGTGTAAATGAACTTTTAGCGTATTATTTCGTTATTGAACATTACATTACATGTGATTTTTACTGCCAGTATTAACATTAATTGCGAATCATACCAATTTAGAAGATAAAATATTTTGATTACGTTCAGTAGTAGTTTTTGAGTTACATGACCTTGTAGCGATAACGTTTGTTTATTGATTATGATTTTGATGAAAAATTTTAACGATAACAACTTGGGATAGATTTTCCTGTTTCATTGTTTTTCTTAGGATAGTCCACTGATAAGAATTAACCTAAAGTAGAAGAAAATAAACAAGGTTGATGTCCTCTCAGCTGGTCTTTTAAAACGTCATTTTATTTAGATTACGGGCGAATATTATGAAGCTTTTACAGGATGCAACGGACTCGCATTTATGTGTTTACATCCTGGAATTTGGAAGAATATAGAATAAAGCAAACACACCTATAAAAAAAATTAATAGTAACTACAGAATAAATTATAAATCAATAGTATTTCTTGCATCCCTTGGCAATTCAATGCCCTGTATCTATCCTCCTAAGTGTTCCTGAGTGCTCTAGGGCGATAGGCCAAATTTAGCCTGTTCAGGTCCACAATTATTAAAAAAAAACATCTGATATAGTAATTGAGTTTAAAGTCTCAAAATAATATTACAGCGTCATAATAATTATTTCCAGTTATTAAGCTTATTGTTGAATTTCAACGTATATTCATTTTGAGAATCAACATCCAGAAAAACCTTAGTTTAATAAATACCGGATAACATGAAAAGGATTTAAATAAGATATTACCTAAAAAACAATTACAACAAGCATTTAATTGAGTTTATTCTAATATCCTAGCTTAAAGAAGGAATTTTGATACTATACAGGAAAACCTACAAAAATTGAAAGAACTGGATTTAAGTATAGCCTTTAAATGCAACAATAAACTAGGAAAATATGTATAAAAAAATAAGTCAATAAACTGATAGAAGCGGCACTTCAAGTGTTTGTAATTTGGACTGTGGTGACTGCAATAAATGTTATATCGGTCAAACAGGCAGAAGTTTAGAATGTCTGGGCATTACAGATCTTTTCAATATAATAATAACAAATGAAACTATACTTCACATTTAAATACAGGAAACCATAATTTTAATGGTAACTTTGAAATTTCACACATTCAGAACAAAAGTAGAAATAAACCAGACCTATTAGAACCTTTAGAAATTATTAAGAGAGAACTATGGAGAATACATGAACAATTAGATGTATACAATTCACCACTTCTTTATTTTTAAATCCTTGTTTGCCCTCCACCCTCCTTTTTAATAACTCATTAACTTTTGGATAAAAAGTTTAAGTAAATTTGGTATCGTAACAATAGCCATTGGTTTCAAAAACTTTGAAAACGGTGCTTGTTTTATTATTACTCAAACGGTAGTTTCATCGAGTCAAAGCCAGTTTGATAAATATTTTTAAAAATTTGCAATTAAAAAAATTCTGTACCTTCAAAGAAAAATCCTTCAGGTGACTGTTTTTGATCTCGGCATTTCTTTTGGTACGCTTCACGGTTTTCTTTAACCACCTGAAAAAAAAAGATTTTGTAGTTCAGCTTGAGACCTAAAAACTTACAGCTCCTGTAAAGCGATTAATTTTTTTGACAATAACATCTAATTCTTTTGATAATGGGCTTAAATTGAAGATAAAGTCGGAATGGTAACAAATATTACACATTCTTGTAAAAAGAATTGCCATAACTCTAAAACATGCAAACAAGCTGTATTTGAGAAAAAGTGTGTTATTTAATACCTATTAACCCATTTTACGTAACCTGAATCTTTAGTTTGTGCTTTAACAGCTACACCCATTGTGGTTTCTGCAATGAGAAATTTGGTATTATCACATAATTAAAATACTTATCTTTTGAGTATTATAAAATTGAGTATTTATTTACCTTTTATATAAATTCAAAAGTTTCGAAGACAGTTACAGTTTGTCGTCCTCAAAATAAATTTATGAAATATTAAAACTCAAATTTATTTTCATTTACTGAGAATGATAGCTGTAAATGTGTAGCGTGTAAACTTATACAAAAAGTAAATAAAAAGTACACGGTTTATAGCCAAATAAGTATTATAGTTTTACATTAGCTTTACCACAAATAATATCCAAAGTGCATCTGCTGACGTAGTGATAAATGTTAAAACAACCCTTTCCCACCTCCTTTTCTAATTGGGTTAAAAGTATCTGTGACTGCTCCGAAAATACAGTTACAAAGTTATCCAAAATTTTTTGATTGAATGTTGGCATTATTACCTTTCGGTGCCTTTTCCATTTAGGTACTGTAATAACAGTGTAATTTCTACAGTATTTGCTACAGTCTTACCTGATGATGTTAATAATCCAGTACCAATAGCAGGTTCTGCATATTTATATAGTTCTCCTTTTTTAAGGGCATGAGGGCTGTTCATTATAATTTCGAGATCTTTAGGGTTACTAACTATAAACAAAAGACTATTTCCTAACCATACTGGTATAGGTGATGGATATTTGGAATGTAGATATAACACATTGTACAAAATGTCTGTAAGTCTGTATTTACATGATTCAAAATAAGTGTTAATTTACTTACCACTTGTTGAACCAATAAAGTATAACGCGTTACCAATAAATGGTAAGGGTGTTGGTCCATGACGCTGTTTAGCTAACTTATACAAACGCCTTCTGTTCCAGTGGTATTGAATATACCAAATAATAAATGTTATGGCAAGTGTAATTATTAAAATGTCGAAAACGTTCTTTAATTGGTTATTATTAGCAGAATACTCTTTAAATCCATCCATCTTATAGAAGATAAAGCTTGAAATGACCACAATTAGTACTAGAAAATAGCATTCAAAGGTAATATTATTTATTTTTATAAATTTTATATTATTTAGTAATTGATAATGTGAATTTTCATGAACTGTACATAATTTACTTCAAATTTATCTTTGATAAATGTAAAAAAATTTAACGACCCGTTCAAAAGTCACAGGGGTGGCCTCTACTTGATTTGTACCGGGTATATATCCTAGATACGCTCTTATTTGTTAAGCGTAATATTAACAATTTTGGTTTCTTAAACAAGTATCACAGTTATGGCACTCGACACGGGCAAAACTTATTGGAGATAAAATCGCATCGTTTAGAATTATTTAAGTCAAGCCTTTGGCAAAGTGTAATTTGAATTTATTTGCAAGAATGTAAATTCAACAACAAACCAATCGCTAAGTGATTTATCTTGACTTTACTTAAAATAACGTTACTATTACTCAAATTAATTGCTTGCCTTACTTTGACTTCCCTGCCAATAATTAAAAGATTGTCTGATATTTAATTACTCGAAAACCTCAAATCTGATCAAAAGGATTGGCCGTCTAGTAGTAGGTACGTTGTGGTATTTGACTGAGATAGGCTGGACGAGGTTAAGTATTGCATCATGTGGGGCAGGTAAACAATAAAGCTACTCAAATTAAGATTAACGAGCTTTGCGCAGTGGTGGTTCAGCCCGTTAATATACTATTGTGGGAAAGAACCACCAATAAAACCCACTTTATTCATAAATAAGTAATTGCACAAGTACATTAATAAATCAAATAGCACAAAAAAACAATGTAAGGGTTAAATATATAACAAAACACCATTAAATCAGGTTAAAGTGCGTTCAAAATTATAACATTAAGAGAAAAATAAATTAAAATCAGTTTAGTTACACATAAACATAAAAAAACCATGTAGTCACACCCACAGTTTGTGTCATAAATAGGCAGAATAAAAATCGTAATACAAAACATGTGGCCCTTTAAAACCAATAATGCAAGTCTTTAAGTAAATAAGCACATAAAACAATAAGGCAAATTACGGTAAAACACAATAACAGTAAAATTGCACAGTTGATAATAAGGTAAAGGCCAGGACAAAGGAAAATAGACAAGGAATTTACGCGTCCACAATTGTTTAGTGACCACTAAGGCACAAAATACATACCTAAAATTACAATAAATTACATATGAAGAGAAATTAGTTCGCATGTAAACAATTCTACTTAACAAACTAAATAAACAAAGCCTTACAAAGGTAAGTTATAAATAAATCATAACATTGTGACCCATAAATAAGTTTAAGTGTGGTAGAAAAATACAGCGCCCCTTTCTCAGGTTACACATTCATCTATACAACAATAAAAATAAAACTCGAGGTGTTTAATGATCATTTGGAACCGAGAGTATGTAACCACTTGGCAATTGCCCATTACAATTAGTAACCAAGGATTATCCTGTACCCCTTCTCTACGCCCACCTCTACACAAATATAAATATAAACAACAAACAACAATGCTAATTCACTCAAATATCAGAGTGAGGGTGTCCTGTACTATCTTTCATTATAGCAGATTCCTGCTTAACGAGCCCGCGTGCGAATGAAGGAGATGTTTGATTTTTCATACGTTACATAAGCTTGTAAAATTTATTGCTGCGAACTTTCATTTATATGAAAATACCTACAAACACTTAAATATATTCCGTTTAGTTAAACAATTTACCACCAACACGACGAGTTAAGATACGCGGTTCAAAACTCGGCGCCGCGGTGAATATTTATAGATTAGCTCTTGGAAAAATTTACATTAAAACGTACACTAAAAGAAAAGAACGAATTAGCGTTTTAAACTAAAAGGTGCACGACAAAATATTTATAGGCCGATCGGTTTACAACGGGAGTTTCTAATTAAAACCAATCAAAGCGTCCCGCTCATTAAAAATTTCAACAGCAACTTCCCTTCCCCTTCGCTTTCAAAACTAACCATCTCTACTCCTGAAAATCAACCTCCGTCTTTCAAAAGTAATAAAAAAAACAAGAAACATTAATTTACGTTGGAACGGTTTAATTATTTAACATTGTAAGTTTAAATATATGCATTCGTCCGTAATATGCGCTACATTAAGGTCTCAAGTTTCAACGTACTCACAAAAATATCTTTTGATGGCGGTCTGTACCGATACAATTTATTATTACATTTGTGAAGTTTTTACCACAAGAATGTGGATTCGTTACACTACCTCAATAAAGGCAGTTCGAGCGAACATCTGTTTCTATCCTAACATGTGTTTCTTTAACCTTTACTCAAATATCAATTACGTAAAATACAGAAAATAAAATATCCAGAAAACATTATCAAACTACGAATTAATATATAATAAAATATATCAAACACCCTTAACCCTTCTATCACGGTAACAATTGCGATTTGAACATTTTATTATAATAATAAAATTTTCGCGGTGCGCTACCTACAGTGTAACTTCTAACACTTCTCTTTTCTAATGTTTAATGTCTAGTTGTAATTTTTAACTCTTCACTATTAAATTACATAGTTTTCGATTTTAATATGTAGTTGTTAAAAATGATCGTTAGTGCAAATTTCATAAATTCTAGAATGTAATTTTTAACCTGTAATTATTTGGGTGCAATTTTTGTTTTACAATTTTTTTTAGTTTTATCATGCAGTCTTGTATATGTTCATGTTATAAATATCGGTAATAATGATTCCAAACTGTGAAAATCCGAGCTGACCTATATCTGTATCTGGTCTAGTGGACCAATAAAGTACTTACTTACTTAGATCAATAACTAATGCTCCCTGGTATGTCACAAATGAAAACTTGCACAACTATCTGGGGATACCCTATGTAACCAACGAAATCCTGCGATTTGTGACACAGTATCTCAATAAATTACCAGGATTTGTAAACCAACTCCTCGGTCACCTCAGGAACCAACCGACTGTCGCCAGAAGACTGAAAAGGCAATGGCCATATGACTTAACCTTGTAACCAGTCAAGTGCAGTGTAATATCATGGGAACACGGCAGCGGTCGATTAAATCATGTAACTTAGATAACGTTCACGTATTGCTTGTAATTTCTAAGCAGATTGTAAATAAGCATCAAAATAATTAAAAAATAAAAAATTAATTATGTAAATTATTGGGCACCTGCATAAATTTAAGTAAACGTTTTGTATACTTAATTAAGAATTCTTGCACCCGGAACCTCATTACATTTGATAGGGTAGGTTAACTATCCCATTCTAGGAATTCTATTCAATAGATCATTGACAAACTACTTGGTGACTCCCGGATTATATTTTATTTAGAGAACGGAATTAATAATTATTATTTTATGAAAACCTTGATTATACCCAGGACCATTCAATAGTTTCTTCTTAGAATAGAGCTACACATGTAATAATAATCCAGTACTACTATACAACCGTGGGCAAGATAAAGATTAACAGCATGGGGATCTTGAAAACGGTAAGAGATACGAAGGCGGTTAAATAAGAGAAAAGTTGTGTGATTTAGGGCTTGTTCACATGTAGTTTGCAAAAATTCATTATTGTTTATCGTTTCCGAGATTTAGAACAATATGCGATATTTGGATTTTCCTTTTCTCGTAATTACTTCATTTATTTTAAAAGATTTTTAAAAACAAAAGGGGTACTTCTTCATTGTCACTTTTTGAATTCTGTTAGATGCCGTTTTCAAATTCTTTAATTCGACGTTTCGTCTCCGATATACCATAATTAGCTTTATTTTTTATATAGCCGCAAACAAAGAAACACTCTGTATCCGATAGTATTCTTTGTCACGACTTTAGACATGTATTACACATTGTGGTTTGAAGCTACTTTTTAAGAAAAATTCGGATTATTTGATAGTATTTTTTTATGTACAGATAAACAATTCCAATCTTTTAAACCTATTTAAATAGAGTTAAATAATTACAATAACTGTTCAAATAGATTGCCGTTATTTCCTGGACACAGGTAAGCTCTCTTTACTGAAGAATTTAAAATATGGCCTGGAATTTGCTGCCATAACCGATACTTACAACTGCTCTTCAATTTCAAAACTCCCATCTTATACTTGGTTTTTCTCAGAAAAGGATCCAACGGACTTAAAACGGGTATCGGGCTAGACAAACTACTGCGCTGTAAGTTCCAATCCATTTTCTTGTAAACCGCAATGACAGATAGTCCTGTACATTTTTGAGTTTTATGCTGGGGCACCATCTTGTTGAACCAACAGTTGTTAACAAGTGCTAGAGGTCATTCATCCAAGGCATTTTCCTTAGCAAGTTCAGATATCGTTCGGAATTTAAATCGTTGTGGTAAACAAGAGGTCCTGTTATACTTCGTTCTAAGATAGTCATATATCAAATCCAAATCTATGTTGATGTCTTCCTTCTCTTTTTAATCAAGGATTTTGTTTTGTCCATAATGTTTGTTACGTCTGTGAAAAATTCCATTGTTGTTTATCATGCTTTCATCAGACCAAACTTTTTTAAAAGGAAAGTTTAGATCTTCGTCACATTTTGTAGTATACCATTCGCAAAAACCTGCTCTCCGCTGCTGACCAGCTGGTCTAAGACCCTGACAAACTCGAAATTTATATGGTTGAAACTTATTTTTATTCAAAATGAATTGTACTGGAGAATAAGCTATACCAGTACAATGTTCAATTTGCTTTGTCAATATTTCAAGGTCTTCAACAACGGCGTGTAAAACGGTATTAGCCCTTTCGCCAACAGACTGTTTTTGACGAGATAGAACAGGTTTTGTAAATGAACCAAATTCTTTTAAATTAGTTTCCAAACGTCTAAAAATGGATATACCCGGTTGCCTTCGTTCAGAATATATCCAAATACATCAGCTCAGTAACTACACAATTTCTGTGGGACAAGATGTAGCATGTCAACGTATTGAAGTTTTTTTCGTTTGTAAAATTTCGTCTTTCCATAGATACACTTACTTATTGATTAAATATAATTATAAATTAACTAAACAAAACCAAAAAGACAACCCACGAAGCAATGTTAATGAAAGTAACATAAAATACGTACAATTCAAATAACAACAACAATCTCTACGCAATAAAACTAAATTAAACAATTTTCAACAAAATGTTAAACCAGTGTTATTTTATCAAAGCCTTCTAATATTAACTGATATAGGAAAAATCTAAAAATGAAAATCCGAATATTTCAGCTTCAAAATCATAATGTGGTAATACATGGTTAAATTCGTAATAAAAAATACTGTAGGATACATGGTGGTTAGTTAGTTGCGACGATATAAAAAAATAAAGTTTATGGTTTATCGGAGACGAAACATCGAATAAAAAATTTGAAAACGCCAACCAATACAATTCAAAAAGTGCGATTCAAGAAGTAGCTTGGTTTTAAAAATCTTTGAAATAAATGAAGGAATTACGGCAAAAAGAAAAACCCAAAAATCGCATTTTGTTTTATATCTCTGAAATGATAAACAATAATGAACTTTTGCAAACCACATATGAACATGTCCTAAATTTCTCTCTAATTTAACCGCCTTCGTATCTCTTACCGTTTTCAAGATCCCCATGCTGTTCATCCTTTATTTTTTTTTATGATTGTGGACCTGAACAGGCTAAATAAGGCCTATCGTGCTAAAGCACTCAGGAACACTTAGGAGGATGGATAGAGGGATAATGAATTGACAATAGATGCCTATGAACAGCTACCTTAAATTTTTTCATATCATAAGTGAGAGGAAAACAGGAACTAGGGAGATCATTCCAGAGTTTAGAAGCCGTGAAGAAAAATGTGGATTGCGCCCGTTTGGTACGACAAGTGGAAATTTGTACTGCATACTGATGATGTGAATGAGCGAACCGAGTGTTTCTCGCAAAGATAGCCGGAGATGATATCAAAGAATGTAATTCACCAGCACAATAGCCGTTGTAATAACGATAATACAAAGAACGAACTGAAACCATCCTTCTATGCTCAAGGGACTGTATGTCAGAAGTTAAGGACGGGTCATTTATAAGCCTAATCGCTCTTTTGAATACGATCAACGATATCGATAGCGTATTGGGGAGTACTAACCCAAAGGTGAGAATTATATTCCAGATGAGGCCGAATTTGGGCCTTATACAGCAGAAGGAATTGTCGAGAGGTAAAGTACTGCTTAGATCTGTACCAAAAGCCTATTTTACGAGCAGCTGTTTTGGTAGCTGACAAAAGATGGTCAACCCATGAGAGATTTGAAGATACAGACATACCCAACAGAGTAATAGAGTCTGAAAACTTAAGAACTGAGCCATTCCTGCTTACAACAGGAAATGATCGATCTTTTTTTGCGGACATAAGGCAACACTGAGTTTTGTTAGCATTAAATTTAACTAGATTATTGCTTCCCCATTCGAGAATACGTTGAATGTCTTTGTTGATTGAATTTTTCATTTCAGCTTTAATTTCTTGATTTGACATAGGTGGATTATCACTATGAGTAGACTGAGATGAACTACAGTGAAGAGTGCTATCGTCAGCAAAGCAATGGATGGGGTTAGTTGTTGAAGAAATAAGGTCGTTTATGTACAGCAGAAAAAGTGTAGGCGCTATAACGGATCCCTGTGGTACGCCCGCGTTAATGCTAACTTCTTTTGAAAAAAAGCCATCAACTACGACACGTATTCGTCTTTCATCAAGGAGACTAGAAACCCAGTTGATGAGCGTATCATTTAACCCAAACGAGGTGAGTTTGGCAAGTAAACACTTATGCAAAACTTGGTCAAATGCCTTTGGGATATCTAAAGCGACTACAACTGTTTCACCGGACTGCTCTACTGTATTGTTCTTGGGAATCAGGGCCCCTTTTTCGCCTAGGCACAATAGGCCCGTAAAAAACTTCTATTGGCTATAAGATTAGATAAATAAACAAAATATTTGCATGGATTTCCGAACTGAAAAGCTAAATTTGTTAATTTAAAACAACTTTACATTCAAAACTCAAAAGCAAATGTTGCGTTGCTACTCGTATATTTGAATTAGCTCGCTTAAGGTAATTACTTATTCTAAGAAAAAGCAAATCTGGGTAAAACAGAAGTGCCGGAAAAGTCTAGAAAGGATTAGTGACCGGCGATAAGAATTACATTACAAGTGGAAGTCTCGATCCTTCTATGAAATACGATGACGATCCGCTGGCGCTGACCTTTTAGAGAAAACCGACACCTTCGTGACGTTTTACATTTGCTTTATAAGCGGAACGTGAAATGCGTTGAGGAGGTAGTCTTAACATCGATGTAATAAATTTGTTAATGAATTTCACACTCGGTTATAAATGTAATTGCGATTAACTGATAAATAAATCCGCACTGCTATAAATAAATCTGTTATAAATAATCACGTAAATAAGTTGATGTTACAATAGGTAATTGGTATTAGATTACATTTACTGGTACCAATTAAATAGTAATGTCGCATAAACGCGACAGTGGTTGCGAAAAACAAAAGACGGAAGAAACGAGAATTTGAACAGAAGATGAAATTAACCCTTTTATCATTTTTGCTAACATCTAAAGAACAATGTGCGGATAACGAAAGTACGGCAGTTTCAACTTATTTTCTGTTGCGCGTAATTGTGATTCAGAAGCTTCTAAAAAAATTTTGGGGAGGACGAAAGTGTGGTGTGGTTCAAACACTGATGCATCCATACATAATATGTGTACTACAGAGACGGATGATTCCTAAGTTATATGCGAAATACAAGAAGAGGTTCATACCCATACCGATACCAGAGATAGCGTGTGTGTGTTCCCTAGAGACATAGCTCTTTGGCCCCAAACAATCACCGCAGTCATGGAAAACTATTATGTACGATGCAAACCACTGGCAGTATTTGGGTCATTGGGATCCTCAGGAACGACATACAAAGAAGGATCACTAATAGTGCATAGGTCTTTAACCACGAATGTATTTATTAGGGTGAATAGAAGCGGAGAAAAATTGCCTCGAGAATGGTTTGTTTATACAGAAACCAGTAAAATGGCATATGGCTATATTGCAAATTATTTTCACGAAAAGAAACGAAATTAGCAAAAGGCACAAATGACAGGAAAAATATTTAAAAAGTATTAGCAGAACATGAAAATTCTGTGGATGACATTACATCAATACGTGTATTTATTTCAAGAAACAGGAGTCAAGGACGTATAGATGCAATTTTTATTGAAGCCGAAAAGTCGGAGCGATTGTATTGGAGACAAATTTGAAGCGAGTTGTTGCTACCGTGAAGCATTTAGCCTCCGATCGACTGGCATTTTGTGGAAAAAGTCAAACCTTCAACAAAGAACACAGCGGCAACTATATTGGCGCACTACAGTATCTGGCTGAGTTTGACCCTTTTTTACGAAATCACTTAAACAAATACGTAAACTTGGGAAAGGGACTTGTCCACTATTTGTCATCTACTATTTGCCAAGTTTATTACTCTCATTGGCGATCATATAAGAAATAAATTACTGGAGGAACTAAAAGGAGCAAAACATTTTGCTTTGATTTTAGACTCTACGCCTGACATTGCACACATAGATTAATTAACCATTATGTGCGATATGTATTGAAGGGTAAAATTAACCAGCGTTTCTTTAACTTTATTCCCATCACATCCCATACAGCAAGAAATTTGGAACAGGTAATTTCAAGCTACTTTAGCGAAATAAAAATTGGTATTCAAAACTGACGAGGACAGAGTTACGACAAGGCGGCGAATATGGCCGGTTGTTATAATGGATTTCTAAACTTAATTAAAGAACAGTGTCCTTCTGCGGAATTTGTTCCATGTGCAGCCCACTCGTTAAATTTGATTGTAAATGCAGCAGCGGAAAGCAAGGTGGAGGTAACAGCGTTTTTCACTATTATTCAAGAACTATGTTTTTTCTCCGCCTCCACTCATAGGTGGAATATACTTGAAAGCTGCATGACGAAAAAACACTTAACAATTAAACCTTTATCTAATACCAGATGATCTGCGCGATCTGATGCTGTTAGAGCCCTAAAAGAAAATTTAACTGACATTAAAACAGTGTTGAAGGAACTTGTTACAACTCTAACCTAAAAATCAATTACTCGAGTCGAAGAAGGCGCATTATTCAATAAAATTGACGGATTCGGATTCCTATTAATGTGTATTTGGGACAGAATTTTAAGCAGAAGGAACTCTGTTAGTAAATCACTGCAGTCCTCTAAGGATTCCATATCTACTGTAGTAGCATAAGCAACTTTATCTCAAATATGTGCAACGATTTTACTAACTTTGATAACGAAGCTGGTAAAATTGTTCCAATAGAGTATACAAAGAAACGAACGGATTAGCCGAAAAATATTCTTTGATGAGAATAATGACAACAGCTTGGTTTGTTGTCAAGCCGAGAACTTAGTGCATTCGATAAACTTAACTTTATAATTGAGAATAGCATTGTATCAACATTTCCAAACGTTGAAACCATACTGAGACTTTACTTAACCTTACCAATCAGCAATGCCCAAGGAGAACGCTCTTTTTCGGTATTGAAATTGGTAAAGAATTATTTGAGGAGCACTCATTCGGAACAAAAACTTAACGATCTATCCATGTTGTATATTGAAAAGATATACTCAACACGTTGTAATACGATGATATCATTAATACATTACTGACACTAAAATTAGAAAACAAATAATGTAACTTTCTTCATTTTAATTTCAAGTTTTATGATTTTAGTTTTTATTTTCTTTCGGAACAACTGTCATTTATGTTTAGTTATACTAGTGCCTACATTAAATAAACGAAGTTGAAGTCCGTATTTTTATTCTTGTTGGTTATAGAAATGCAGATCTGTCGGGGCCCCTAGACTACTTCTGTGGCTTGGGACCGAAAAAGGTAGACGCGGCCCTGCTAGGGCACATTGTATACGTCAGTTTGGTAACTACTCATTAGTGTTAAGTGTTCGTAAAAGTTATTTCTTTGTAGTTCTGTTTTGTAGAACAAGAATTAATAATAAATATGATATATCAAGATTTAATTATAAATATGTTTGACGTAGTCGGTAGGATTGGAGAAAGCAGAATTAAGGCATCAAGCTGTTCTTGACCATTAAAAAGGCAAACTTAAATCATCAAGCCGTTCCAGACCATTGGTTTCAACCATTCATCTCCAATCCATAAGCTGATCCTACACAACTAGAAGTAATTAGCAGAATTGAGGCTAAACACTACTCCTGGATATTATCTTCTACAAAGGAGAAGGATGTGAATACTTCAGACAAGAAGTAAGAGCAATTCACTTATTATTCTTATAAACCTGGCCATCCTATTTACGTGAATTATAAATCCATTACCTATTCAGTTTATGTCAAACGAAGAAGTAGATGATTTAACTTTAGAAAGCTTGTCTCACTTATTAAAGAAGTATGTCTCTAACTACCCCGAAGTCTTACATATGTTGTTAAACAGACATGAAAACGTTTTAGATCTTTTAGATAGAATTTGGCAACCGAAATCTAGATTGGAAGTTAAAATTAATTCAGCCACGCAAATTTCCAAAAATCGCAAGTCCCTCTGAATGGAACAAAATGAAGGAAACATATTCCCCACGAAATTTTTATATTTTCAAGCTTCAATCAAATAACATTGCCACCAAACACCCCCTTTCAACATCAGTTCATTCCTCGAAGATCTGAATTCCCTAGTCAACCAATAAATATATAAATACAAGTTCCTCAAAAATGTTGGTACCGAAAAACAATTATAAACCCCAAATAAACTACAATCAATGTCTATTAATTCTCGCAATACTACCAAACAATGTACCCCTAAACATCTAACATTCCAACCGAACGGTAAACCAACTTTTATTTGCGAAGAGCTGAATGCTACCCAAGTTGACAATAAAAACTTTGCAAAAAACGATTTTCTTTATAATTTCCACGAAACGGAAACAATTTCCTACGACAACGACTTGGACGCTCCTCAACATTACATTTACGAAATATACTAAACATTTTCGCGAACCAGGCCTACTAAAACAGGCTTGAATAATATGATTCCAAACTCCCTACCTTACATACATTCTGCGACCTTCCATGATTACTTTAACGGAATTATAGCAATACAAGATTTGCGTATACTACGACTAAACGTTGACCTACGTAACAAAACAATGTATAATGAAATAAATTAAAACTCCTTTACAATATAGAACTGATTTTGATACACAAAATATTGAGATCCCACCATCAACGTCTATTCTAAAAAGAATCAACATGGACCTCCCAGACCGGCAAATTATTACCCCGGATATTAGAATTTCTAATAATACTATAGTAATTCCTGTCAGCTAATTACAAATCAAAGGTAGATCTACTGTCGTAGAATTAATAAGTACCCTGCCAATCACTCAACTAATTTAATCAACAAAGACATCTTCCAATTGTACACTAACAATTTAACACAAGACAGTTCGAATGCTACCGCCTAGAAGTATTTTGTCAGGTGTATATTGTACGAGATTGTGTTCAGTTCTTTATTGTTTGCGCTTGTGATTGTTTGCTTTGAGGGTGTGATCATGGCTAGAGTGCGCTAACGTAGAAATTACCGCCAATTAAGCGAATTCGTATTGGTGGTTTGTGCAAAGGTGGTTTTTCGTTTAGAGAAATCGCAAATCGCCTTAACCGAAACCAAATAACCATCATCCGCTGCTATCAGTCATGGACTAGGTAGAGTTAGAAACGCCGCAGAACAGGAACCGGGGGGGCGAAGAAGAACTAGGTGCAGGACGGCCATCTTCCATATATGGCAACAAGAGACCGATTTTCAAATACCAGGTCAATTGCCGATCAATGGTTAACTAACGAAGGTTGTCCTGTAACCCTACCAACGGTTTAGCGGTTAGATGTGGAACAAAGGATATATATATATATATATATATATATATATATATATATATATATATATATATATATATATAATAAAATTATATATCCTGACACTTTGATGTTTCCATACGAACATTGATGAGAAAACATTTCAACTCGAAGAGAACATAAATGACAATCCCGTATTCTAAGTGCGCCGTAATCACCTGGAATAGACATACACCAGTTCGATAATAATAGTAGTAGTGCTAATTATAGAAGCATTAAGCTATATTAAATATGAACGTATGAAATAAAATAAAGGGTTAAAATGGTAAGGGATACTCAAAATAAGAGTCCCTCATCTATCGAACCTAAGGAGCGAGAAATTATGTAACTAAAAGGTACCTATGTAAATTTAAGTAAATGTTTTGTATAATTAATTATGAACTCTTGTACCGGATCATCATTGTATTTGATAGAAAACATTAACTATCCATTGTATGAATTCTATTTAAATATATTGCATTTATTTAGAGAAATTTTAAATATATTGTATTTTATTTAGAGAACGAAATTAATAATTATTATTTTATGAAATATTTAACTATATTCAGGATCATTAAATTTCTATAACGTATATTTTGTTCTTACGGTTTTAACTACTGATACATATTCATTTCATTATCATGAGGCCTTCAATAACCCATCTTTGAACTATATAATCAATTTTAAAATAAAAACGTTCATAAGAAATTAGTTACAACTTTTACTTCATTTGAAATCTTATGCCACATTTATTTATGAAACATCTAATTATAACTGGACAATAGATTAAATTTTGCAAGTTGAAATCAGTAACAAAATTGAACTGCAAATAATCACGTTGTCAACGTAAAATTCCAACGATCAACAAGCGCGGGTTTAACTATAACATCGATTAATTATGGGCACTTAATAATTTTGAATTTTTATTTACAAAACGTTTCTGATATTGTAAACAAATCGAAATCTATGCAAAGAAAATCTATTTGGACTGGCGTAGATTAAATTTTGAATGATACACGTTCGATATGAACTCAATGAAACTTTGTAATAAACCACTGGCTAACGCCTCGTGGTTTAACTTTAACGTTTCATTATGACGTTCATATGGAACTAGTATCATTAATAACTATTTTAGGTTAATTAATGAGATTATAAAAGAGCTGCATGTTTAATAACAAGCCAGATAGGTCCTTACAATGCTCTTCCATCTTAAGGAAACCTGTTGTATTAAGAAAACGCGGAAATTTTAACCTTACCTTACCTTACTTTCATATTATGGGACTTACGTTATCTTCGTTTATGGTCTACAGTTCATTTATTTGTACGTTATTGTCAAATGGAACTTATCGTATGTATCTTATGAATTATACTACAGTACATTTTAATACGAAGTAATATATTTATCTTGAGTACATGTAAGTAATACGTATTTTTTTATGCAAAGTACGTTTTAAGCGAACAAATCGGTTAGTTTTAGTTTGATACAGTTATAAAGTAATAGCTGTTTTATGTTCCTAAAATAAAAATATTTGAGTTCATATCACACATTAACCGTAATATTTGTTCACATAGGTCAGCATACGTTTCATTATTGTTGATCATGTTGGATTTTAAGTAAATTTAGATTAAAAGCTTGTATAGTTGTGTTCAATTTAGTAATTTTAGTATCGTAAATCTTTACGAGAAATATCGTTTTAGTTATTTTATGCTGGAATTATTCAGATGTTTTGTTTCACTTAAATATAAAATTAAATACAGTCGTGTATTGTTATTCAGATTACGTATGTTAATAAGGTACAACTTTCTCAATCGTTGTTGTATTTTAAACATTAAACCTACAAATTGAGCGCCCAAGAAAACAAATGCTTTATTTGTTATAGCTATGGATATATCTCTGCCTCACTCACGCCTTGAAAATCAATGAGTTCTCAATTACAGTAAGTTTCATAAGTTTGTACCTCACTGAGCTAGACCGTGGTGCAATTTACCATTTTAATATAACAATCCATCACGCCTAATTTTTTATTTGTTATAATACAGGGGTTTCTAGTGATAATAAATTCAAATTTGTGAACGATTTTGTTGTATCTCCTAAGAGCGTCACAAGCTATGATTAGGAGACTTTAAAATCAATCATTTTGTGTCACGGTGTATGTCATTTTGAACTTTATAAATCTTTTTCCCTATTTTTACAGTTAAGAAAGATATACTTTATTGAAGTCGCAAGAAGCAACTCTTTCCGAGTAAAGCGCATCTGAAGCTGATGACGCACGTAAATTGTCAAAGTGAGTTGAAAGTTATTACAAGGTATTGCAGTATTTTTTGAAAAATTTGGCAAAGTCAAAGACTTTTCATTGTTTCGATGGTTTTACTTCCTTGTCTTGAAGGAAAAAAAATAATATAAAGTCAAGTTTAAGACAAAAATTAAACTGAAAGCTTAAGTGCAAATACAAAAATGTCATAAAGACATGGACTTAATATGTCCCCATAAAAAAAATCCAATGGGATTAAGCCCGAAAAACGTGGTGGCCAATTCACAAGAGCATTATTACCTCTACCTATCCATTTGTTTCGGTACCGTTCATTTAAGTAATTTCGAACAGGTAAAGGAAAATATGGTGGAGCCCGATCGTGCATGAACCACACATCTCTCCGAACTTGTACAGATAAATCATACAGTAAACCTGGCATCGTATTTTGAAAACATTGGAAGTAAATTTCACCGGTTAATCTTTGTGGTAAAATGATAGGACCAACAATAATATTTCGTATTAACCCTGCCCACATATTAATTTTACATTCATGTTGAAAATATCTAACTTTGATTGTATGCAGATTTTCGTCTCCATAAACGTGTTCGTTATGAAAATTATTTACCCCTCTTCCTCTGAAATACGCTTCGTCAGTAAACAGAACGTTCTTCGGAAAGTTAAAATCAATTGCTCTTTGCACATTACTAAACAGACAAAAAACTAACCGCACTTCAGGATGGGTTAAGATGTCTTGAACTTGCTGCCTGTGGTATGGATGAAGTAGCTCTTCTCTAAGTGTTCTATTAATGGTAGTATTAGACACTCTTTATCAATTTCAGGCGTTCTTACAGAACGCGGCCTAGTAATGATTTTTTAATTTTTTAAACCTATTTTTTATTTTTGTTTACCGTCGATAATAAACGATTTCAGGAGCTAAGCAACCAGTTTCTCGAAGATGTCTCTCCACTGCAGCATACATTGGATGGCTCGGTGTCTGTCGATTTGGAAACCTTTCAGAGTAAACTGTAACACACTCTGCTATATCCTTGACAATATACAAAAACCAATAACATATCGGGTTATTCTGCATTGGTATATTGCCCGGCAATGATGAAAATTTAAAAGAAAATTTAAGTTTCTTAAATTATTACGAAAAGTTAGTAGCAAAAGTTGCTTAAATGTGACAGTAGCTTTATTTAGTAGATATGTTATTGGTTTTTGGATACTGCCAAGGGAAATACCGAGAATGTGTCAGAGTTCACAATGTGTCAAACAATGAAAAATCTCACACCTTTGCCAAAGTCTTAAAAAAAAATTGAAATATCGTGTAATAGCTATCAACTCACTTTTATAATTTACATGCATTATAAGCTTCAGATGCGTTTTTGTCGGAAAGGGGCTGCTTTCAGCGACTTCAAAAACGTATACCTTTGTTAACTGGAAAAGATAGTGAAAAAGATTTATCACTAACATTAGGAGTGACTCAACAAGTAATTCATCCGATGAAATCATTGGGCATAATTCAAGAATAAGGGATTGAACTGACGCCGAAAAGCGTTGAACGCTGATTTTTGTAATGTGAAATGCTGCTTGCCAGATTATAAATGGAAGAGTTACCTGCATCGTATAGTTACTGATGACAGAAATGGATCCATTACAATAATCCAAAAAGGACCGTGCTTCAACATCTAGAGCCAAGCCAAATTTACATGGAAAAAACCTTGTGTACACGTACACGTACACGTACACGTACTCGTACACGTACACGTACACGTACACGTACATGTACACGTACTCGTACACGTACACGTACACGTACACGTACACGTCAGGTACACGCACACGCACGCACACACGAACACGCATAAGCATACGCACAATCACTTACAAACACACACTCATACACACACACACGCACACACACACACACACACACACACACACACATCACACACATACACATACACGCACATTCACAAGACGTCGCGTAAACACATGCACACGCTTACACGCTCATGCACACATACCAAATACACAAATGCCTCCAAACACACAGACACACATACACGCACGTGCACACGCACGCGCATGCGCATGTACACACGCATGTACCGGTTTGCACACGCTAACGTTTACGCACACGCACATACATATGCACATACACACGCACACGCACTTACAAACACACGGACACATACACGGCCAAGCACACGTCCACGCGCACGGCCACGTACACACAAATACAGGGGATCGCACACGCACACGCACATTCACACACACGCATATGGACACGTACACGCGCTTACAAACACACTCACAGGTACAATGCATACGTACACACTCACGCACTTACACACAAACACACCCTGTGCGAAAATTCTAAGGATCATACGGTTGAAATTTTTTTTAATTTCTAATTTAAAAGAGTGTAAACTTTTGCGAGCTTTTATTTGATCACCTTTTTTTGGTTTGGAGACATTTATAAATGTAATTTTCATTTGTAAAATTATGTTTCACTCACAGGTGATATGGGCGTTACTATTAGAGTAACGCTGGAGTAATTATTGTGTACATAAATGTTCTTGTTATTTTTAATATGGGTGTATTTTGGTAAATGAATAGGAATTACGTTTTATAAAATTAAATTGAGAATAAAATTTATTACAGTGTATAGTACACCTTGTGCAAAAATTAATTATACCCGCTACTCTGTCGTCTTCTTTTCGATAAAAATTGTTGAGCTTAAACAAAGAGTTTGAATTTTATGTTTTATGTTTAAGGGTCAGTATAGTAGAAGTTTCGTTATCTTACCCATATCATCTTACACGAGGTACCTGTGGGAACACATTTTGGATGGATGATGTAATTTTTCCGATTTAGTTTTTCGGGTTCGATTCGTTTCTGGTGCGATTAGAAATATTAAGTAATTGGTGTTGTTTATGTTTGGCTATTAAAAATTTAAGTAAGATGGAAAGGGAAGATAGTGAATTCAGGGTAAGGTAGTAATTAGTTCTGTTACAGATGCCGTAGAGAGCATAACTCAAGTCTCTTTGTTTGCGCCGATCTCTATATATGCTAATGGGGGTATTATGGGGTTACAACAAGTTATTACATACCGGGGGTGTATCAATTTACCGTGGAGTTGAGTGATCTCCGTTTCCATTAAATGGGATAATATACTGGTTCACCACATCCCTGAGTTATTTTCTGTTGTGTAGCATATGTATGTGATGACAGGTTTTAGACGTAGAACGGGTTTTCGTGTTTTTCGAACTGCTTAGCCCTGTTCTGTGGACCTCCTGTGATGCATATTTTTGGTGCGGATTAATTTAGCGAGTTCCTGTTGAAGAGGGAGTTTTACGTATATCGCAAGGCTCAAACAAATGGAAATCAAATTAGCTGTAAATAGAGCCACTTTAATTAAGTGTAGATTAAATTAATCAACGTTAAGGAACGCTTTGTAGATAACGCAATACTCACAAATATGGTTACATATTTGTGCATTAACGGTAAACCAGATGAAACACTAATCATTATGTGCGGTTGGCTGAAGTATGTGTCGTAAATTTAGTTCGTAAAGATATGAATAGGATTTTGTCGTTTGTGAAACTTTATATGGAGAGCGTCACGGCAGAAAGTCAGCTATCGAATTCAATACCTTGCAGACCCCTTGTTCGACCTATTATTTTGTAGTCCAGAGGAAGGAGAGTATTGTATTGTTGTTGGTGCTACGTAAGGTAAACTTTTATTTTGTTATTTTGTTGCTGACATAACAAAGTGCGCGTTTTTCTTCGGAGTACGTAAACGTTTGATTTCGTGTTAAATTATTGTAGAAAAGCCCTTCAGCCAATTTTAGAAGCAAGCGTATCCATTCACACTATCTATTTGTTAAGATCTTGAATCTTTTTATCTGTGTAACGTTGTACATTGAAAGTTTACTTCATGGAAGTATATCAGAATTTACGTTATCTCTTTATATCTACCTTTCATAGGAACCGACATACCGATTTTATACGTCTTTACTGACGTCTGATTTGCCAAAAGCTAAGCAGTTTGTTATTGTTTTTGTTTATTGATAAAAATGACATTGCAAGCGCTGCCCGAACTTGATCATTATTTACTTAGATCTCTTGTTTTGGAATTGGAAGTTTAATGTGTCCTTTTATGTAACTCAACTGAAATTTAATATGTAAAAGCCCCAATATATGGCCATAGTTAATCTTTGTAACTGTTTTATTAAGAGGTTGGAAACTACTGTAACTTCACCCTCTGTGCTTACGTTTGCCGACCTAAAGTAATAAATTGAAAGGTTAACTATTTTGAAGATTTCTAGTAATTCAATTATCTTAAAGAGGTTTCGAGTTAAATAACTTTATAGTGACAACCTCCATTTAACATTCATTTATATCGTGATCAATGTTATTGAAGTAACACAAGTTTTTGGTTAAGTAGTAAGTCATTTTAAAAGAGATTTTAGATTATAAAGTGACGTAATTATGAAGTGAGTCGGTCGTTGACCAAACAGCAGTTTTGCACATACGAGGGTTTTGCGAAGAGTCGCCCTTTTTTTTGCAATCACTCTTTTATAGGAACCGACATACCGATTTTAGACGTCTTTACAGACGTCTGATTTGTCAAAAACTAAGCAGTTCGTTATTGTTTGAAGATCGACGTTCCGCAAATTTTAGGGCTCTATAAATTTTTCATAACGTTTAGTTTTGCTGTAGTGACGCACTTTTGTCTTTTAAATTGAAGAACTAATTATCGTATTTTTATTTATTTTTGGTTATTTGAGTTAATAATTTTTGCGTTGCGGTTTGATGAGATATCAGTGAGTTTTGGTTTTATTTTCTCAATTTTGCGGCTTACATTTAAAGCTTAGAATTTCATGAGAATTTAGGTGAACTTGTGAGATACTTTTGGAATACAATTTTTAGTAGCAGAGTAGTTTATTTTTGAGTGAACGTTTTGGTTTCCTGTTAGGCCAACTTCAGATCACTTCATGACGTTCTTCTCGCTATACATGTATTTAATAGGTGGCGCCTTTTTAACAATTTTTACCCGACTTCGACGTTTTCGGAGTCTTTACAAGTGTCCTTTTACAACATTGAGAAAAAACCCCACCAACTCCACTGAGCTATGCCGTGGTACAAATTTCCTTTACGGGCTGGATGCTCTAGTGAGCATTTAGCTTGTAGCAACCCAAACACACACACACACACACACACACACACACACACACACACACACACACACACACAACACAAACCCAGCACATATAACGCACAACGCACAAATTTCAACTGTTAGAGCATTGTCATGATGCGATACGAATGAATACGGAACTTTAGTTTTAACAACTTTAAAATTTAACTAATGGGTTCGATTATAAATCCTGTTAATATTCTTGTTAAATATTCTGCCAGCGACTCAAATGTGACAATGGATTTAACTGACGGTCAATTCGTAACGTGTAAATTGAGTTGTAATCGACCAGCGACTAAATACAATCCTTATTGTATTTCCTTCTCCTTTTTTATAAGTGCTACTAGAATTAAATTTTATTTTCATGAATCACATTAATTACTCTTAATTTGTTTATAGTCTGGTCACCACTATTCTTAGTTGTTGGTTTCGTTTGAAATTGACGAGTTTATAACACTAAATTTTCGATGTTGATTTTTAGCTTCCATTAATTGATTATCCATATCACTAAGATCTTTGTGATCCATGTTACCAGAACAAATTTTGCAGTCAATCTTGTTTTTAATGGCTTTTCTAATTATTATCTTCTTATAGATTCTGTAACAGTTTTGATTTCAATGGGATCGTTTTGTAACGTACGTAATTACGACTATTACCTAACTTTCAATACACTTAGCCGAATAATGTAACTAAATGAATTGTTATCATTCATCAAAATTGTCCTAATCTTATGTTATTAATTACCTGTTTTTGAATTAATTGAAATTGTCTTTCTCAGTATTTACATATTCAGTGTATGTTAACCTTTTAAGATTTGTAACTAGTTATGAATCAAAGTGATAACATTTAATTAACCAAATTCTAAATGCAGACTGATTTTGTTTTAACAGTATTATATAAAATTATTCTAATTCTAATGGTTAGTATTTTTAATGGTAACATGCAAACAATCCTTTACAAATGAAGCTGAAATAAATTTAGTTCTGGCATTTGTATTAACTAAATTGTTGATATGATTTATACTACTAGTTTTTACTTAATTCGTTCGCTTTAATTACAAACGCGTAACAGATCAAGCGAGCTCAACGATACCTTTAATCATCAATGTTTTGGTATTATGATTTATACATCTTTTTATACTGGATCGATTGATTATTTTATATTTATTCACTGCTATCGAATACATAACTTTACAATACTTTCAATATACATTAAAACGCGATTGTGAATTATTGTTGCAATCTTTTATTATTCACCAACTTGATTACATTTACCCTTTTTCGTTTTAGTTTTCCTAGTCCATTAATACGGAAAATATCACTTATTTCTCTTATCACAATATTAATTGACATTTCCAACATAACTTAGCTGCAACAGTTGCTTTTCAACTTTCGTATTTGTTACCTTCAACCAACTCTGATCGCTTACTTAATGCAACTAACATGATACGTCATTATGAACGTAAATAAATCCTAGAAAAGATGCGCTCCTGAAAATTAAAAATTTGCACCTAATATCTCAGAAAAAATTTTTTCATCATCAAAATGTGTTTTATAAGTGCTAATTTATTAATTTCATGTATAAATTTATCAATAATATGAAAATTGACTTAAATTAACCATTACATTTTGAAACAATCAAAGAGTACTTAAAACACTTTTAATTTGTAACTTACGTAAGCTCAGAAGATAACATTGCCTGCAATTTATCCATTTAATATATAAATGTATCGAAATGCTCTTTAAATTAACCAATTCAATTTTGAAACAAAAATAGCATTAAAACTTGACTTGTTTTTAATTTATTTATGATTACGACTCAAATTTACAATCTTTCGATGAGAGCGTAGATAATTTACGATCAAGAATTGTAGGATAATGAACGCAGTTATTATTGCTTGAAAGCATTTTATGCAGTTGAATGCGAACCTTCTATTTTTATCTTCAATGTTCACCAATTTACGTTACAAACTTTGAAACGGGTTTTCAAATGTATGAATGCAATTGTCATTTGTATTGCATAAGTACATGGCGTAAACTTTTCAGATTTATAATGTTTTGGAAACTGTTTTGACTTTTATTTAACGATTTTCTATTTTAACTGGATATTTTTACTTATTTTATATGCATGATATTTTACAATAACCTTCTTAGTGTATTTAATTATCATTATATAATTATGAAATTATTTGAAATTAATGTTTTTTTCAACCAACTTAAGGATTCAATTACTTTTATTCTTATATGTTTTGTTATGACGAATAAGTTCAAAGAAATATAATTAAATTTCTTATCAAATTTATTGAATTTGCAACATAGCTTAAGCTGCAACAGTTGCTTTTCAACCGTTTTGTTACCTTCAACCAACTCTGATCGCTTACTTAATGCAACTAACAGATACGTCATTATGACGTAAATAAAGTCCTAGAAAAGATGCGCTCCTGAAAATTAAAAATTTGCACCTAATTCTCAGAAAAAAAAAATTTTTTTCAACACAGTTGTGTTTTATAAGTGGCAATTTATTATTTCATGTATAAATTTATCAAAATATGAAAAATGACTTAAATTAACCAATTACATTTTGAAATAACAAAGAGTACTTAAAACACAACTTTTTGTACTTACGTAAGCTCAGAAGATACATATGCCTGCAATTTATCCATTTTATATATAAATGTATCGAAATGCTCTTTAAATTAACCAATTCAATTTTGAAACAAAAAATAGCACTTAAAACTTGACTTGTTTTTTAATTTATTTTGATTACGACTCCAAATTTACAATTTTCGATGGAGCGTAGATATTATTGCATCAAGAATTGTAGGATAATGAACGCAGTTATTTTGCGTTGAAAGCATTTTATGCAGGTGTGAATGCGAACCTTCTATTTTTATCTCAGTCACCAATTTACGTTACAACTTTGAAACGGGATTTTCAAATGTATGAATGCAATTGTGTCATTTGTATTGCATAAGTACATGGCGTAAAGTTTTCAGATTTATATGCTTTTGGAAACTGTTTTGACTTTTATTTAACGCAAGCTTTTTTTTCTATTTTAACTGTATTATATTTTCACACTTTCTTTATATGCATGATATTTTACAATAACCTTCTTAGTGTATTTTTAAGTTATCATTTCATATAATTATGAAATTATTTGAAATTAACGTTTTGTTTTCAACACTTACTTAAGGATTCAATTATTTCCTTAACTTCTTATATGTTTTGTTATGAACGAATAAGTTCAAAAGTAAATGTGTAATTGAAAATTATTATTAATTTTATTAAATACAACTATTACGACTGCTAGGTAAACTTTTTATTACCAATTCACATTACAATTTTGAAACGGCATTTGCAAATGTATGAATGCAATTATGTCATTTGTATTGCATCAATACATGGCGTCAAGTTTTCAGATTTACGTGCTTTTGGAAACTGTTTTGACTTTTATTTAACGCAAGCTTTTTTTCACTTTTAACTGTACTATATTTTCATATTTTATTTATATGCATGATATTTTACAACAAATACATTTGTAACGCAACATGCACCTAAAATTTGCAAAAAGGACTGCTTTACTCTGATGTAGAAATTTATAAATGAGTACATGAGTAAGTCAGCCTTCCAGATGTTTTCAACTTCTTCCTTAATGTGGATCATTTCACTTTTCTAGTGCAAATTGAACTATCACTCAAATTTTTTTTTAGCTGTAGTAAGATTTCAATGTGCCTATGCACTGTTTTCATGAAAACTCGAAATATGAATTATATGTACGTATATTTCCAAGAATAATAATACAAGGATGTTTTTTAGCTGTAGTAAAACTTTTAGGATAAATAAACCAAAAAAGTTTAACATTTATTTATTAAAACATAAAAAAATACTTATAACTACAATACATTCTACAGATAATTACTATACTAAACAAATTATGCAAAAACTTCTTACTAACATCCAGTTTAAAACTATTCACACATCTAAAACAAATTGACTAAACTACACTATACACACTAATATAAATATTTACATCTAAGTCCTCTAACGTACGCAGCACGTTTTTTGTTTTTGCTACACTCATTCTAATTTTTTGTAACTGCTGGTTAGCCTCAGCTAACTCCACAGTTAGTTGCTCAACGCGAGCGACTCCCGACACCTCACTGTTTATGTATTCTGCCAAAATTTGATGTAACCATTTCACGCTCTTTGCCCTAAATTCTTGCAATGTCGAAGGGTCTTGCGTAAGATATGTTGGTGGAGATGTTGCAAGGCCCTCCTGGTCATCATCCCGTTGGATGAGGGATAGATTCTTCCCTCCATACTGGATATGGCGAAGTGACGGTGGTTGTTGCGGTGTGGCAACAACTATTGTTGCCGGTGTAATACTAGAAAAATAATAAAAGTAGGTAAGATTGGAGACTTCTGGCACACACCACACTTCCAAAGTCCCACAATTCCAAGGTCGCCACAATACCAAGGTCACCACCGTACCAAGGTCAAAAAAGCGCAACGTTTGACTTAATTACATATCATTACCACAAACCCAAGGTCACAAACCCCGCTTTCCTGTTCCACAATTACAAGGCCATCCGTGTGACCTACTGTAATATCGCGCGTTCATGTTCCACAATTGCAAGTTCATCACTGTGACCTACTTTAACATATCACGCGTTCATGTTCCACAATTACAAGGCCATTCGTGTGAGCTACGTTATCCTTAACCACCCAAATGCTACTCTCCTCCAAGGTCACCTCACTTGTATGTTTTTTGCCCACTTGTATGTTTTTTTGCTCACCCACACTTTTTACCAAAAATAAAAGAAAACGATATGTTAATATATTTAATTAATGTAGAAACATGTACAAATGTATTACTCAGATATATGATTTTCTTTAGGAATAAAACATTTTGATTTAGTACAAGTGCAGAAAGTCCCCTCCACTTCCGTTTCATTACATCTGCGTGGACGTGGTGCGAGGAGCTGAGCATACGTGCAGTGTGGTGCCCATCGTAGATGTTCCTGTAACGGATTGACATCTGGCTGCCATCGGTTTATCCTAACCCCACACATGAAACATTCAAACGTGTCGTCTGCAGATGTGGAAATGAGCCCTGCTGTAGTACATATCCACCAGCTGTTCATGGTGAGCACCATAGAGACGTAGTTGAACATACACAAAGTGTGGTGTCTTGTCTGTCTGTCTGTCTGTCTATCTGTCTATCAGTCACTGTGTCAGTTTGTCAGTCAGTCAGTCAGTAAGTTAGTAAGTTGGTGCGCTCAGTTAGTCGCCTGTTCAGTCTGCGACCGCACTATTGAGGCGCCGTTTTCCTAAAAAGAAAGTGGTATTAGTATGTATAGATGCTTGACAGTAGGTATACTTACTATGTCTTTCTCGATCACTGGCAAAGACCATCTGTCGAAGATTTGCATTACGAACTCGGATCAGTTCGTAGATTCCTGCAATCTCTTCGACAGTTTCCAATATCATCTCCAGATGTATAATGGCGTGATCGTACCCACTGAGTACAGCTAGGCTTATCACATTATTCCAGTCTAGGTATAATGTGAGAAGCCTAGTGTGGGGCCGGTCGAGCTGCTCCTCAAGGGAGCTTTCCGTAATCACGAGATTATAATTCCGGATGAATATAGTATTATAGTGGACAACTGCAACAAAAAAAAAACAGAAGCGTTAGTACTACATTAGTACAATGTGGTGCAAGGAAGCACTTCCGACGACAACAAAGCAGTACATAGACATGGTACTGATTCCTTTGCGCAACCAGGACCATCTGGGGTAAACTATGCGAAGGATAATGCGAAACCCAGACCATAAATGTTAAGCAACTCAAAGAAGCGGAAGTTTGACCAATGCGATGAACCGGCACAAAAGAAAAATAGTAGAAGTGTTGAGAGAGTGTACTGCACTGATTGCTCAATAGAAGTACCTCGGCATGCGTTACAAGGACACCTCAGAAGCAATAGGCATAAAGCAAATGTATGTTTGCTTGTCACTACTGGGGTTGAAGTGATTAGAAATGCGTTTAAACAACGCATTGTGTCATACCGACTGTCACCATGCAATACGCATACTACTGTGTCCACCATTATGGCAGACGTTAAAGGGAACGTATTGAAGGTAGTACAAAATCAGTTGCAGAAACACTACTCCTTCAAATGTAATGTTGAGCTGTTTGGTTTATACTTTTTGAACAGTAGGGAAAGCACAGAACTGAAATCCTTTCAGACTAAGTATGATATTCTAAGTGTTGGGATGGTGTTAGAAGAGTATTTCCAACGAATAAGTAAATATTGGATGCAAAGCAATCCGAATTTCAGCATAAAGATTCTGGTAAGGGTGAGTTATGACTATTGGTGTAATCGATTAGTAACAACTGTTTCAGGGTGGTCCCTGGTGTAATTCGTATATACAGTGAGTCCGAGATTCAGCATGCATGTATTGCTATATTCGTTAATATTGAAGATAGAATGTCGGTTAAATGGGAGAGTTTTAGAGAATTGTATGGCTATCACCATGGTAAAGTCAGATTTGAAGTAACTTTTTTTGTTTTTGAAATAATTGGAGAAAACAAAAATTGTGCATTTTCTACTACCCCCTGTAGCTCTTTTATTTGAAGTCTGACAACATTTTGATTTGTACATTATTATGTACTTTTAAAAGACAATTTTTACCGGTAAATGTAAATGTGTACGACATTACGATCACGTAACGACTACTGAAAATCAGTACGAGCAGTCATATAAAGATTGTAAGACTAAATAACTGCAGTTGTATGTATCAAAATCTTGAACCTTGGTAAAGTTATACTCAATTGTTTCTGCTACCATCACTTTTAAAATAGTGGAGTAATTCAAAGGGTGGTTTAATATGTCCTATGCTATCAAAATATGTAATATGCCTGTTACGCTTAATGTAAGGTGTCCAGTGTGTATCATTGTTATTTTGATCATCCATATTCACAATACCACATTCATTCGCATGGATTCGTGTAGGTAAGTTATCTCGCATATAATATACATATATATATATATATATATATATATATATATATATATATATATATATATATATATATATATCCCTCTAAAATAGGGAATCTTTAATTGCTCCACAAATTTTGATACCTCAACATTACTTAAGGCGTGACGTGGTAGCTTCAGTGGGAGTTTTTTGAATACGGTTGTAAATATATACTTAACCCTCGTTTATATGGCTTTATGTATGAACATTTTCCTAATGCAGCTGCTTCCATTGCTGGGTTGTGTCGTTTGGTTTCTTTTAACGTTTTATCGCAGCTTTTGTGTCAGTTAACACTTTTGCGACTGCCGAAGCATCGCCACCTAGAGACCCTAAAGCTCCTAATGCTGCAAAGAGGGGAATGAGAGGTATAAATCCTCCACGTTTTGGTATTGGTAATATTCTGGTCTTGGGTGACATAATTTTTTTGTGTTTTAGAGCGCTCAAGGCTTGTTGTATTGTCGATTTTAAAGATGATCGAAGTTTACCACCAACACGACGTCGGGCTAGAAGGACTGCTTTGTTAAACGAAATTGCTCTGCGAGAATGCTTGCTTCGTCGTGATTTGTTTCCCATTCCCAATTTCTTTTGTCCTTTCCGTGGTTTGCCACCCATTCACATTGTCCGTTTTCCTTTCATTATACCAGCTATGGTTAAAGCAGCTGCCCTTTCTCCAAAATTAGCGTCGGTAGAACGAAATCTATTCCAAGCTTTTTGTTGTAAAGTCTTATCGGCTATGTGTCGTTTTCTTAGATCGTTTGACTGGGAGTATGCAGTATCGTGTTCTTTACACGCTTCGTCCAATTCGTTAATACCTTTGTCGCCACAAGCTAATCGTTTTTGTAAACGGGTACCTAGCCCACAATATCGATATCCGGGTATATGCAACTCCACGGGTAATTTATTTATTAAAGTATTAATTAATCCTGAACCTTCTTTTTCTATGACGCTGAGATGTATACTTCATACCACACTGACTGACACCTCACTACTAAACTACTTTCAGCACGTGGTGTGTATATATAGAAGCGCCATACAAGTCATGGCTTAGTACCATAATGGGTGACATCCTTTTCATTCCCCAAGATACAGAATTACCTATCAAAAATTATGACATTACTCCTAACAAGGAGCTCTACTCTAAACACCGCGGTTTACTAAAAGGGGGATGTAAACGAGGTATAATCGTCGGACCATCCGGCTGTGGAAAAACCAATGTTATGATTAGCTTATTAGAACATCCGAATGGCTTACGTTTTGAAAATGTTTATGTATATTGCAAATCTTTATACCAACCTAAATACCAGTACCTGCGGGAGTTACTGGCGCCCATAAAGGAAATTAGGTATTTCGAATACAGTGATAATAGTGATGTTATACCTCCTAGTGAGTCCCGTAAAAATTCAATGATTTTTGATGATGTAGCATGTCATAAACAAAATGAAATTAGAGATCATTTTTGTTTTGGCAGACATCGAAATAATGATTGTTTCTATCTGTGTCAAATGTATTCTTCAATTCCAAAAAAAAAGCTTATACGTGATAATGCGAATTTAATTGTTCTTTTTCAACAAGATCACACTAATCTCAAGCATGTGTATGATGATCACGTTAATGTTGATATATCATTTGATAGATCTGAAGACTTGTGTTGCTGTTGCTAGCGTGATAAATTCGGATTTCTTGTGATTGATAAAGAAAGTGATGTTAATAACGGTCGTTACCGTAAGAGATTTGACTGTTTCATTGCAGTATAAATAATCTAGTAGGACTGTCAACGTACAGTCGTAATGGAGGAGCGCTTAGTACAAGACACGAAGGATTAGCGAAATACTACGTCGACGGTATCTTTAGAGATACCGAAGATGAATATGCCTAACGTACGGTGTGAATTTTATTCCTCAAGAAGAGAAATTTTTTATGGCGATCATGAACTAGATTTTGTTGGACAAAATTTGCGAATCGCTCTTCCCGATGGATCATCCCTAGACTATGAGGGAACACCGGGATTATGTGAACTACTTTTTTAAAAAAGTTCCTACGGGATACAAAAAGAGGGATCTACAGCAATACAATGACATTTTGCGTCGTACGCATGCTGCCCGACGTAATTATAACCCTGATGATCAAATCCGAGGAACTAATAGTAAGAAGTACTTTGAAATCATTAAACCATTACTTCAACCTAGAAAACGTTCTGCCACATCATCTATTGCACCTCCAGCTACCAGATCTCGAACAACTTCTATCTCCAAAAGAGGTGGTAGACTGCAGCTATTGCGATACAATAATAAACCTATTGAGTTTGTACCGTGGAATAATCCCTAAAAGTTAGTTGATTGGTTAAGGGAATTATTAGGATCCATATCAGCAGGAAATACTAGCAGTCACAACGAAATTATATATATAATTGACGAACTACGTAAAGCAAAAGTAATAAAGTAACAGATCTTGTTATAAACCTACCACTATAGTCATTTCCTTTCATTTTTACGACGACTATTACTATAGATAGTACTACATGTCCAGCAGTGATGCCAATGGATAAATTGGGCGGGCATCTTCATCATCAAATGACAGTGGATAAACATGTTGTTCATCGTCACAGGGATGATACGAAAGAAGGTGATAACTATTACGAAACTTATTTTACCTTACAAGGTTTATTGCATAATAAAACAGTAGATATTCCATTGGATATCGATGGTAAATATTTGTTTCCTTATACAGAGGGTACAATAGTACATTGTATATGGCCACTTTGAGTTATTCATCTTCAAGTGGATGATGTACTGTATACAACACCACTGTATCTAATTACTCAACCTATACGTAAGGAAGCTGTGATTTAATCTATAATCCCAGACGGTGTCAAATTTACGAAGGAACAATCATTCATCCTAGAACTTCTATTAAAATCTAAAGCGAATAATGAGTAAAGCCGATGTTGTTG
Source organism: Vesta saturnalis (assembly GCA_036346205.1). NCBI lineage: Eukaryota > Metazoa > Arthropoda > Insecta > Coleoptera > Lampyridae > Vesta > Vesta saturnalis. The sequence continues at coordinate 49,704 of JARFJB010000548.1, read as the reverse complement.
AAGAACTGCAAAATCCAGCAAGACGAAATTTTCCGCGGCGTTGTGTAGTACTAAAAGATTTAAATGATCTCTTTTAAGCCGATTTAGTGGAAATGATACTTTATGCTGGGGTGAATGAAGGATTTCGATACATTTTAGTAATAATAAATGCCTTCTCTAAATATGTCTGGGCTTTTCCCATCAAACGCAAGAATGGTAAATTAGTTGCAAATGTAATGGATAAACTTTTGTCTGGTTTGAAAAGGACGCCTACACATATACAAACTAATATGAGAACTGAATTCTATAATGCTGAAATTAAAAAAGTAATGAAAAAATTCAATATCAAACATTACAGTAGTTATTCCACCTTGAAAAGTAGCATAGTCGAACGTGTAAATCGCATCCTTAAAGCAATAATGTGGAAAACATTCAGCATGCAAGGATCCTATAAGTGGCTATCAATCCTGCCTCACATTGTCGCAGAGTTGAAGAAAGCATAGCACTACCGGATACAAACCGGTAGATGTAACGGAAAAGAATAGTACATCTATTTTGAAACATTTAAAATTGATACGTGTAAAACTCGGTTGATGAATTTATGGTCTTTAATTTGCGACTCCTCGTGTATGTTGTTGGAAAACGGCAACATTGTCACTAAATATCGTTTCAATTTAAAATATTTCAAACACGTGATACTTTAAAATTTTGGATTGTGAAAATAATCAGGCTATGGGTTTTTTGTTTTCTGGTACTTCGAGATAAGAAGTAAAACGCCATTTTGGGTAAAATGCGTAGCGTGAGGCACATGTAAAATTTGGAAAAAGTGTTCCTAAAAATTGATTGAATTGTTCAAGAAAATTTTTAACTCAGCCTGTCGCTGGTTTTATTCTTTTCCATATAAATAAGTCCTGTTGGGACTTCAATTTAGTTCGGCTTTAATTTTTTGGTTGCTTCTGCACACTTTGGCTACGATCAGAGGTAAGCTACTCACTTTCGTTACTTATTTACTAGACATAGCTTTGAAATGCATTGGTACATGTTTTGAAATTGTTACTACAGCTAAAGATCATATTTTAAAATCGGGGTATCAACTTAAATTCTAACACATTTATCTTATATAGGTTCTTTTTGGTTCTTTACACATTCACTCAAGATTAACTTATTTCGTGCTTCCATAAGGAATAATTAAACCGTTCCTGACAACACATTTGGATATCACTCGTCCGAGGGATGAAATATTAGTTAGCGGTCTTCAAGCCTGAATGGAAACCATCTACGATTACTCCTTCTCCTAATATCTTCCGATTTAACAGAAGAAATCTACGTTACACCTACGTTTAGTTTCCGATAAGTATTATTGTTACATACATACAAAATTTACCTATGGTGAGTGACTTTTAATCGCTTTTCTATATAACGAGGCTCTCGTTATCTGTACTTTACTGAAAGTTATAACCATTATATTACTGTGCTACTACTTGTATTAGTGTGTTTCTGCAATTTTCTTAATCTTGAAATTAATGCTTACGCTTTATTGCTAAACAATTTTTTTTTTTTCTGAATAATCAAGAGTAATACTGTACAATTGTACCTGTAAAAAGATAAATTGGGTTATTCAAAAGTTTCGCTGATACTTACATTTAACTTTGCAATAGAATTTATATATTATCTATTTACTTTTCTTGTATACTGGCTTTGTTCTGCTAAATAACTGTAATTGTGAAACAGTTAGAATTACCTGTGTTTACTGTACATACAACCAGCTGTTTGTTTCACTGAATGCTGCTCGTTGAGTTAAATATACAATGTATGTCATAAGATTAGGCTAACTGTTGGGGTTTCAATTACTGCGTAATTAAACGGGAATATTTATTTACTAGCTTTGGGGTTGTATAACATTTATAATTTTTCTTTCGGATTACAATTTTAATATTTGTTTATTCTAAAACTGTCTGAAGTAGGAGTTACTAATCGAATTTTTTTGTAGCTTTATGCTTACTTGCCAACTTGGTAATCAACTTGGTCTTTCAAAAATTTATCTAAATGCTTTATGCTTATTGATTTTCTGTAATGCTCATGTTAACTAAATTTAATAATATTTTGTGCTTACATAAGTAAACAACAGGGTAGACATCTAGTGCTAAAAATTTGTTTTATATTTGGGGTTTATTTGCGTCCGGTTGATTGAAACTGATAAGTTAATCCAACGGAGAGCTCTTCGCTAATTTCGGAAACAAACAAAAAGTCAATTTCGGATAATTATAAATATATGTTTTGGGTATTATTTTTCTTTAGGGTCAACACTAGATGCCGAACCGCATTGTGGCTGAGTAGGTAAAGTTCAAATAAATTTCATAGTTTGTTTTCAGTGCTGTCGGAAAGGTAAGTTGATTGCTGGTGGTTTATTTCATGGAGACATGGTCTCTGATAATATTTTTGTGTTAGATATTTATGAACATTTGATTGTTATTGTAACATTTATGCTATTTAACGTTAGGGTATATTAAACAAGTGGTGTTAAACGATTGTATGTTCTTCATTAATCCTGTGATCTACGACTCCATTCCTAACCAGTTCCTCCTCAGTGTGGACTTAGTTCACCACTTTCTTTAGCTGCTCTTTTGTCCTAGGTGGCCGTAGCCCTTTTCTTGATAGAGGCGATAAAGAAGTCAATCAAGTGGTGCCCTTTTAAACTTTATGTATTTCCTTTCTCCTGCCAAAACGCCCATGCATCCAAGTGCTGAACCGACCGACTGAGCTCGCTAATTCCTCTTTTCCTTGTTACTGCACCTTGGTCACCAATTTCTACCAATATCCTTTTGTGCACGTAACAAAATGTCAAAAAATTCTTGACCACAAAACAACTAAATATAAAGTGGGAGAACATGTACGCATTAGCAAACATAGAAGCATATTCTCTAAGGGTTAAACACCTAATTGAGTTACGAAGTCTTTCGAATATCAATAGTCAAACCTTCAAGTCCAATCACCTACACTCTACGTGATAGTCGAGATGAGGATATTCAAGGTCGGTTCTATGAGCCAGAACTACAAAGTGTTAAACATCTAGACATTCACTTAGTTGAACGTGTAACCTGACGTCAAGGGAATAAAGCTCTTGTTAAGTGGTTGGGTTTTGACACTTCTCACAATTCCTGGATTTCTACCAAAGTCATTGTGTAATACTCATTAATACACACGTTCTTCACTGGGTGAGTCGTCATCTGATGGCTCAAAATTCGGTAAATATCTTTCTATTTCGTGTACAAATTGTTCCAATGATATTTCTTTAAGGGCTTCTATTAATCGCAATATACAACAAATACACTCTATACCATCTACATGCGATTTTAAGTATTTCTCGCAAAGGCGTATTCCTCCTCCATACCTATTAACTAGATTATCTAAATAGCCATCAATAAATTACCCATTCCATACACTTTTTCATGATCAGCATCGAATTCTAGTGATTGTAACTGACATATTAGTCTTTGACTGCACTAACACAGTTTACACTTTTAGGCCACGACTCTGCACTATAACTCATCCACATATTGACTAATGTCTAATACTGTCCCTATTGACTACAAGCGCGTTATCTCCCTTTCAGTTATAGGTTTGGCAAGATCCATATCCATATATAGTTTCTCCTTGGCAAATTCGTCCATTTCCAGAAGTCAGGCTATGTTGACCTCAAATACATCATGCAATGGAACTATAACTTGGTTAATGTTACATTCAGGAATTGCCGCTGCCGACTCTATTAGGTTTTTATAAAACTCTGGAAAGTTCACAGTATCTGACAACTCCAATCGGTAATTTATTATCTTCAAAAGGCTCCATAACTGTTCTATAGACTCACATCCTAAATAGACATCAGCTTCTTCACTATCATAGAGGCTTATCATTTTTTTCTTGTCAATATTTTCGTACGAGACAGTCTTCGATCCCAGTTTGGTAGGTAGGCATGTTCCTTCAGGACTGTAGAAATGATTAGTAATTACCCCTTGATTATCCATAAGTATACGCCATTCCTGCTTGTCAAACACCACTCCAGTACTCTTGGATCCACCGAGTTTTACGACTGGCTCAAATCTAAATTTGGGTGATAGACCGACACTAACATTTGTTTTACTTTTATTTAAGAAATAATGCACATTATTGAGCAAGATATCACGATATTCACTTGAACTTGTAACACCGATAATCTTTTTCCTTTTCTATGGCTTGACGTAATATGTTATCCATTATATACGATACTGGCTTTACGTACATTCCCTCTCTTTTATATATGACACTCTCCCCACTATGTGTCCTCCTCAAGGCTACTTACGTGACCTTCACGATTATACCACACATTGTTTCAGCAACCTTAGCAGTGCCACCCTTTCAAGGTTTTCTTTTCGTTCAGGGCTGTTACTCGTTTTCTTTTTTTTCCAACCTTGTATTCACCACTACTTCAAGGATTCCTAGGCATACGTATTTCCAAGGTTGTATCCCGTTCCACTTTGCCACAACGAGGTCACTACACAAGGTTACATACCCCTACTCTTTCTATATATTTAAAAGGAGGGGTTTTTACATATGCCATAGTTAGCGATCTTCACTATGTCAGTTACTCCAGTGTAAGACGATTGGGAGACTCCTGAAGTTCACCAACCGCAAACCCTATTTCAAATTAGAGCGCGACGGAAATGCCAATTAATTACGAACTGGGTAAATTTTGAAAAGAAAGGAATACTACCGGCTTCCATAACTAAAGTGTTACGAAATAAATACGAACTGGTTCAGTGGAATTCAGCGTGGTTTGCCAAATTGAGCAAGGTAATACGCGAGCATTTTTCGGAAAGCAGTGGAACAGCATATGCCCACATTGTATCAATATATGTTCGCTATCATCTGGTGGACTACATGCATTTGTGTCATTTCTGTTTCGCCCGATTGAAACCATCTCATTACCGGGTAATTGACCATCATATGCACATGGAACGCTGGACTGCGCGATACCACCTGTCGCACGAATACTACTGGTGTTCCTCGTGTAGGGCACTTCTCACACAGTTATACGATGTGTACACTGATGACTCATGTATACTGTGTGATGAGGTGTGCTACGTAGACGAATGATCTTTTTTACTGTATCTATTGTATATATTGTATATCTTATAAAATTATAACTTATTTCCTGTCAGTATCGTTACTGTTTTCGCTGGTGTTAACATGTGTGACCCAAACTTTTATTATCCTCAGTATTATTACTGTATCGAACATGGTTTGGAGTTCACTCACCCTTATCGCTTGCTGCAGCAGGGTTCATTTCCACATCTGCAGACGCCACGGTTGAATGTTTCATGTGTAGGGTTAGGATAAACCGATGGCAGCCAGATGTCAATCCGTTACAGAAACATCTACGATGGGCACCACACTGTACGAATGCTCAGCTCCTCGCACCACGTTCACGCAGATGTAATGAAACGGAAGTAGAGAGGACCTTCTGCACTTGTACTAAATCAAAATGTTTTATTCCTAAAGAAAATCATATATCTGAGTAGTACATATGTGCATGTTTCTACATGAATTAAATATATTAACATATCGTTTTCTTTTATTTTTTGGTAAAAAGTGTAGGTGAGCAAAAAACATACATGTGGGCAAAAAACATACAAGTGAGGTAACCTTGGGGGAGAGTAGCAACCAAGTGGTTAAGGATAACGTACCTCACACGGATGACCTTGTAATTGTGGAACATGAACGTGTGATATGTTAAAGTAGGTCACAGTGATGACCTTGCAATTGTGGAACATGTACATATTTTTGGATGTACTACGTGTATACGTAAACGTTATTAGTGTATACCCTGATATACTAACGGTATCATTTATGAATTAAATAGTACTTTGTTTTCCTAACTTACATCGACTTCAGTCTGTGACATACGCAATTTGATTTTGAGTACTTCTGTTCATATTCACAATCTTATAGTAAATTTTGTGCAAATATGCATAGTAATGTTACCTTCAGGAAAACCCCTACGTTATTCCTTTGACCTTTGTAAATCATTCTTATTATTTATTTTCTAATCAAATCGTTAGTTTTTATATTGTCGTTACAAATAATTATTTCACGTATTTTCAACTCAACTTTATTTACTTATTATTGCATTGAAACTAATTCAAAGACATAACTATGCAAATTTCATGAAATATATATCTAGCGGTAATAATTAGAATCGGTATGATATCAAGAGTGGCAGTAAATTCATGATTGCTTGGAGGGCGCTCCTAACTAATATTCATTTTTTATTTTTTGATCTGATCTACGCTCAATAGTCTGTCAAACTGTAACTACCAAGACTGTACCTTTTTATTTTGCTTTTACTGGTACTAATGGTTCACTAAAGAAGCAACGCAGAAAAGATTGGTATCCAATGTGGGACTAAGTTTTATGGAAAATTCCTGTAACCGTGTGCTACTTTATACTTTTGTATATTTTGTATGGTTACATAACATTAAGCTATACTACTTTGTAGCGACATTTGGTAGAATTTATTTATCTACATTTTGGCTAATCTAGCATTCTGATTTCGAATATTTTTTATTTGAAATTTTGTAACATATGTATACTTGTATAAATAATTACTTTCCTTTTTTATATAGGATAACTGTAAAATTTGATTTTTATGTACTTACGTATAGAATATTTGTATAACAACTATTTCATTATTTTTAATTCTGTTAGTTTCTTGCAAAATCATACTGGTTTTGCAGATATGCTGTTAGTGTTTGATTTGTATTAATTTTAGTTGCAGTAAGCAGCTTTGTATTAATTTGAAATACTTTTAAAGAATCCAACAATATATTACAATTATTAATTTACAAAAAATTATTTCAAACTATTTAAAAGGAAAATATGTATGTTTATCAACTTAAGCGAATGTTATCTAAAGTACCTACCTCTCGCCCACGGTAATAAATTCACCACCAGGTCTATACTAATTCTACTAAACAAGGGAAAGGATTATATTCTAGAAAGGGCAACGTGAATATGTTTAACTATTGATTTCCTTTTAGTTTACAAATCTTTATATTCCTATTTTAACTGAAAAATCAGTTATTAAAAATAACTATTTACTATTTCTAGCACCACTCCCAAAGAACTCTAAAATTTACTCCCCAAGTTCTATCGAAACCTAGTACCCATCTACTGGTTTTAGCATCAAGTCGGCCTTTAACTTTATGTCTTGAATACTTTTGTATTTTGTGGAAAATTTATATTTCCTTAGGACAGCTGCAATTAAAGCCTTCATGGACATTAAAGCATATTTACGTCCTAAATAAAAGTGTTAAAAATCTTAACATTCTATTTACTCTGCACCTACCAACGCAATTTCTTGGACCCCCAGAAAATGGTAACCAAGAGTAAGGGTGTCTTTGAGAAACGTTTTCAGGTAAAAATCGATCAGGATCAAATTTAAGCGGATCAGGCCAAATTTTATCATCCCTGTGCAGCGCGATTATTGTCATTACTACAGAACTTCCAGCTGGAATTGTGCAACTATCTGAAAATGTTGAATTTGTTATTACAAATATTTCGAACTATAACACACCTGCCTAGTTGAATGTCATCAGTCTATCAGGACCTAGGACGTTCAGCACTTCTTCATATACTTTCTCCTGTAAAACAATTAATTAAAATCATTCATCTTTGTCTGACACACACACACACCTGTATGTCTGGATACATTCCCAGCATTATAAAAGTAAAACTGTTCATTGAAGCTGTTGTGTCGGTCCCCTATAAAAAATATATTATTTTACGATTTCATAAAATTACAAATTCCTCACAGCTATCATAAACGTATCGACTTCCTCTCTTAGCTCTTTATCAGCAAAGTTTGCACCGTTTTCAAAAAGTTTGATAAGTTGCTGAAGAAAAGTTTTCATTTTTGTTGGTTCTGCAGGTCAAAAAGCAATACTTATTAACTTGTACTCAATCTTAGTGTTTTGACAGGGCCACTGTCCCAGTAGTGGACCTTGCATACAATAATGGGCACTCTTGCCAGTCAGTATTGATTTACAGTAAAAACTCTAAAATGGTTTGGTTTAATAGTAATGTTGTTCATGTAATTCCAGCACATATTACCCTGGAAGTTATATGCATCTAACTTAATTCTTGTTGGAGTTGTGGAAATTTTAATAACGCTTGCACTGTTTAACAGCTGTTTCAAGTATTTCAGACGTTGATGCAACGCGGCATTAAAATTTAAAGTTTCTTGTTGCGGAGACGTGTTATAGAAGTTTGAGCTTTGATATGGTAAGGGAAATGCGCGTTATACATAATTGAAAAGACGAGATTAAAATGGTAATCTTTTTTTGTATAGAGTGCCTTTACCCAAACACGAAATTCAACAATTTACCAGTAATGGACTCTGAGGGTGTCCATTACTCAAGCAGAGAAATGTAGTAATAGACACCCACCTAATTGAAAATTAAATACCTAGGAATTAATTCCATCAAGATATTGATTTAGACTTGTATTTGTAAAGCAATGGCAAAAAAAGAAAAAAAAAAGAAACGCAAACAGGAAGTTTTTTGCATGTCGTGATGTCAACATCCAAACAAACAAAATATACCCACGTACCACCCAAAAATAAGAAATACTGTACGCGTTTCAATGGTCAATCTATCATCATCAACGGCCGACCAATCGACCTAGTCAACCGCAGATGATGATAGTGTAGCTATTGAAATTCGTTCGGTGTTTTTTATTTTTTGTGTGGTACGTAGGTGTATTCTGTTTGTTACAAGTCGTGCCACAGATCTAGTGTTCCAGATTTTTCAAAATTCAATATGCAAAAGGGAATACAAGCGGTAAAGGAAAGCGGCTTCAGTAAAAAAAGGGCTGCTTAATAGTTTTCGGTGTGAACCGTTAAACAATTATTAAGGATTTTCTGTTTCCAAGAGCCATTCTCTCGGTTCAATAATTCCAAGGAAACGTCCTTCTAAATGAATTTCCTGAATTAGCTCAACGACAGTAACAATGGTCAACTGTCAACTCGTTGGCATTTAAGTGTTCAATATTAAAGCAAAAATTCAGGTGTTAATACAATAAATGTTTATAATTACAGAGAAAACTGAAGTAGCAATAAAAATTCAAAGTGGCCGTGTCCGGCTTCTATACAGTGATAGAGACTTCACTCAAAATGGCCACGTTCATTCAGCATTTTTATAATGATCTCAAAGCATCAGGAACGGTAGGTTGACGGAAACCTTTTAAAAATTCGTATTGTGTTGCATAAATTTTAAATTTCAAGTATCACCACAAGAAGGAATCAAGCCCGATAGCCTTGTTGGAAATGCTAGGGTATGGAGTTGGTTTTTCCGATAGAACGAATTTGCGCTGAGGAGACTACATAGGGTGATTCAAGTTTTCTTTGCCGCATAAATTATAGAAACCTTTGTAGTCAATAAATTAAGTACCCTTTACCTTTCTCTTTGAGACTGTAAAAAGAAACTTGTCAGGTGACTGTTTATTCCTTGGAGTTTTATAGTGACCCCGTATTCATCCAGATCGTTGTCGGCAACGAGGATAGTTTCACAAGAAGGATAAACCGCAACTTGTCTTAATTGTCTATGTATGGTATGTGGTCTTAAATAAATAGTTGTGTAGGTCGGCAAAGCCCGTTTTGGGAGAGAGATCACCCTGCGCTTCTATGCGAAAGTGTAATTATTTTTGAAATCACTGAATCTCCAATTACAATAATTCTTATAAAAAATGGCTTTTTGTATAAGAAATGGTTGTGAACAAAAATTATGCAGTTGGTTTTTGATGTAGTGTACTGTCCACAACAATGAAATCTTAATGTCAATCTGGTACCGGTTTTTTTTTGCACTAGTATCAAGGTATACATTCCTAAGCTTGTTATGCACAGAAGCGCACAGTAAAACAAAACTATCTGTTTTATTACACTAAAGGCACTAGCTTGTGCTGACTTTAAACGTCTTACAGCTTAGTTAGGCTGTGAATATTATAAAAATTTCTTAAAGCCTTGCGAGATACACTGCAAGGTACTGAAGAACAGAGGTTAGCTGGATATGTTCTACACTTAATTCCTCGCCCAGTCAAGCTTCAAAATTAGTTACAGTCCTTTTCTAGATCCCATAAACCAGACGATGAGGTCTTCATTTTCCACAATGGTGCATTATGTTCTTGTCGTCACTTGTTTTGAGGCAAATATTTCTCGCTAGACTTAGAATGTAGGTGTTTTGGCTAAACTTTTTTCGAGTTCATTGCTTGAGCTAACCCATTAAGAGCATCGGTGTAGGAGAACGGTGCGTTGATTAAATACAGTGATAGTGCGAATCCCCACACCTCGTGGTGTATGTAAAAAAAAAAATAGATTTGAACATACATCTGTTTAGCGGTCCAACATTCAATCTTAACCTTATAATTAAAAATTGTCATGTGCTACAGATCTTTATTTGATTTAAATTGGTGCCATTTATAAAGGCACCTATAACTAATGACAAAGTTTCAAAATGCCCTACTTAAGTTGTAAAACATTCTCTTTTTGTGTATGTTACTTGAAGTCTTTTTTTTTGTGTTCGCACCAAGAGTGCTCGTCTCGGAGTAACGTTGATACACTGAAGACGGTTACCTTGACCTTTCTTCTTCATTGTAACTAACTGCCTACCACGTTTTTTTTGGTTTCACTCCTTTTAATTTACTATTTGACCACATTTCTTTTATACAATCATTTTTAACAAGTTTTCTAGCTAAATTTAACTGTTCTAGAATAATTCCTTGTGTGCTATCTTCAACTTTAGGCATCTCTTCAAATTCATGTACTTCTAGCTTGCATTTTTAATATTTCTTTGTTCAAACTCTTGTAGTTTAATATGTTGTAGCTTTACCTCTCCTGTTGTTACTTTGTTTTCAGAGACTTCGTTCTCGTGATTTTCTACTTTGTCTAGCTTAAGTAACATTGAACGTGAAGATAAAGTTAAAATTATGAGAGAATTCCGATATCGGAGTAGCGCTTTTACTCAGCACTACGGTCGAACATACAACTTTGTCGTTTTAACACATGTTATACAACGAAGAAGGAAAGAAATTTTTTGTGTATAACCCTGCGGGTGGTGAATTAAAACTTACACTGTACGTTAAAACGTAAGTTTGAGTTCAGTACATGCGTTAGAAGATGATGCAAACGTGCATCGGTAATTTCGATTTAAAATCATTTAAACTGCGGTACTTCAATTCTTTCTTTACTTATCGTTTTTAAAATGTTACAAACTTAACTAAACTAAAAATTATTATTAATTTTATTAAATACACAAATAAAAAGTTCACCTCGGGTACGATTTGAACCTACGACCTGTACTTCGGAAGAGTACCGCGCTATTGAGATTCAAGCCCCAATCGATGTAAATTTTGTCTTTATGTATGTAAAACTGATGTATATTACAAATATAATGAGATTACAATCAAATTACTTATATTAATGGAATGTGAGCCTGCAATATCGCAAGGATTCACACGTACTAAAGCAACTTGACCAATATTAATTTATTATAAGTTTTGTAATGAACGAATAAGTTCAAGGGTAAATATGTAATTAAAAATTATTATTAATTTATCCTACTCGAGGTGAACTTTTTATTTATGTATTTAGTAAAATTAATAATAATTTTTAATTACTTACTTAACTTTGAACTTGCTCATTCATTACAAAACTTACAATAAATTAACTAAATTAATTTGAATAATTCTCATTTATTAAAAATTTACATAAATAAGTTCATCATGACAATATAAACAGTTAAGTACCACACAATTAAAAAGCAATTTCATTATAAGTCCGAATACCTACATAAAATGTTAATATACAATATTTTTTATAAATTGACAATGATTACTTTCTGTTATCTTTGTAACTTAACTCTACTTGTACACAAAAAAAAATAATTCCATTTAACAAAATTCAAATTCGAAAAGGTTTCGAAAAGCGTTTTAAATTTCAATTTTACACAAAAAGACGATCTTCACAAAATTCAAAAACTAAAATTGATTTTTAAAATATGCATAAGTACTTTCATTATGACGATAATAATAAAGTTCGTAAAAGTACCTAAACAATTACAAACCAATTAAATTTCTAGGGTAATTAAAATTTTTGGAATATGAAGGTATACGACTTGCAATGCAACTTTCTCTTTCTTTAAATTCATGCAATTAGTAATTAGAAATAGAGTAAAAGAATCGAGCAAAATAAATTTTCTTTAGTTGTGTATAAGTTATATTTCGTTTAGGTCATGTTTGTGCTTGAATAACATTTAAAATGTCCGGAAAGTTTTTAAACCGACATTATTAGGAGTTAATATTTAATTCGTGAGAAAGAGATAACTTTAGAATTTTGGGGTATGTTGAGGCAGTGTTCCAAAGAACAACAAGTGCTTTAAAAGTTTGTGATAAAACAAGTAGAAATATTGTTTTGACCAAACGGAAGGGCAATCCAGGAAAGGAACATGTCACAATACAAATATAGTGCATAATAAAGGATTATTGGAAGCATCATGTACAACTATAAGAAATATTGTACATATTATGGGGTTTAAATACAAAAAGGACTGCAACATCAGGTCATTTTGCGAAAAGGGAGATGTGGTATTTACACGAGTACAATTTTTGAAAAAACGTCTAAAAAAACCTCCCAATCTTTAATTTTCTGAATTGGGATTTTTTTGTGTATACAATTATAGCTAAAGTTACAAAATAACTGAAAGTAGTAATTTTCATTCGTAAAAATATCAGAATTCAAAATTTAAGCGACTTGTTGAAAGTTCTAAATTAAGGAATAAACCGCAAGCAATTAGATAGTAAAACGATTTTGTATAAATTGTATATTAACATTTTGTGTTGGTATTCGGGCTCATCAGAAATTGTTTTTTAATTGTTTAGGTACTTTTAGGAACATAATTGTTCATATTGTCATAATGAATTTATTTATGCATATTTTAGATAAATGAGAATTATTCAATTTAATTTAGTTAGGTTTGTAACATTTTAAATACGATATAAGTAAAAAAAATGTGAAGCACCGCTGTGTATGTTTTTACGTCGATATTTGCCATTTATGTAGAGACATGCCGATGTACACTTGCATCTTCTTCACATTGTATTAATGCACAATCCACGATTGTAGACCAACATATAAAGCAATTGCACGAAAAAACCGACGCGTGTGTTAAATTTATTTAGCTAGTTCCAACAAATTATTCATCCTCCTATTTCGTATATTCCCATTCAAAAGAAGATAGAAACAATCTAGGGCGTTGTGACTACTTACATAAATTCATGACGTGCAACTGCACGTCATGAAATTTCCTATACTTATAAGTTGCTGTGCTAGCTTTATGTTAAATGAGCCCAGCCTATAATTTTTGTTAATAAGTGCGCCAAAGACTTTCTGATTCACATATAAAATTTACGTGTGAAAGAGTGGGACAGATAGGAAGGAAATTACCATAAGTGTAAGAGAGTGTAATATATAAATGACATAAGATGTATGTACATTTTTGTTTAGGTAGAGCTGACCAAAAGGTTCTGACGAAGTACAGAAAAAGGTGGTTTACTTTCATATAAACGTAGAACAAGCGATTCGAGTTTTTTCTTCGATAGTTACTCAGCGAGTTAGAACGATTGGTCAGCATTGAACGGTTGACAGAGCAGAGTTTATAATATAGCCTATTGGCGTGTTTCATCAATGTAATGAATATGCAATGATAATTACACTTATATCTATTTATGCATATGATGCTTTTTATTCACCATATATATATATATATATATATATATATATATATATATATATATATATATATATATATATGATAAAGCATATATATATATATATATATATATATATATATATATATATATACCGGGTGTAAATCACCCCTGCAACTTTTGAACGGGTCGTTCGATTTTGTCAAAACTTTGGTGGGTTATATTATTGCCAGTTTGGGACTTTTTACATAAAAAACATATAGACTTCCTGCTTCACCGGAAATGACGCAAAAGCTGAAAACTTAAATGGAACACCCTATATATCTTTACATATTTGGATTCTAGGGCCTCCAATAGATGCAGTTTATCTGTCAAATGTTAACTCAGGCGCCATTTTAATTTTTTAATTTATATCATTATGACATCATCTGAATTATAGATAATTGACGTACAATTACCCCGCAATAATAATTAATTGTTATGTTAACGATCAAATTTAAAAATTACAGCTTTTTAACTAAAACTTATTGTTCCCAATAGAAACATACATTGGCCACATTGTAAATTAAATAGCTCTTTCAAGTACCAGTAAAACGATATGCATAGTAATTTCCTTAGTTCCCAAACAAAGCAGTAATTTTTAATTTTCTAATTTTTACTAACATAATACGTTTCTGAAGCTTTGACTTTGTCAAAGTAAAATAGCTTTAAATTGACATTTGGCAGATGAACTGTACGTATTAGAAGCAGTAGAATTAAAATATTTAAAAATATACAGGTTGCTCCATTTAAATTTTCAGCTTTTGTGTCATTTCCGATGAAACCGGAAGTCGGTTATATTATTTTTTTATGTAAAAAAATCCCAAAGGGACTCTAATATAATTCATCAAAACTTAAACAAAATCTAACGATCCATTCAAAAGTTATAGGGGTGGCCCCTATTTGATCTACACCAGGTACCTACCTACCTATATATACATGGTCGGCCAATAGTGCATGGGTGGAAGATTGTGGGCTTATTAAGGAACATCTTTAAAGTTTGTTGAGGGGATGTGGTGGGGTATTCTTAATGCTACAAGCATAAAATATTTTCACTTGAATCGCAAAGTTTATACGGACTATTTATATCAGTTACTTTTTTTTCAATATAACCCCTTTATATTATTACATATTTGGATTCCTTGGTCAATTCTAGTGCGGCTTTATGTATTACACATAGTACCTAAAACGAATCGTTTATCCGCACTTCCTCATTTTTACAAAAAGTAGATGCCTGAAAAAAACTAAGTATCGCAGTGATCACAAAACTTAGAAGGCCATGAATCGCCGATGTTGCAAAACGTGAAATGCATCACCGTAATCCGAATGGTTAAATTCGAATTCTTCTTGTGTTTAGAGAAATTACTTTGTCAATTTAAAAAATTTCAGTCAATGGTAACTTGATTTTTTCAAATGGAACGGTTATTTTTTCATTTTTGCATCAATTACGATATAAATTAGTGATTAATTTGATGAATTTTTCAATTTTTAGTTTGTACTATCTAGTAACCCATGGAAAGTAAACAAAAAACGATTCATATTATAAAACATTATTTATTAAGTAATAAAATACATAAACACACAAAAACAAAATTACGAGCTAAACTAAGAATAAAAATTATTTTAATAATGTTCTTAATGTCTACCACCTTAAAATAATTTTTTAACCCTATTTAACGTTACTGGGTTAATAGTTGCAAAAACGTTTCGGATTCTATTTATCACATCTTACACAGCAGTTGGTAGTTGAGCATATACACTTTTTCCTGGACGTACCCCCACAAAAAGAAATCAAGCGGGGAAATATCTGAAGATCTCTCTGGCCATCGTGTTGGTCCATCTCTTCCTATCCACTTTTCAACAAATGCATTATTAAGCCATTCACTTACTATACGGGAACGGTGTGAAAATACATGTCCCTAATTTGAGCGAGCGAGTCATCTTCAAGGAGTCCAAATAATTTATTATCCAGGAAATTCAATACAAATTAGACTTTAGAATACCGTCAAAGAAAAAGGGACTATCAACTGAAGTACCTCATATGCCTGCCCAAACAGTAATCGACCATTTCTCTTGGTTATGAACTCATGAATAGTGAGGATTTTAATCTGAGTAATAAAAAAAATTGGGGTGTTAGAAGGTGCACTCATCTGTAAACATGATCTGATTCAATAATTGTACATTTCCATTTAACTTTTGTTCTACACAATTGCAAAGATTAATCCTGTTTTTAAAATTGGTTTCCTTGAGCTCTTGGTGTAGCTAGATGTGCTAAGGATGACATTTGTCTTTTTTTAATTATTCTTCTTTTTATTTTATTTTCTAATTTAGCTCGTAATTTTGTCTTTGGGTTTTTCTGCTTAATAAATAATGTTTTATAGTGTGAATGACACCAACTATAAAAATGTGGTAATGGTAATCGTATAAAAAGTGTTTTAATAATATAATAAAGAAATAAGTGTAAAAATGTTCTCCGAACAAATCGTTAAACTAACTGGAGATGCAAACCATTCACCAAAAATAATGCCGTTGGCTCAGTCGATAGTTTAAAGTAGGCCGATTCAATCTTTTGACTTGCTTGATTACAACAATTTCTTCTCGATTACTTCCCCTGAACATCAATATAATAACTGCCATGTAACACTAAGTAAAAAAGATCTCGGATGCCGAGTTATTTTTTTTAATTATGCTCGGAATAACTAATCCGAGGTTGTTTACAATAAAAATTCCACCAAAATGTAAGAAAATAAAAAATATACAAATTATGTTTATTAACAGTTAAGGATAGGGTTAAATAAGATATATCTTAAAAACTAGTTATAGTCTTAAATTACTAAATAATTGTTATAAATACCTGTATAAAATATAATAAATCTTCTTGAGAGCCCCTGGTATTATAAAAAATAAATGGGGAAATGCAAACCAAGGTGATGTAATCCTTGTATCAATGTTGCGCAATATCTCGAAATAATGCTTTACGTTGTAAACCACACCAAAATGGAAATTTCTGAGTATTTCTAGCAACCTAAATATATATGTATATATATATATATATATATATATATATATATATATATATATATATATATATATATATATATATATATATATATATATACATATATATTAGTTGCTAAAGAATGGCTTATACCTCAGAAATAGTTTCTAGGTCAAAATAAACCCCATTTAGGCCAACTTGCCTTACTCCGTTTCTGCTTCCTTGAAGAGTTATGGCATTTCAAAGATGCATTTTTTATTTCACCTTTTTTCGATAGCTGTCGCAGTTTTCAAGATATCTTGTTTAAACTTTGTACAAGGGAGTTTTTCGGGCAAACAAGCATGAATATCTATTTACGTTCAATGTAAAAGATAGAGGCTACCACCAATATCTTTCCCATGTTTCTGGTTTTCGCCGTATGTTTTTGTGGATACAGATTTTGAAAGACTTAACATTCCTGAAAGGTACTCGTATTCTATATCGTTAAATGGTTCCGCTTTAGAGGATAGAATTGAAAAAATCCTAATTATTTATGGCATTAAGGCTGATTTTAAACCTACAAGAAAAATTGAAGAACATTTAAGGTCACCTAAAGATGTTTCAAACCCATTATCATCTTCCGGAGTGTGTAAGTTATCTTGTTCATGTGGGAAGATATAGATTGGAAAAACAAAACGTAGCTTTGATACAAGACGTAAAGAATATATGAGATTTTGTAGATTAGGTCAACCAGAGAAGTCTGCAGTAGTTGACCATGGCTTGAATAATTTAAATCATGACGTTCAATTTGATAATATGGAAACATTATCACGACAAACTCATTATTATGTTTGCTTACAACGTGAAGCTGTTGACATATATTAACACCCTAATAATTTTAATAGACAAATAGTTTAAATAGGGTTTGGCATCTTATAATTAAAGAAAAGGCATAATGGTACGTCCTAGTTTTAATTTTAATGTTGCTATGTTCCTAGACCTTGAAGTAAATGCTTTACCAAGTATATGCTAAATTATCACATCACTATTATTTAACATAAGTAGTTGAAATTAAAAAATTACATAAAACGTTCTACATTATGCTTTTGATCGTTAAATAGCACTTGCACTTATTGACAAAGGTATTTCTTCTTTCGATTTAACTAGGTTATTCTAATTAATGTCATGTTTATATTTGTGAATGCTTTTATCAATATCAAATTAAAGTTTTTCACAACTTTTTTCATAACTTGATTAAATTTTGTTAAATTGTTTTTTATTTAACAGTTTTCATCGTTAGCCTTCGACCGTTAAAGGATGTTCTGATTTGTCATCTTCCAGGCAGTTTAACAATACTTAATTTTTTAATGATCTAGTTATTTTTTACTAAACTTGTATTCCATAATTGGTTTTACATGATTATCAAACTGTTATATTACCATCTGTTTAGGTTTTCAATTTCACAAATTTCACAAAATTATTCCAACATCTTTAACAATTTTAATAGATCCAAGATAGCTGTAAGTGTTATCGAAACGTTCAGATTGTGTTTACATTTTCATAATTTATAAGCTTATTGAGGTAAATGGGGGTCACATTTAAAATTTGTTATAAACGGTTTAGATAAAATTTGCTTTTTCATATTTTCGTGTTATTAAGGCTGTTCTTTATTTCGATTATAACAAAATGGTTCTTTTTAGACCCACAATTTGTTTTTCACGTTGCATCTATTCGTTTCAAGAAATTTCAATAATTAATGTTATGATTTTTTGTTTATGGGGATTATAGTTTCACTTGCGTAATAAATGCAATCCTATGACCGAAAACACCAGCATAATTAAAACATTAAAATCAAAATAACTAGAATCTTCATTTAACTCAAAATGAATTTATCGTTACGAATGAAGAGTTCGTTTCATAAAATATTGTAAAATTGAAATTGTAAAATGGTAATTCCAGTGTCGAGATGGGAATCAACTATTCACTTGCTTTGTACGCCTCTGGTAGAACGTTATTTAGCATAATGTAAGGTGAATATCTACGCCTTCTGCCAGGTACAGGATACATCAAGCAGTTTTAAAGTTGTACTCAATGTCTCGACCATGATTTCAATCCTAAATTAAGTTTAGTGCTCGATTATAATAGAATTTAAAATTTCGTCCTCTGGTCAATAAATTGATACAATTGAAACAAACTTGTAAATACCGAAGCCACTCTAACAAGTTATATTCAGCTGTCAGATGACCTACATCTCAATGACTACAACACCAGAGACGGACGTTTAAAGCTTCCTTACATGGATGCATTAACACATTAGCTAAATGTATGCAAAATTAGCCTGTCAAATTAGCAAATTCAATTTTAATACGTCACAAACTCTGTTTACTACTATTTAAAGGAAGGAAGAAGAAAGCCATTCATTTAAGGGCGATGGACTGCTCGAGATTTTTGAGCTTTAGCAATCATGGATTCACATACATACATTACATATGCATGGTGGGACTAAGGATATGTGATTAGGATTGGATCAAGGAACAGTTAGGGTTCTGAAAAATAAAACCCCAGAATTCACCTAAGTAAACAGTGTTATACGCAGTGACCATACCGCTACATGTGTATAAAGAACCCCTGAAAACTCATAGAAGGTAGAGGTAATCAACGTAAATTACTCCGAATGCTAGACATGTTATGTCACCATTACGCTACTAGCTCGATTACTAATTTAAAGATAGTACGTTATCATGTCGACAAATAATGGTATACATAGTACCAACGTTTGCGTAAATTTACCATTGACATTCTTCACACAACTAAAATTCAGATTAACCTAGCACGTGACTGTATGCAATACCGAAATTGTAAAATCAGTGGTCACGGCTGTTAACAAGTGAACTGCAGGTTACAATTATGCAAACACAAAATTTATTGCTAACACAGTAAACCTCAAAAGGTAACAGTTTTAGAAATATGTTATATGACGTACACAAACTCGATGACGTTTTAAAAGTGACACGCCGAGTTTAAATACCGGTAATAATTTATACTTTAATGCAATATATTTAGCCTGAATATTGATAGTCCATATTTAATACGTAACATAATCTGTCTTGAACTACTGAGGTAGTAGATTGTAATAAGAACAAATAGGCCTACATTTGTTATAAATTCTTAAGCGATTTAGATCCAGTAAATTTTCTGTAAGTGAGCTATGTTCATGATTAATTAATGTATTACTATACAGTGGTAAGATTATTGAGATTACTTGTAAGTTTTCATTGTTTGTAACCTCATTACCTATAGCTCAATTTATAACGCAGTACTTGTTACATGTGTATTTATTAAGAATATACATAATTCATAGACATTCTTGATAAAGCAGCCAACCGGATTTTAACCTCCAGAGTTCTAAACCTGCAGTGGAATAGAATTCGCAGTGAAATTATGACTTTGAAGTGACAGAGTATATTACCAAACAAGAACATATACCACGTCTTGTAGAAGGACACTTTGGAGCATAGAAATGAAAATGTCAGATTAATCCTATAATTTAGTAGGACCTGAACTTTGCAAATTGCGCTTTAACGCAACTGAGGCTGCGTTAGAAAACTACAGAATTTATTAAACAGTTAACTTTTGTTAACAATTTAAGGTTTAATCGTAAAATTCGATGATTTTAATAATTACAGTATTACCTGAAATATGACTTCTATAGCTTTAATTTCAAGTTTTGAACCTAATGTTTACAATTTATAAATATTGTTGTGAATTGATATAAATTATCAAATCATCATGCATCCAAAATTTACCGGGAATGATCTTAGATCGTCGTGTTCTGTACACCGTATGAGTATGTAATAGGTTAGACTTTATGATTTTACAGTAAATGTGAGAGTGACATTGAACAAGTTTTCATATTTTTAGTCACTTATGTGTTTATAACGCTTATTCTGTGGTATGCTGTCTTTTTATTCTCATTAAGCCTTGATGCAATTAACGGTTGTTCTATTAATCTTTTCTAATAGCCTGAATGGCAATATGTTTTCAGTTGAATTATGTTTAGTAGAACTTGAGGATAACAAACTAGACATGCCATCTTGAGAAATTTTGGAGCGTCGACAAGACTCGCCCACTGTAGACCGAGATTTCAACGCCTTATTTTACACGCTTACGTGTAGGACGGGAAAATTTTTTCACCCTTATTTGTTTATGGTTTTCTTTTCGGATGCCTTTTTCAACTCTAAGTTGACGTTTTCTATACTTTCACGATGTGAGACCATATGTTTCAACCTTTTTTGTGGAGGTAACCATATTTTACTCACAAATCTGCATGAATTTTAATCCTTAATTATTTTTATGTAGCTTACTTGGGTTTAAGCTATTTTTGATACCCTCTTCCTAATTAGATGCCTTTTTAGCTAACGTCGAGATGTGTATTTCTAGGTTAGCGCTGAGCTGGGCTTTGGGTTTATCTTAGATTGAATGGTCGGCTTGTCACTTGGCTGATTTTAATAGCTGAACTGGGGCAATTGTTTTTAGTTGTATCTTAGTAGAACCAGGGCTGCGCCATCTGTGTTTAGCAACGTCAGATTTTTATGGTAATTACTGTAGACTGGGTTATTTATTGTTGATGCCGCTCGAGCTTAGATCTGTAATTAGGTCTTTACAGGCCATAGAACAATGCTATTTGGAGTGTTCGTATTCACTTGCTAGAAAATTTTATTAAAGATATTTCAATTAATACATTGAATACGAGATTACATCTAGTTGTGCCTTTTACCTTGAGAAACGAGTATTTGAGCCATGATTATATGTAATTTTAAAGGAATTTATACAAACTTTTTCAGTGCTAGATTTTATTAACAAGTATTATTAGTTTATCTAGATACTAGTAATTCTGATATGAGATGGTTGTTTTAAATGTAATTTGTAATAGGAATTTTATTATCAAACTGTAATTAGGCTTTTAAAATGTATATTGGTTTATTAATCTTTTCTAATTATGGTTGTATACTTATTACTTAATAAATTTTCAACTTATACACGAATATAATTAACAGTTATTTACCTTCACTAGTTTACATATCATCATTGTACTGCATTTTATTTACCTCGAACTCATATCAACTTATTAACGCTTCATTTTAATAGAGTTATCACTTATTGAAAGGTCAACAATTAAATTACATTTTGCAAGGTTATTAGAAAACACGCCAGGTAGTATTTCGAAAATGTTTATCAAGTGGGCTTTTATAAATGCATCATACAATTAAAAGAGGATAATGGCCTTGATGTTAAAAATATGATTAATACCTTTGATTTTAAAACTTAATTATGAGGATCAGTCCAGACAGAAAAGTGTTTTTAATTATCTCCATAAAAATCTGAAATATAACAATAAAAAAGTGTATTTAAAGATTACTATCAGAGACTGTTCTGGAATAAAAAAAATGATGATTAGATTTTTAACTGTATTTTCTACATTTTAACTAAAATTATTTTTTCCAATAAAGTTAAACGACCGATCTAGTTTAACAATAAGTGTTTTATACCGTAATGAATAATAGAAGCGCTTAGCTAAAATAAAAATTAAGATTATTACATTTCTTTTAATGCCAATTTTTGCTTCGTATGTACAAATTATGTTATTACCTAACTTCACCTTCAGGTCATTCGAAGATAAACAGCATACTTATTTTACCTTGAGAAACAAGTTGGCCACGGAAGTTAGCCTTGAAGTTAGTTATGAAACTTATTTTACAACAGCATACTTATTCTACCTTGAGAAAATTGTTAACTATGAGAAACAAGTTGGACTTGAAGTTAGTTAGTCATAGGTTTTTGAAGATAGCCTTGAAGTTAGCCTCGGGACCTGGAAGAATAGTATAAAAGCGTGCGTCAGGGTTTAGTTAATTTAGTTCTGTTTTGAAGAGCATAGCTATGGAATCTTTAACTGTTAACCAAATTTTGAGATTATTCAGTGCTGGGGCGTTAACCGACGAGGGTTTGAAAAACGCATACAATATCGTTACTTATAAAATGTTGTGTGAAAATGACACTATCGATTCGATAGGTGTTTATAATGATTCAGTGGAAGCTGCACAACGGGTTGGTGGAGTGTAAGTATATATTTGTTTTTTATTTTTAAGTTTTAATTATTATTTTTAAAGCTCTGCTCAGGTAAATATGGGGGATGTATTTGATGAGATGATGGAAACTACAGATGCGGAGGGCTTGATAACGGTATGTCTTTTCTAATTTCATTGTTTCGCTTACTGAACGAGTACATTACAGCAGAGACAATCGGGCTCAGGCTCCCAGCAACAGGGTGGGCCATCCTCAGTGTTCAACCACATAAATATAATTGGGGAATCAAACACTAAATTTATAAAAAAATTTAATACAACGTGTAAAACGCTACGGTTTAGCTTTAATGACGAGACGTGCAAGAATAATCCCTTAACGTGGCTACAGATAAAATATACCATTTTACTAAACATTTATCTAATACACATTTTTACAGAGTGCATTTGAGGAATTGTATTCATATATTGTGAAGGATGCGACTCCATCAGATCGTGTAGGGATCACACTAAGAAATCCAAATTTCCCGGACAAACCAATTGGCTTGTCATTTAGAAGAGTGGACCAGTTGTCGGTGAAAGTGATAACGTCGCTGCTGGAAAAGGTAATGCAGAGCAACGCTAATTTTTTCTCAAGTGACTTATTAGTTTTAAACGTGGATAGAGTGTCGTTACCTGTAGGCTATGGGCGCAAAAACCTGACGGGGTTAAAATTTGAAGACTTTTGCAAAGCCAAAAAACGCGGAATCATTGTTGTACCATCTACAATTAACGAAAATAATTGTTTAGCTCGCGCTCTAATTATAGCTATTGCGTTTAGAAGCAACGATACACTACGTAGTAGTATGGTATTGGGTTATCCCTTACTTCAAGAACGAGCTATACAACTTTGCCGAAACAGTGGAGTAG
Organism: Vesta saturnalis; assembly: GCA_036346205.1. Classification (NCBI taxonomy): domain Eukaryota; kingdom Metazoa; phylum Arthropoda; class Insecta; order Coleoptera; family Lampyridae; genus Vesta; species Vesta saturnalis. Next base: position 25,929 of record JARFJB010000548.1, on the reverse strand, counting down.
ATCTTAGTCAGGGCGGTAGTTACGAGCATATTCAGACATTTCAAAATCATTTAGATTCATATACCATTGTAGTTTATAATTCACGTGTAGGTGATTCGGTTTATTTTGAGGGTCCTAGGGAACCGGGTAGGGTAGTTTTAAATTTAATATTAGAAGATGAACATTATAACGTCATTATCAGCCTAACTTCAGCATTTACTTGCAGTTATTACTGCGAACAATGCAGAAAGCGCTGTAATAACAAACAAAGGCATGCGAAGTGCATGTACCAGTGCCCCGCGTGTCATCAAAAGCCACCTTGTTCTATTGAAAACCCAAAAATTAATTGTAGTGATTGCAAGAGAGATTTTTATGGGATTGAATGTCTTAAAAATCACAAGGACGCTAAAGTATACGAAAAATTGCGTAGATGTTTAAAATGTCTTAAAACAACTGAAGTAAAGGGTAAACATAGATGCGGGTACAGTCGCTGCCCTACATGTATGAGCGAAAAACCTATCGGTCATCTCTGCTACATGGCCGTTAACAAGGCTCGACGTGACAGCGGTAATGGTAAACCATCTATGTTTATCTTTTATGATCTGGAGTGTATGCAGGAGAAGGTGTGTGAGGGGACGAATGATAGGTTTCTGCATGAGCCCAATCTATGCGTGGCCGCGAATGTTTGCTCTGTCTGTATCAAACACGCAGACAATTTAGATGAGCAGTGCTCAGTATGTAATAAAAGAGTGCACATTTTCAGGGACGATCCTGTTCAATCATTTCTGTCATATGTTGCCGAGCGAGCAAGAAAATTTAAAGTACATGCATCGCTCATAACATGAAGGGGTATGATGGATGTTTTGTGCTCAGGTGCATGTTAACTAATAATAATCAGTGGAGACCTAAAGTTATCTCCAACGGTTTAAAGCTAATTTCAATTCAATGTGGTGATATCAGGTTTATTGACTCCCTTAATTTCATTCCGTCACCACTCTCGGCATTTCCAAAAACCTCCAATTTCCCCGAGTCCAAAGGTTATTTCCCATATCTTTTCAACTCATCCGAGAACCAGAGTTACGAGGGTCCTTTGCCAGCACTCGAATATTATTGTGCGGATCAGATGTCTACGAGAGATCGTCAAAAACTTTTAGACAGGCACACGGCCCAGAGTAATTATGTTTTCAAGATGAGTGAGGAGATTGAGAGATATTGCCTGATGGATGTTAAGATCCTCGTTAAAGGTTGCATTAGCTTCTGGTCAACTTTCACGACTCAAAATAAAGTCGATCCGTTTGAGTAGGCTACCACTATTGCTAGCGCTTGCAATAAAGTATTTCGTAGATGTTTCCTCAAAGAAAACACTATAGGGCTCATTCCAAAAGGTGGTTATAGACGTGCCGACAATCAATCCAAAATAGCAATACAATGGTTACGTTGGGTGGAGCATTCTCAGCAGGAAAAGCTAGCGAGTTTAGAACACCTGAAGGTGTTAAGGTCGACGGGTATTGCGCTGAATCAAACACCGTTTTTGAATTTCTTGGTTGTTACTGGCACGGTTGCGAGGAATGTTTCCCCAATCAGGCCAACATGGATCCGAAACTCGGTGTAAGTACCTCCATGAATGCACGGAATGAGAACACGGTGGCGCGGTCTCAATTTATACGCGAGCGCGGGTATAATCTTGTGGAGATGCGCGAATGCGATTTTAAAAAACAAATACTTGTAAATGATGAGTTACGGGCATTCATACAGAATTTAGGTCATCAAGATGACGAACCTTTAAACCCACGCGATGCGTTTTACGGTGGCCGCACTAATGCTAGCAAACTTTATCATCAGTGTGACGGCATTACTGAGAAAATTATGTATTACGACGTGACCTCATTATACCCATTTGTAAATAAATACTGTAAATATCCTATAGGTCATCCAAAAATTCATGTAGGGCTAGATTGTAAGAACATTTCATTAGACACGGTGGAGGGTTTAGTTAAATGTCAAGTACTACCACCCTCTAATCTCTACCACCCTGTTTTACCCTTAAAAATGCATGAAAAGTTGATGTTTGTGTTATGTAGGACGTGCGGTACCGAGTTAAATCAAGGGGAATGTAGACATAGTGAGGTTGAGCGCAGTTTCGTTGGAACATTTGCAGCTGTCGAACTGCGTAAGGCTATCTCTAAAAACTATATAGTCCTTGATGTTTTCGAAGTTTGGGAATACGAGGTGACCACGTATGACAGAGCAGCTAAACAGGAAGGTTTATTTAGCGGATACATAGATAATTTCCTGAAACTTAAGCAGCAATGTTCAGGGTGGCCTAGCCATTGTACGTCAGAAATCGAGAAATTGATTTACGTAACGGAGTATTATGAGAAAGAGGGGATTGAATTAGACGCGAATAATATTAAAAAAAATCCCGGTTTAAGGTACCTGGCCAAACTTATGCTGAATTCTTTTTGGGGTAGGTTTGGTCAGCGCGAGAATTTAACCCAGTGCAGTATTGTATCTGAACCAAAGGACTTTTTCAAATTGTTTACCGATCCGTTGGTTCAGGTACAATCCATAATGCCTATAAATGATAACGTTGTAATGGTGAATTGGGATAGACCAGAGGGAGAGGGTGAATCACCAAAAACTATTAATGTGTCCATAGCCGCTTACACGACAGCTCATTCACGTTTAGAGCTATATAGTTACTTGGAGAAACTAGACCGCCGCGTTCTGTATTACGACACAGATAGTGTGATATTTGTCGCAAAGCCCGGCGACTGGAATCCAGCATGCGGAGATTTCCTTGGCCAGATGACTGACGAGCTGGAGGCGTACGGTGAAGGAAGCTACATAGCCGAATTTGTTAGTGCAGGACCGAAAAACTATAGTTATAATGTGTTTTCAACCAGTGAACAAATAATTAAATCAGTGTGTAAAGTGAAGGGTATTACCTTAAACTATAAAAACTCACGAGTTATAAACTTTGACACGATGAAAGACATGGTGCTTAGCAATAGTAAAGACTCTTTGTTTGTATATAATGACAGAAAAATTGTTAGAGACAATTGTTACAATGTATTAAGTAGACCTGAATCTAAGCAGTATAGGATAAGTTACTCTAAACGACGTAGAATAGAAAATTTTGATACTATTCCTTTTGGATATAAATAATAAAACAGATAAACAGATAGAATTATTTTGTTTTAACTTATGTAGGTTAGGTTTGCCAAGACATCATCAAAGTCCTCCGTCACATGCTCACCCTGCCTGTAGGACCATGATCCTCCGGGGGCTGTAAGGATTGCCTCTAGTATGGAGGCCCCCTCAGCCAAAACACCACTTGGCACGCCCTCGAGATAGGTAAGCGACTGTTGTGGTGTGGCAGTGATGGTGGTGGTGGTGGTCTATGACGGCGGCAATGGACATGCAGCCTCTTCTCTAACGTTGACAGCTGCTGCTGCGGGTGAGATATCCTCGTAGTAACTTACCGGCTGAATAGCAGCGGTGGTTGTGGGCCGCAACGACGATGACGTTGATGTTTGTGACCATGTTAGATCGATTAGAGCTGGTGCTGGTGGAATGGTCCTGGTGATGGTGGTGGGTTGCAGCGATGACGTTGATGGTTGCGAAGATACCTGGTTCATTAGAGTTGATGATGATGGACCGGCGGTAGTGGTAGGGTGGGCATTCTTGCGACGTTGCTGTACCCTTCTCTTACACTTTGAATGGCGCTGCAATCCTTTTCCAGGCGTTGTAGCTGTGGGGTGAAGGTTCTGATGGTGTTGTTGTGCTGTACCTCGTCGCCATGATTAGAAAAGCTGCGCACAGCTCTCTCATGCCGCTCAAGGGCAATATTGATTTCATTGAACAGCCGTTGCTGCCGCTCTAGCCTGGCCTGTACCACACCCCGGAGCTTCTTCACAGCACGGACAGCAGCCACTTCATATTCACTATCAAACTCTGTCATCTTGGCAAAACCTTCCATTTTTACGAGTTGATGTTGTAGTAATTATTAATACTATGAAATAGAAGATCAACGATCAGCGTATATATATACACCGGAAAATTAATTATCAAAATATAGAAGAAAGCCCAGTAATTTTCGCTAAACAACCTTTTTTGAAATTCCGCATACTTAGATAACAATTAGAAAAGAGCGTACAATTTATAGGAAGATGACCCTAATCAAATAGACTTTAGCGTAATCGTTTAGAAACTTTTAAGCTGTCGATAATAGCTAGAAATTACTATCAAGGTATCGTAAATCATTATAACACAATCAACGAGTAAAAACGTCTTTCTATTTTGAAGTTTCTCATGCTTAGATAACAATTAGAAAACGTATACTATTTTCCCCCAAAGTATTATACAGCTAATTAAATATCCTTTTACGTAATCGTTGCTATTTTAGAGATTTACCAATCCACACATAATAACTAGAAACTGCACCCCGTTCGTAAGGGGTTACCTTATCGTTATTATTGTATGGTATCAGCATACTCTTGCCCTAAATGTTTTTTATCCTTCAGCTACAGATATTTTTATACCAGATTATCTGTCATATAGATATCACAGCCTCGCTTACTGAAAAGAAGTTTACCACTTTTTCTTAAAAATACCTGTGAACGCTTCCAGATGGCTCTACCTCCGTTTAAGAAACTCACACCCGAAAAAACAAATCTAGTATGGCATGCAACTGTATCCTATATTGGGTATTCGCTCATATCACGAAGATTCGCTACCCGCAACTCATAGAGGTTACTTGCATCTTCGAGTAAATTTCTCACTCGCTGTAGGTTTATGCATATTTTTTGTTTCTACAGCAAAAATCTAATCTCTCTTAGAGTATGTTTTTATAAATCTAAAAAACCTTTTAGGTTTGATGTATTTCTGCTGCGCTAGAATCTGCATCTTATGTAATAGTATGGTCAAACTGTAAACTTTCGCTGTGTTTTAAAAAGATGATGTTTCCAAAGAATCCAATATACTTAACTTAATTATACGCCTTTTTTGCTTGAAGTATTTTTAAGGAGATAGAGTCTGTACATTGCCGTATATGGAATTCCTTGTTTTTACGAGATCGTACATTTTACTTTTTTGTAAACAAGGTATTTAATTACCATTAAAGAAATCAGCAAATTAAAGCAAATGTAATAATTCAAATTTATATAGGTTAAACAACTCTTACTAACAACGATCAATATAGTGGTATATTCTAACTGTTATGTCAAACAAACCTAATAAAAATATTAAATCTATTGGTCATCTACGATATATACTTATTAGCAAAAAATACATCTTAATCAGCTGACGCTTTTTATTCTGGATGTAGATTATAATATAAACGTTGAATATACAAATATTTTTGAAATATCATCTGTATACGAATATTACAAGGTTGACTTTAAACAACCTTGCAAAATGTAATTTAATTGTTGACCTTTCAATGGGCGATTGATCGATTAATATGAAGCGCTAATAATTTTATATGGTTACCATGATAAATGAAAGTTCGCTACCGTGTAATAGTGTTACAGACTATAAACTGTTAAAGTATGCAGTGAAGGTCGTCTTAATTACCTGTAGAAGGTTATAACATACAAGTGAAATTTAAAAACATTTTAAAGCTAATTCGTTTATAATAAAATTCCTATTACAAATTACATTTAAGACAACCATCCGTATCAGAATTATAGTATTAGATAAACAATAATACTTGTTAATAATGGCACTGAAAAAGTTTGTATAAATTACTTTAAAATTACACATAACATGCTCAATACTGCTTCTTAAGGTAGAAACCAACTGATGTAATCTCGTATTAATGTATTAATTGAAATATTCTTAATAAAATTTTTCCTAGCATAATGAATACACGTAAACCCACATATACATTTTTTATGGCCTGCGGGTCAAATTAAATCATTGAAAAGACCTAATTACAGATCCAATTCCTGAGCTGGCACAACAAGAAAAACGATCTACAAGATAATTACCATAAAAAATAACCGTAACTCTAAACACAGCTCCAGACCTTGCCCTAAAATACAACCCTAAGCCAAGCCAAGCCCCAGTTCAGCCCTTAACCCTAAAATACAGCCCTAAGCCAAGCCAAGCCCCAGTTCAATCAAGTAAGCTAATAAAAAATAATTAAGGATTAAAATTCAGCAGAGGTGGAAAAGGACCTCCGAAAAGAAAGGGTTGAAAATATGGTCTCACACGTGGGTGTGTAAAAAATTAGGGTTGAAAAAGGCATCCGAAAAGAAACCATAAAAAATAAGGGTGAAAAAACACGTCCTACACGTAAGCGTGTAAAAATAAGGGTTGAAAATTCGGTCCCCCACGTAGGCGATCTTATGACGTCAAAATCCAAGATGGCGGCGCAAGTGTCTCTCTTCTACTTACGTTTAACTGTTGGATTTCTTGATAGTTCTTCTGTTTCGTTTGTCTTTATAAAGATCACTATTTCTTTAACTCTTATTTCGAGTTGGTTCCACCAAGAAACTGTATTGCTCTCGTCAATATGACCAGCGCACTCAGATAATAGAAAATTATTCATGACTTCAATGAATTGTTTGTCTTCTAGTAAATCATTATTAAATTACCAATGGGGCTATGTGATCCAAAAAGGTAGTGTGAACATCTGCTGATCGTAAGGAAGGAATTAGACCGGTTGAACAATATATTCGATCTAAACGAGAAGCGAAATGGGTTTGTCCTTTTGCATAGTACGTAAAGACTCCAATATCTTTATGAAAAATCTCCAGCAATCAGACAGGCTGGCCTCTTTAAAGAACATATTTAAATAGCTTGAGAAATACGGATTCCTTTCCACGGAGAGACTTCGACCTTTCCGTAGATCTTCAGTAATCAGGACAATTGAAGTTGCCGCCTATGATTGTATTCTTATTCAATTTTAAAATACTGGCAATTTCAGTTTACGTTGACAGAATTTGTGTTGCTGCATTAATGTTGTCACCGTGTATTGTTAATAAAGATATTTTTTATACGTAGGAATGCACTAAGTTGGATTGTTCGATGACTCTAAATCTAAGTGTTCTTATCGCTATAAGTGTTCCGCTGTAGTTAGTGCTTATTTATAAAAAAATAGGTAAAATAAACGTTCTAGAGCAGAATTTAAAACTGAGAAGCTAGACGCTTGGACAAAAACTACATCTGGCAAATGCACATCTAAATAAGTAATTAATTCCAAAGATTTATAGTCATGCCATAAACTTTTACCATTAAGAGTGATTCCTTTCTAAACTCTCCATTGCAAAGTTTAGTAACAACTATTTTCAGAACTATCGATTGAAGAACTCCGTTCAGGCGATCCTCTAGTGGACTAGAAATGTGATATCGGTACTCCTTATCTGTTTAAATCTCTCTTAATATAGTTTATTAATCTCTTACAGGGTTTTTTTTTGGCATCGTTGCGATAAACTGAGAATCGATTGCTTTATCAAATCAATCACTTGGTTAATGTCTTCGGTAATATTGTTTTACTACGTTTAATGGATTCTTACAACCTTTCACGCTATTCAAAAATCAGAAAATGTAATAAAATCTAATACATGCTGTTCACCGTTATCCCAAATTTCATTAATTCAATCGTAGTTTTCGGGCGTCGATAAATTGTCCAACTCTTGTTTTTCTGACTTCCGTTTAATACTGGACTGTTCCAATTTTGTAAAGCTGTCGTTTTCCTTTATGATTATTGCAGTGTTCATACTTTCAATCAATTTTATTTCGTTGGTTTCAGTATTAGTGCCTTCTGGTAAAATTTGAATTTCATCCAAACCTTGAAATCTTGCAGATCTTGTGCGTTGTTGAAGATGTGGTTGGGTGTGGACCCCTTCAGATCTAATTTTTGACAATAACTACATTAATTATAGGTACAATATCGATATTGGTACATGTCGACGCTATGTACCCAACTTATTGCATTTGAAACACACTACCTTATCATCCTCGAAAGGAATTAGGATCGATGCTGGTGTATTTTCATGTTCAGTGTCGTTAACAACAAATACCTACCGTAGAAAACTATGAACATGTTGGTACTCCTGTAACCCCACGCCTGTACCAATAAAAGATGGAGAAGACACTAGCTTCATATATTTTTTATTCAATTCCATTTCAATAATGTCATACGGTAAGCAGGGTGGCTCATTGGATAAAACTGTTCTTTCCGCCAAATCCTTCGATAAATTTGTTTACAACCCCTTATGGTGACAGATAGATACACATTCTGTTGTTACACATTCTTGACGAAGATGTTAAGTTTTTAGGAGAAATACTTGCTCCAACTGCTATAACACAATACCTTACAAGTCTATTACATGATGGAAATATCACAGCTTGATTTTTATTTTTAGATGGGAAATCATAATGTAAGATTATTCTGTTGGAACGTCATAACACATTATGGATAATATCCCATTCACAAGGTCAGAGGTGAAGGTGACGATATACATTAATCAATCCACCGCTTATTATTAAATACACTATCGGCATATATATATATATATATATATATATATATATATATATATATATATATATATATATATATATATATATATATATTTAAACCTTTTCATTCAAAATTAAGCGTCTTTTCGTGATGAAGAAAAAAGAATAAAAAAAATAATTGTTTATTGCAATTACTAATATTAATGAAACAAGCCCTATTTAAACATTTTCAATAATATATATTTGATTAAAAAAATTGTAGCACACGAAAAACGTCCGCATTCAACAAAATTGTCTGTGCGCCTGCGTGCGCGTGCGTGCGTGTGTCCGTGCGTGTGTGCGTGTGCCTGTGCGTATGCGTGTGCTTGTGCGTATCCGTGTGCGCGTGTGTGTGTGCGTGTACGTGCGCGTGAGTGTACGCGTCCGTGTGCGTGAGCAAATGCGTGTGCAAATTCGTGTGCGTGTGCGTGTGAGTGGGCATGTGCGCATGCTTGTGCGTGTGCATGCGCGTGCGCGTGTACGTATGCATGTCCGTGTGCGTGTGCTGGATAGGACTTTTGGATTAAATACTTTCGCTGTTAAATTTCCATATACAAGTTAAAGGGGTCAGTTAGTTGAAATTCGCATTAAAAAATTGCCGAGTCGTGCAGGGCTGTGTATATACATGGTATGTGAAAGTTCATAGGTATTTTTTGATCAATTACAGATGGTCTGTTGCACGAAAATTACATCTAATTGCTGTGATCCGTGGAGGAAAAGTTTAGACTGAAAATTTTGTTCCAATCAGGGTAATTAATTCTGTACTTGATTAATCGGATGAACGCGCTTTCTGTTATTGATACAATATTGATATAATTTTACCAAAGCGTATTGAACTTTCTTTTATACTTTTCATATTTTCCTTTTATTCTCATTAGTTATTATTGTGCACGATTATTTACATTTCTAAAATTTGTCAAATTTATATTTTCTACGTTATCATTATAAAGTTAGGGCGGTAATTAAAATTAAGGTATAAAGTTATTTGTTTCTCTGATCCTTCCAGGCTTCATCTCCACGTTTACTTTTAATATTTGAAATTTTACGGTTTACTTCCTTTAGGAAGTAAATCCGTTTGTTTGTGACTTTATAACACTTGTACAGATACTCTGATTTTTTTTTTATTATGATAATACGTAGCGTTAATGAACTTTAATCGTATTATTTCGTTATGTACGTTAAATTACATTGTATTTTTGCTTTCAAGATTATTATTTACTAAACATAAATTTAGAAGATAAAATAGCACCGATAATGTTTTTTTATTGATTATGATTTCGATAAAACTTTTAACGTTAACAACTTGAGAGAGAGATTTTACTATTTGATTGTTTTTCTAAGGATATAGACTTACACTGATAAAAATAAACGTAAAGTAGAATTTAATAGGTACCTACATCAAGAAGCATCGGACCAGTGCTTTTATTTTGCCGATTCACCTGGGTTACGCAACGGAAGTTAAGCAAGTTTTTTGTTTGTTTTAAGCTTTGCTGTGGAATACTCGCATTTATGTGCTTAGGTCCCGGAATTTGGAAGAGTAACGAATAAATAAAACTGAATTTACGAGAAAAGACGCCTATAGAAAAAAAAATAAGTAAAAAAAATAAATTATAAATCAATAGTAAGCATCTTATGTAGTAATTGGGTATACAGTCTCACAATAATATTATAGCATCATAATAATTATTTCTAGGTAATAAACTTATTGTTGAATTTGAAAGTATAACCATTTTGAAAATCAACATTCAGAAAGAACTTAGCTTAATGAAGCAAGTATCAGAAAATAACGGATACCATGAAAAGGATACAAATACAATATTACATAAAAAATAATTAAAAAAAACATTTAATCTAGTTTATCGTAATATTCCAGTTTTAACAAGGAACTTTGATACTATAGCATACCTATACTGTATAACCAATAAAAATAATTTCTAACGAATTAAAAGAACTTGTTTCGAAGATAGCCTTTAAATGTATCAATACAATAGAAAAATATGTAAAAAACAAAATAAGTCGAAAAACAGACAGAGGAGATAGGTCAAGTGTTTGTAATTTGATCTGTGGTGATTGAAATAAATGTTATATCGGCCAAACAGCAAAAGGTTTTAAAATATCTGGACATTACAGATCTTATCAATATAATAATAACAAATGAAACTATGCTTCACATTTAAATACAGGAAATCATGATTTAAATAGTAACTTTGAAATGTAACACACCATTCAGAACAAAAGTGAAAAACTAGATTTATTAGAAGCTTTAGAAATTATTTAGAGAGAATTATCGAAAATATACGAACAATTAGACGTGTACAATTGACCACTTCTTAACTTTTAAATACTTGTTTGCCCCCCCCCCCCCCTCCTTTTTAATAACTCATTAGCTATTGTGTAAAAACTTATGCACTGTAAATAAGTTTGGTATCGAAATAATAGCCATTGATTTCAAGAAATATAGTAAAACTTTGAAAGCAGTGTTTTATTACTACTAAAACGGCAGTTTCATCGCGTCAAAGCCAGTTTAATAAATATTTTCAAAAATTTGCAATTAAAAAAAATTCTGTAATTTCAAGGACAAATCCTTCAGTTGACACTTTTTGATCCCGACATATCTTTTGATATGCTTCACGTTTTTCTTTAACCACCTGAAAAAAAAATGATATTGTAGTTCAGCTTGAAACCTAAAAAACTTACAGTTCCTGTAAAGTGATGAACTTTATTGACAATATCATCTAATTCTTTTGACAACGAGCTTAAATTGAAGATAAAGTCGGCATGATACCAAATATTAACCATTCTTGTAAAAACAATTCCCATACCTCTAAAACGTGAAAACATGCTGTATTTGAGAAAAAGTGCATTATTTAGTAACTATTAACCCATTTTACGTAGTCTGAATCATTAGTTTGTGCTTTAGCAGTTGTACCCATTGCGGTTTCTGTAATGAGAAATTTGACATTATCGCACATAATTAAAATACTTATCTTTTGGGTGTTATGTAGAATCGAGAATTTATTTCCTTTTATATAAATTCAAAAGTGTCGATAACAGTTACAGTTATCGTCCTCAAAATAAATTTATGAAATATTAAAACTCAAATTTATTTTCATTTACTGAGGGCGATAGCTGCAATTGTTATCGAAACGTTTAAACCTACATAAAAAATAAATAAAAAATATACGATTTATAGCCAAATTTTAGCGTTACACTAGCCTTACCACAAATTATATCCAAAGTGCATCTGCTCATGTAGTGAAAAATGTTAAAACAACCATTTCCCACTTCCTTTTCAAATTGGGTTAAAAGTATCTGCGACTGCTCTGAAAATACGGATACAAAATTATCCAAAATTTTTTGATTGAATGTTGGCATTATTACCTTTCGGTGTTTTTTCCATTTGGGTACTGTAATAACTGTGTAATTTCTACATCAATTGCTACAGTCTTGCCTGATGCTGTAAATAATCCAGTACCAACAGCAGGTTCTGCATATTTATACAGTTCTTCATTTCTAAGAGCATGAGGGATGTTCATTATAATTTCGAGATCTTTAGGGTTGCTAACTGCAAAAAAAAGTCTGCTTCCTAACCATCCTGGTATAGGTGATGGATATTTGGAATGTAGATATAACACATTGTACAAAATATCTATAAGTCTGTATTTACATGATTCAAAATAAGTGTTAATTTACTTACCACTTGTTGAACCAAGAAAGTATAAAGCGTTACCAACAAATGGCAAGGGTGTTGGTTCAGGACGCTGTTTAGCTAACTTATACAAACGCCTTCTGTTCCAGTGGTATTGAATATACCAAATAATAAATGTTATGGTAACCGTAATTATCAAAATGTCGAAAACGTTCTTTAATTGGTTATTATTAGCGGAATACTCTTTAACTCCACCCATCTTGTCGAAGATAAGGCTTGAAATGACCACAATTAGTACTAGAAAATAGCATTCAAAGGTAATATTATTTATTTTTCTAAATTTTATATTATTTAGTAATTGATAATGTGAATGTCCATGAACTGTAAGTAATTTACTTTAAATTTATCTTTGATAAATTTAAAGTATTATTATTAATGTTAAATAAAAATTGTGCGTGAAACAATTATAAAATGCAAACTTAGCTAAGTCGTATCCAAGTAATAAATGGAATAATGAGATAAAAGAAATTTTTTTAATACTTTCTATAATGCAGATAAAGTGATTTAAGATTTCCATTTACAAACTCACATAAAGTACTCGAATTTAAACTAATTTAATATTCATTAAAAATTATTATTAGTTTAATTTAAGTCGTTCTAGCTTGCACATATCTTATATCAATGTCTCGTAACGTAAGTAAAATGAGTATAGAAGACTATTGTACAGCTGACTTAAAAATATTGTCAGTTGCTATCTTACTTTCAAAGAGTAAACATCGCCCGCTACAATCTGTTATCTTTGAAAGTGTCGCTCTCAATTCGATGAGTATCACTCTAAGTAAATATTTGTTGGAAGGTTGTTACCCTGTATGTACATTTATTCCTAATTTTCAATTAACAATTTTAAATAAAACTGAAACAGCTAAATTAATCAATAAGTCATGTTCCTGCGGGAATCGGTGTGGTCCGAACCCGCCGGCGGCCGTACTAGACCAAATTCCCCCAAAAAACTACCGTTTTACTTTTACCTTACCCATTTCACAAGCATATCAATATGCTTTACAACAAAGTCAGTATAATCTCCAACCCAATTTTCAACTTCCATATGCAGCACAAAATCACTCAGTAGTTTCACCTCCCTACCCAACAAATTCTTATGCAGCCCAAATCCCCAGGCTATACAAAGCAACTTAAGTCAAAAGGTAACGAATTCCACAAGTCAATCAAATTACCAATTGGATAATACGGATACAGAAGAGTATGACCACTGACCATTGTAGGGAGGAATTCGAAACAGATCCAAACGACTTAGTCATAGAACGAACACACACCAAAACACGAATGGCAAACAGTAAAAAAAAAAGGAATAGCCCTCAACAACATCTGACGCAACACAAACTCTCACGAACAAACGTATCGAACTGATACGAGGTCATGTCTACCAGCTAAAGCAAGAGAGAGCATACAGGGTACCTATCCGAAATCTCCATCATACCACCACCATTCCAACAAGCGAAATCATTAAAGAATTGAAAGAGCTCAGGTATACAGTACGAAACATAAATAACATACGCCGTCGCTTAACTAAAGAAGCACTACCGTTGCTTATGGTTGATTTGGAACCTAAGTAGAATAATAAGACGATACTTGACATAAAACGTGTCAGTAGCGCAATTGTCTGGATATAACCACCTAGGAAAACAAATAGTATACCACAGTGCATTCGATGTCAAGACTACGGTCATGCAAAAACGTACTGTAACAAACTCTTTGCCTGTGTATAATGCGGTAGAGGACATGCAACTTTGACATGGTAGAAACTCTCTACCACCCCAGCAAAATGTGCTTTATGTGGTGGAAGCCACCAGGCTAACTACAAAGGATGCTCGGTTTACCAAGTTATACAAGGGCAAGAAATATGCGATTTAAGGGAATTACAAACAAAACCCTTCCACAAATCCCATTAAATGTAAGTGATATTCCTCCGATTGGATCACAGACCCAAAACCCAAATAAAGAAACCACAAATACACCAAACCGATTAACCTATACACAGGCAACCGAAGGAAAACCTAGTAACCACCTACACAATGAACAACAAACAAACACGAACCAAATACTTTCAAACTTGCGTCAAATTTAAAGCAATGTTCGCTCAACTTATCAGCCAAAACAGCATTGTCTTAAACATGCTTTCGACCGTAATAAGCCAACTAGCTTAATATGGCTAGCTCCTTACGTATTGTCCTCTGGAACCCCAACGGTATCTTACATCATATGCCTGGAATTATAATCAACAGACAACTGCCATCAGCAAAGAACTCACCCCAAAACTCTGCACTAAACACACCAATTAGGATCTTTTCCAAAGTCTACTGGAAAGTGAAATTAACCTCTCTATACGAATCAAAGATGCTCCAGATCTTGAAGAAGCAACGCAGCATCTAACATCAACGATACAAAATGCTGCCTGGAAGGCTACACCTAATACATCAACCAACCTTTGAAAGCTACCAACATTTCCCGTCACGTACGAGATCTTGTTGTTGAAAAACGCAGAGCACGAAAGTAGTGGCAACGAACCAAAAGCAGACGTGATAAAACCTTATACAATAGACTCACTCACCAGCTTCATAACGCAATAGTGGAAGCTCGGAACGACTCATTCATAGAATACATCACGCAGCTCTCTTCAAATGATCAAACTATATAGAAGGCTACGAAAACTTTTAAGCTGCCGATAGCTACAATACCCCAATCAATAAACCTGACGATAATTGGGCCCGAGTTTGAAAAGGAAAAGCGGACTCATTCGCCGAGCTCCTCGCTACTGTTTTCACAACACCACAACCTCAAAGCACTCATGATGTTACAGACATCGAATCATTTCTTACATCTCCACGCCAGATGACACTATCAATCAAACCCTTTTCGACAGCTGAAGTACGTAACCAAATTAAACTTACTAATACTCGAAAAGCTCCCGGATATGACTTGATAGTGGGCGAAGTGTTGCAGAATCTTCCTAGTAAAGCTGTAGTATTGCTTACTACCATTTATAATAGCATCCTACGTCTATTCTTCTTCCCGTCTCAATGGAAATACGCTCAGATCGTCATGATTGCTAAACCTGGATAGCCACCTACGAAACCTTCCTCCTATAGATCAATCAGTCTCTTGCGCTTACTGTCTAAGATTTTTGAAAAGCTGCTTCTCAAAAGAATTCAAGCAACCCTAAGCCTTGACACTATAATTCCATTCTACCAATTCGGCTTTTGAAAACACCGTTGAACAACTTAGTACAGCCATAGGATTGTCACTTAAATCATGGAGAGTCCAGAAATAAAGCAAATATGTTCAGCCGCATTTCTATGACATCAGGCAAGCATTCGACAGAGTATGGCGCGAGGGCCTTCTATATAAGATTAAACTGCACTTTCCAATCCAGCTGGACCTAATACTAAAAACATACCTAACCGAGAGGACCTACCAAGTCAAAATCAACAATACAGTGTCTGAACACTATAAAATCACCTCCGGAGTACCGTAGGGTTATGTACTTGGTCCGCTGCTCTACCTACTCTACACTTCTGAAACACCGACTGCAGCCAACACCATAATAGCCATGTTCGGTGATAGCACGGATATCCTCTCTATTAATGACAGATCAGAAAAAATAGCGGCAGCTCCTTTACAAGCCCACTTAGATACTCTGCAAGATTGGTCTCATAAAAGGCTAATAACAGTAGATAGTGACAGGCCTGCGCATGTCACATTCACCAACAGGCGTAGTGTTTGCCCACAAGTGAGAGTTAACCATGTTTCAGCACCTCAAAAAACTGAAATCAAGCACCTTGCACTCCATCTTGAGCAGAAACTAACATGGAGCACACACATAAAAGCCAAAAGGAAGCAAACAGACGTGAAGATTAAACGTATGAATTGGCTTGTCGGCGGAACACCCCAACTATCCTTGTGTAACAAACTACTCATATAAAGCCATTATCAAATCTATACGGACATTTGGAATCCAACTATGGGGCTGTGCGAAGGCTTTCTATACTAAAATACTTCACATATGCAATCAAAGGTACAAAGAGGTTTTGTCGTACAAATTTTGTTGTTACGCGGATGATGTAACCCTCCTTATGTGCGAAAACACTGAAATAGAGCCCTTGAATTAGGTTTACTTCAATCTTCAACAACTTTATACGTATCTTTTAATTTTCTTCATTTAACTATGAATCTTAACAAAATTGTATTACTTGAATTTTACCTAAATTCTTCAAATTACATGGCAAGTCATCTTATAAAAGTGGACAACTAAATTATTAAACACGTACTAGAATTTAAGCTACTAGGGCTTCACCTGGATCTATCCTTGAGGTAGAAGGTGCATATTGACAATATATGTAAAAGAACTAGCGAACACTATTTATGTTCTTTTACGACTAAGTTATCCAACCAACCCAGATACGGTAAAACCGTTTTATCTTTGCAACATTGAATCAGTTCTTAGTTACGAAATAATTTTCTGAGGTAGTGCCAAGGCATCACAACGAGTTTTTATTTTACAAAATGAGCTGTTTGATTTATATTTAATTTGAAAGAATGCGAGTCATGTCGGATATCCTTCTCTGAAGATAATATTTTAACTTCACCATTTATACCGAGTGTAAATCAAGTAATTTTTGAACGGGTACCTAGTTAGATTTTGTTCAAATTTTGGTGAGTTACATTAGTACCAGTTTCTGATTTTTTACATTAAAAAAACAATATGGCCGACTTCCGATTTCACCGGAAATGACACAAAAGCAGAAAATTTAAGTGAAACATCCTGTATATTTTTAAATATTTGGATTATAGGGCTTCAAATACATACAATTCATCTGTCGAATGTCATCTCAGGCGCCATATTAATTTTATTTTTTTAAATTTTAGATCATTAGGACGTCATCTAAATTATAGGTAATTGACGTACCCCACAGTATTATTTTTTTTTAATAATTAAGTTTGTTAACGATGAAATTTAAAGATTACGTTTTTTCTTTAATAGAGCTCATTGTTCCCAATAGAAACATGCATGGGCCACCCTATACATTAAATAGCTCTTTCAAGTACTAGTAAAACGATATGCATAGTAGTTTCGTTAGTTCCTAAACAAAGCAGCAATTTTTTAATTTCTAATTTTTATTAACGCAACATGCTCCTGAAGCAGACTTTGTCAAAGTAAAATGGCGCTTGATTTGACATTGGGTAGATAAACTGTATGTATTTGAAGCCGTAGAATCCAAATATGTAAACATATACAGGGTGTTCCATTTACATTTTCAGTTTTGTATCATTTCCGGTGAAACCGGAAGTTGGCCATATTGTTTCCTTTTATGTAAAAGACTGGCACTAATATAACCCAGAAAAGTTTTAACAAAATCTAACGACCCGTTCAAATGTCACAGGGGGCCTCTACTTGATTTGTACCGGGTATATATCTAGATACGCTCTTATTTGTTAAGCGTAATATTAATAATTTTGGTTTCTTAAATAAATATCACAGTTATGGCACTCGACACGGGAAAAACTTATTGGAGATAAAATCGCATCGTTTAGCATTATTTAAGTCAAGCCCTTGGTATATGGGTACGGTTCTTTATAATAAACTGCCACAAACCTTTAAAGACTGTGATAATTTAAATAGTTTTAAGAGAAAAATGTTAAAATATTCCTAATTCATCACTCTTTTTATTCTATCGAAGAATTTTTAACGTGTTGTAGCGTCCCCCAGGTACCCTATCTTGAAAAGTGTAATTTGAACTTATTTGCAAGAATGCAAATTCAAGAACAAAACAATCGCTAAGTGATTTATCTTGACTTTACTTACAATAACGTTACTATTACTCAAATTAATTGCTTGCCTTACTTTGACTTTCCTGACAATAATTAAAAGATTGTCTGATATTTAATTACTCGCAAACCTCAAATCTGATCAAAAAGATTGGCCGTTTAGTGGTAGGTACGTTGTGGTATTTGACTGAGATAAGCTGGACGAAGTTAAGTGTTGCATCATGTGGGGCAGGTAAACAATAAAGCTACTCAAATTAAAATTAACCAGCTTTGCGCAGTGGGGGTTCAGCCCGTTAGTATACTATTGTGGGAAAGAACCTCCAAAAAAACCCTCTTTATTCATAAATAAGTAATTGCACAAGTACATTAATAAATCAAATAGCGCAAAAAAAGCAATGAAAGGGTTAGATATAGAACAAAACACCATTAAATCAGGTTAAAGTGCATACAAAATTATAACATTAAAAAAAAATTGAAAAATCAGTTTAGTTACTCATAAACATAATTAAAAAACCATGTAGTCACACCCACAACTTGCGTCATAAATAATCAGAATAAAATCGTAATACCAAACATGTGGCCCTTTAAAACCAATCATGCCAGTCTTTAAGTAAATAAGCACATGAAACAATAAGGCAAATTACGGTACATATAAAATACAACAACAGTAAAATTGGACAGTTGATAATGAGGTAAAGGCCAGGACAAAAGGAAATAGACAAGGAATTTACGCGTCCACAATTGTTTAGTGACTACTACAGCACAAAATACATACCTAAAATTACAAAAAAATTACATATAAAAAGGAATTAGTTCGCAGGTAAACAATTCCACTTAACAAACTGACATAAAAAACTCATTAAACAAAGCCTTACAAAGGTAAGTTGTAAATAAATCATAACACTGTTACCGATATATAAGTTTAAGTGCGTTAGAAAAATACAGCGCCCCTTTCTCAGATTATACATTCATCTATACAACAATAAAAATAAAATTCGAGGTGCTTAATAGTCATTTGGTTGGCAATTGCCCATTACAATTAGTAACTAAGGATTATCCTGTATCCGCTCTCTACACCCACCTCTACACAAATATAGATATAAACAGCAAACAACAATGCCAATTCACTCAAATATCAGAGTGAGGGAGTCTTGTACTGTGATTTATTTTAGCAAATTTCTGCTTAACGAGCCCACGTGCGAATGAAGGAGATGCTTGATTTTTCATACGTTACATGGGCTTGTAAAATTATTTGCTACGAGCTTTCATTTATATGAAAATACCTACTTACACTTGAATATATTCCATTTAGTTAAACACTTTACCACTAACACGACAAGTTAAGATACGCGGTTTAAAACTCGGCGCCGCGGTGAAAAATTATAAATTAGCTTTCGGAAGAATTTACATGAAAACATACACTAAAAGAAAGGAACGAATTAGCGTTTTAAACTAAAAAGTGCTCGACAAAATATTTATAGACCGAACGGTTAACAACGGGTGTTTCTAATTAAAACCAATCAAATCGTCCGGCTCATTCAAAATTTTAACAGCTACTGCCCTTCCCCGTCGCTTTCAAAACTAACAATCTCTACTCCTGAAAATCAACCCCCTTCTTTTAAAAGTAATAAAAAAACAAGAAACATTAATTTTCCTTGGAACAGTTTCATATTAATTATTGAACACCTTAATTTTAAATATATGCGTTCGTCCGTAACAAACACTACATTATGATCTCAATTTTCAACGTACCCACAAAGATATCTCTTAATGGCGGTCTGTACCGATACAATTTATCATTACATTTGTGAAGTTTTTACCACAAGAATGTGCATACAGCGACTTTCAAAGATTCGCTACACTACCTCAATAAAGGCAGTTCCTAACATGTGTTTTTTTAACCCTTACTCAAATATTAATTACGTAAAATACAGAAAATAAAGTATCCAGAAAACAGTATCCAATATACAATAAAATATATCAAACACCCTTAACCCTTCTATCACGGTAACAATTGCGATTTGAACATTTTTATTATAATAATAAAATTTTCGCGGTGCGGTACCTACAGTGAAATTTTTTTTAACACTTCTCTTTTCTAATGTTTAATGTCTAGTTGTAATTTTTAGCTCTTAACTATTAAATTACATAGTTTTCGATTTTAATATGTAGTTAAAAAATGATCGTTAGTGAAAATTTCATAAATTCTAGAATGTAATTTTTAACCTGTAATTATTTGTGTGTAATTTTTGTTTTACAATTTCTTTTAGCTTTATCATGCAGCCTTGTATACGTTCATGTTATAAATATCCGTAACAATGATTGCAAACTGTGAAAATCCGAGCTGACCTATAACTGTATCTGATCTAGTGGACCAATAAAGTACTTACTTACTTAGATCAATAACTAATGCTCCCTGGTATGTCACAAATGAAAACTTGCACAACGATCGGGAGATACCCTATGTAACCAACGAAATCCTGCGATTTATGACACAGTATCTCAATAAATTACCAGGATATGTAAACCAACCCCTCGGTCACCTCAGAAACCAACCGACTGTCGCCAGAAGACTGAAAAGACAATAGCCATACGACTTAACTTTGTAACCAGTCAAGTGCAGTGTAATATTATGGGAAAACGGCAGTGGTCGATTAAATCATGTAATCAAATAACGTTTACGTATTGCTTGTAATTTCTAAGCAGTTTGTAAATAAGGAGCAAAAAATATAAAAAAATAAAAAATTAATTATGTAAATTATTGGGCACCTGCATAAATCTAAGTAAATGTTTTGTGTACTTAATTATGAACTCTTGCACCCGGAACCTCATTACATTTGATAGGGTATTTTAACTATCCCATTCTAGGAATTCTATTCATAAGATCATTGACAAACTTCTTAGTGACCCCCGGATTTATATTTTATTTAGAGAACGGAATTAATAATTATTATTTTATGAAAACTTTGATTATACACAGGATCATTAAATATTCTCTTCTTAGAATAGAGCTACACATGTTATAATAATCCAGCACTACTATACAACGTGCGCAAGATAAGGATAGGCAGCATGGGGATCTTGAAAACGGTAAGAGATACGAAGGCGGTTAAATTAGAGAATTGTTGTATAATTTAGGGCATGTTCACATGTAGTTTGCAAAAGTTCATTATTGTTTATCGTTTCCGAGATTTAAAACAATATGCGATTTTTGGATTTTTCTTTTCTCGTAATTACCAAACCAAAAGTACTTCTTCATTGTCACTTTTTGAATTCTATTAAATGCCGTTTTCAAATTCTTTTATTCGACGTTTCGTCTCCGATAAACCATCATTAACTTTATTTTTTATATAGTCACAAACAATGAAACACTCTGTATCCGATAGTATTTTTTATTACGAATTTGGACATGTATTACACATGTGGTTTTGGAGCTACTCTTTAAGAAAAATTATTATTAACATTAGTATTTGATAATATTTTTTTATGTACAGATTAACAACTCCAATCTTTTAAACCTATTTAAATAAAGTTAAATAATTACAATAACTGTTCAAATAGGTTGCCGTTATTTCCTGGAAACAGTTAAGCTCTCTTTATTGAAGAATTTAAAATACTGCCTAGCATTTGCTGCCATAACCGATACTTACAATTGCTCTTCAATTTCAAAACTCCCATCATACACTTGGTTGTTAACAAGTGCTAGAGATCATTCATCCAAGGCATTTTCGAAATCAGTCCTTAGCAAGTTCAGATATCGTTCGGCATTTAAATCGTTGTGGTAAATAAAAGCTCCTGTTATTCTTCGTTCCAAGATAGTCATATATTAAATCCAAATCTATGTTGATGTCTTGCTTCTCTTTTTAATTAAGGATTTTGTCTTGTACAGTAATGTTTGTTACGAGATAGAACAGGTTTTGTAAATGAACCAAATTCTTTTAAATTAATTTCCAAACGCCTAAAAATGGATATACCCGGTTGCCTTCGTTCAGAATATATCCAAATACATCAGCTCAGTAACTGCACAATTTCTATGGGACATGTCAACGTATTGAAGATTTTTTCGTTTGTAAAATTTCGTCTTTCCATAGATACACTTACTTATTGATTAAATATAATTATAAAATAACTAAACAAAACCAAAAAACAACCCACCAAGCAATGATAATAAATATAACTTAAAATACGTACAATTCGAATAACAACAACAATCTTTACGCAATAAAACTAAGTTAAACAGTTTTCAACAAAATGTTAAACCATTGTTATTTTATCAAAGCCTTCTAATATTAACTGATATAAAAATCCGAATATTTCAGCTTCAAAATCATAATGTGGTAATACATGGTTAAATTCGTAATAAAAAATACTTTCGAATACATGGTGGTTAGTTAGTTGCGACGATTTAAAAAAATAAAGTTGATGGTTTCTCGGAGACGAAACATCGAATAAAAAATTTCAAAACGCCATCTAATAGAATTCAAAAAGTGGCAATCAAGAAGTAGCTTTGGTTTTTAAAAATCTTTTAAAATAAATGAAGGAGTTACGAAAAAAAGAAAAACCCAAAAATCGCATTTTGTTTTATATCTCTGAAACGATAAACAATAATGAACTTTTGCAAACTACATGTGAACATGCCCAAAATTTCACTCTAATTTAACCGCCTTCGTATCTCCTACCGTTTTCAAGATCCTCATGCTGTTCATCCCTATCTTGGGCATTAGGGCGGCGTTTTCGCCTAGGCACAATAGGCACATGTCTAGGGCCCGCTGACAATAGGCGCCCGTAAAAGACTTCTATTGAATATAAGAATAGATAAATAAACAAAATATTTGCTTGGATTTCCGAACTGAAAAGCTAAATTTGTTAATTTAAACCAACTTTACATTCAAAACTCAAAAGCAAATGTTGCGTTGCTACTCGTATATTTGAATTAGCTCGCTTGCAGTTAGAATTTAAGGTAATTACTTATTCTAAGAAAAAGCAAATCTGGGTAAAACAAAAGTGCCGGAAAAGTCAAGAATGGATTAGTGACCGGCGATAAGGATTACATTACAAGCGGAAGTCTCGACTCTTCTGTGAAATACGATGACTATCCGCTGACGATGACCTTCTAGAGAAAACCGACGCCTTCGTGACGTTTTACATTTGCTTTATAAGCGGAACGCGAAATGTTTGAAGGTAGAGTAAAATCAAAATCGGAAGACACCAGCGCAGAAACGCATTTTAAATTAGATAAAGATGCAGTAATGATTGGTAAATGACACAGATATTAGTACTGTGCGCTCTAAAACGTTATTTCCAGCTGATCGGTTCAACTTTTGTTTATAACCTCTGTTTTCCAGCGTATTAAATTTGTTTATTACTTATTCTACAAAACAGTTTTTTAAACTATACGCTGCCTGTATTGAATTTATGTAAGTTCTTTAATTATTAATTTCATGTTATATTAATGTAATCAAATCTAGTTCTTTATAATGTAACAGTACATCTCATAGCACTCAAGCACCTCAAGCAAGAAAACGCCATGTGTTATCTGAAGATGCTCGCAAGATTGTATGGAACAATTACAAATACTTTAAAAGTATCAATTCAGGTAAAGAGCAGTTGATAACAACGTTATATTTTGTAATATTTCTTTGCAATCTTATAGACAACGTTTTGACACAGCAGGCAACGTATCGAAAGCACAGTAATTCGTATTTTGAAACAAGGTAGCCATTGATTGGAGAGAAAATTACGTTTGCAAATGCAATAACACCTAAACTTTCTCCTAAATCTTCGGTGGATAACTGTGGTGAACAAGTCATTCGTCGTTATTCACAATTTTCATAACCGAAAAGCAGAAACCTACTATCGAAGGAATTTATAACCTCATTAAAGGTGATGAAACAATTGATATTCAAAGAAAACGTCATTTAGAAGTTTACTTTAAAAATGGGCTTCAGGTAAGTTTGATTAATTTTGAATCATATCTTATCTTGTGTTTTATGTAGGTGGAAACAAACATCTGATCATCGTAAGATTATAATAGAACGACACGAAATACGTTCTGCGTTGTGCATATATACGTTCGATCACTAATTATCGGAAAACAGGACGACCAATTATATACACAGGTTAGTTTTGAAGATTATAATTTACTGCATAATCTTATAAATTTAGATGAAACATACATACATTCGTCTCATACGACACCATATTCGTGGACAGATGGACAAACGCAGGTCTTAAATCTCTATTGGAAAAGGAAATCTTATAATCGTACATGCTGGTATGTTTATTTAATTTTATAATGTAAATATGTTGCTATTTATCATTATTTTAGGTGAAATGGGTTTTATAAAAATGCTCTAATATTTAAATTTGGCCAAAAATCAGGAGATTATCATGACGACATGAATTTTATAAATTATAAACGATGGATTGAACAGCAGCTCATACCAAATTTACACCAAATGTGTTATCGTAGTTGATAATGCCAGTTATCACAACGTTTTAGCTGTAAAGCATCTATTTCCACCAAAAAATGAAATGACAACGTGGTTAAGTGAACGTAATTGCTTATGATGATAACTCTACAAAAGCTGAGTTGTAACTTATAAATTGAGCAAGCCGAGATACACAGTATTCTATCGATGAGGTGTTTGAAAGTTTGGTCATTCCGTATGCCTGCCGTAAATTAAACCCCATTGAGAAGATTTGATTGTAAAACATTGGCAATGAGAAATACCACTTTCAATCTTAATGATGTTAACTAGCTAGAGAAAAGTTTCAAGTGTTGGTGAAAAATGGCAAGTATGTCGTCATGTGAAGGAAGTTGAAGAGGATTACATAAATAAACACATAATGGACAACATTTGTGACAAACTCATAATTCAAGTGAACGGTGATTCCTCTGATGATATAAGTTTTCGTCTGATTCAAGATTAAATTGACAAACTGTTTCTTTCAGTCATTAATTGACAATAAAGTGTAAGACGATAAAGTAACTTTGACAGCCTTCGTAACTAAAAAAATGTTACATTGTTATTGGCAAATGTATTTTAAAAACTCGATTTTGTAACTATGACAATAAAATATGATTTTACTTTATGATTATTTCAACATTTTACATCTAAAATTGTATTCTTGGACAACAAACGCGAAGTAACATAACAACTTTTATTTTTCAAACGTATATTTTTGTTGGCTTTACACTCTGACGTCACTTTTTTGCGCAGCTTGGTGTCTTCCGATGTTGATTTAACTCTAGTCTTAATATCGATGTAATAAATTTGTTAATGAATTTCACTCTCGGTTTTAAGTGTTAAAAATGTAATTGCGATTAAGTGATAAATAAATCCGAACTGCTATAAATAAATCTGTTATAAATAATCACGTAAATAAGTTGATGTTACAATAGGTTATTGGTATTAGATTACATTTACTGGTACCAATTAAATAGTAATGTCGCATGGTTGCGAAAAACGAAAAGACGAGAAAAACGAAAATTTGAACAGAAGAATATGAAATTAACCCCTTCATCATTTTTGCTAACATCTAAAAAAACAATGTGCGGATAACGAAAGTGCGGTAGTTTTAACTTATTTTCTGTTGCACGTAATTGTGATTCAGAAACCCTTAGAAATAATTTTGCGGATGACAAAAGTGTGGTGTGGTTCAAAATACTGATGCATCCATACATAATGCGTGTACTACTGAGACGGATGATTCCTCAGTTATTAGCGAAATACAAGAAGAGATTCATACCCATACCGATACCAGAGATAGCGTTTGTGTGTTCCCTAGAGACATCGCTCTTTGGCTCCAAACAATCACCGCAGTCATGGAAAACTATTATGTACGATGTAAACCGCTGGCAGAATTTGGGTCATTGGGATTCTCAAGAACGACATACAAAGAAGGATCAAAACCCTAACTACGAATGCATTTATTAGGGTTAATTA
>JARFJB010000547.1:0-87726 GCA_036346205.1 Vesta saturnalis | reverse complement strand
TGGTGGATAAGTCAGGAGTGGTTAATCTGTTCAGAAGAGAAACGGTCAGTTTCTACGTTCCAAGTAGATTTCGGAATAGTAATGGCAGAAAAGCAAAAGTCGGTCATTTCAGCTTCAAGCGTAACTAGCATTCGTGTGACGAAGAATTCAGACTATCGTTGGTATTTAGATATTTTTCAAAAAAGAGGCAATATTTCAATTGTCAGTATCGTGAAGGTTATTACGTGGGTGAAAAGATTCAAGTTGAAGAAGAACAAAATCTACAACACCCGAAATCTCAAATGCCCGGAATTGGAGGAAGCTGAACTGACCTTAATAAAAATGATCCAAAATGAAGAATTCCGTGCAGAAGATAAAATACTAGTTCAACTACATGCGGTAAAAGGTACCGATAGTTTATGGGCAATTCGAAACAGAATTATTCAACGGAAGGCTTCTACCGCATTTCGCCTTCCAATACTGTTACCTATATTTCATCCTATTACTCGAATGATCGTATTACGTCAACACTTAAGTCTACTTCATTGTAGTGTACAAGTCCTAAGAAACAAGTTAAGAGACAATTATTGGATTCCAAGAGCAAAGATATTGATTAGGAATGTGGTCCATTCGTGTTATCGTTGCAGAGGGTTTGAAGCAAATCGTGCAACTGTATCTGAAGCACCGCTGCCTACCAATAGAGTTCGAGATGCTATACCGCTCGAAGTCACTGGAATATACTTAGGAGGACCTCTATTTTTGTTCAGGAATACGAAGTCATGGTTTATCGTATTTACTTGCGGTGTGTATCGAGTAGTACACTTGGAACTCGTAACTTCATCGTCAACTAAAGCACTGGTGGAAGCAATGGAAAGGTTCATTTCTAGACGAGGTTGTCCATCCGTTATCCATTCCGATAATGGAACAAACCTGGTTGTACTAAGTAATCAAATCAAGAAGAAAATCAAATTTAAGGTGGTACTTTAGTCCTCCTTGAGCTCCTTGGTATAATGGTTGGATTGAGCGGATCGTCGGAATTACGAAAAAGTTACTGCTACGAGTTCTCGGATGAGGAATAGCAATTCTCGCCCACTCATATATATATATATATATATATATATATATATATATATATATATATATGAAGACCCTGAAGACCTCATTCCGCTCACACCTCCACCGAGTAGTGATAGGGACCTAATTTATGGAGTTTGGAATGTGACTTCGGCAAGGTTCACCGTGATAATCAGAAATTTCAACAGCTGAAAGTAAATGACATAGCCCTGCTAGAAGTAGAAAACAAAAAAAAAAAAGAATTCATTGACCTGTTGAGAGAATCGTAAAGTTACCAGAGGAATGGACAATATACCTCGCGTAGTGAAAGTGAAGACAGTGAATGCTATCCAGAAGATCATACCATTGGAATTCCCGGTTTAAGAAGAGAAGATTCTATCCAGTAGTGGAAAAGAGTAGAATTAAGAACAATAATATCCTTTTTAGTTCCTTGAAATTAAACAGAGGTATAATTAAATAGATGTCAATTCGGTTAATTGTGACAGTCTGAAAACTAAAATTCACTTTTTTTAGATAGGTCATTCTAGATTCAACGATTTTCTTGTAAGGAAAGTTTAAATAGCGTCAAAAATTATGTTGCAATACTGAATTAGTTTCACTGTATAAATATAACCCATAATTTTCAAAAGTGAAGCTACGGTAGTCGCATTTTGTTCTGTTGACAGTGATAGTACACTACCCTAAATTTCCATGGCCGGCTCTAATGCAAAATAAGATGGATCAGAGAATAGTCTTGGGTTCGAATCATGGATTTTTTCTAAGTTATAGAGCGTTGTATTAACGTGGCCAATGACTACATTTAGATCACTAATAAATGTAGGCCGTGTAACAAAAAGAAACAGCTTTTATAACCTGTCTAGTGTTTTGTCAACCACTTCTGCTATTTTCGCTGCATAGTTCTTTAAATAGCTTGACATTGTGACCTAAAACAAAGAAACGAAAGCTTGGCACGGTTTTCTCTAAATACTTCAACAATATGAATTTCTCTGTGTGTTTTCGTAAAAAAGTATTAATAGGTTTGGCGAATAAAACGAAAATAACTCAAAATGTAACAGAATGTAAACATCGTCGAAGTTTTGTAGTATTCTAATAAAACATAGGATTGTGCACCTTTTGTACATATTTTCTTGCAAACCGAAACATTATGTTAAGCTTTATATTTTACACAAAAACGAAATTCTAGAAGAAAAATCTTACTTTCCACAAGCAAAAGACAACGTTATTACCTACAACTTGTATTTGTTTCTCTGTAACTAACACGACACTCTTGATTAATGTAAAAACTTTGCCAAAGCAGTTTGTCTACCCTCAAAAAACAATTAAACTGAATTACGATTGTATTTTTACATTTAATTGGTAAAATAAGCAATATTGCACAGTATAGGAACGTTCTGGTTATTAATCTTGATAAATCAAGTATAAATGTACTCATTGATCATTATTTTTTATCTACTCCAAGATTGATTAAGAATTACTCTGTTCAAATACGAATAAAGAGATAACAAATAATCGCATTTTGCGCTTCCAACCATTTTCGTGTAGAGGGCATCGTTGATCAATAAACACAATCCTCCTGTGGTCAAAAGACCACCGACGAAGTTTAATTAATTAATCAACTGATCTAATTGTTTTGTCTTAGTTATCATGCTAAAATCTTTTGTTTTCATTCACGTTTATTATATTAATTCGCTTAAAAATAATGATCAATCTTAAAGAGTGGCGTCGTTGAAATGTAATTAAGTAAATTCTTGAGAAAAATGTGCTTTTGTTTACAAATTGTGTAAAAATCTGACGGAAATGAAAAGTAATCGTACATTTGGAGTGTGGTTCGGAATGAAGTTCGCTGTAATGATGTTTTTTGGTAAGGACGTTTCATAATGCCAAGAGAGATGAATCCCATGTGAAATTTGATGTGTATCCTAATTTTATGTCCTAATTCCTAAGAGATTTCTCGTAGGACTAAAATTTTGTATATGAAATTTGTAATCGGTTCATCTTTGTTTGTAAAGTTTGATCAACTAAACTATTTGTTGTGAAAACTGTCATAAACCGAAATTTGTTCCGCTTTACACTTTTGTGCACAAATTAAGCTAATTTTTCTGATTGAGAGGTTAATCCAGCTGGTTGTAACTTGTTGGAGAAGTAATATGAGTGTAATCCATTTTTTTTCAATTTTTGATAAAAATTAAGTTTTTGTTAATCCGGTCAAATTCTTTGAAAAGATTAGCTATCTGTTTCTGATCTAGAATTAAAGCTCCATTATGTATAAACAAAACGATATACCTGTTGCTAATGTACGAAAGGTTTCTCTATCACAACATCTCAACAGATGTTTTTCGTTTAAAAATTTTCCCATACAAACAAAGGTATGCTAAATGCTACATTGCATACTTCACTTATTTAAATTTCGTTGTGCAAAGAGGAGTGTGTTGTGTAAGTTGTAATGTTTAAGTAAATGCTAACTGTCGCGTATTATAGCTAATTCAGATATTGCACAGCAAGCGACATTAAAAATAATTCGCTTATGCTGACAAATAAATGTACTTCCCTTAAGTAAATTGAAACAATTCTTTTTTAATTAATAATAGTGCTACTAAGGTATTATAATATCATACTAAAACGAAATGCTAGTCGTGTGAGAAATTCAAATACCGAAATTACTCAAAATACTCCATGAGCGATTTAAATACATTTATTAGATATACAAAATCAACACTGACATAGTAGGAATGTATTTACGACTTAATTAAGTAAATTTTCTCTAAGCTACATATACACATGAATGAACATCACTTATCTTGTTAAACGATCATACCGCACTAGGCGTCGTACAAGCTTACTAAGGTAAGCGGGTTGCCAAACTAACTGCAGTGGAACTGGTCGGAATTGACGTAAGACGTTAAAAGATTAATAAATTCACAACTAACAATACTTAATTCAGGAAAAATTGTCCCTAGTTGCCACCAGAATCTAAAATTTCTCTGAAATAATAGTCGTCGGTGAGTTATTAAGTTAATCCTACCTGACGAGGGAGATAGAATTGTAGCCATTGTACACCATTCAAGTTCAAACTTTCAATTCGTACAACACCCTTTCACCTCATTACCTAATCCTAAAATCCTACCTCACAGACAGATACTTCCAAGTACGAACTAACACAACAACCTCAGACTACTACCCTACCAATTCAAGAGTCCATCAAGGAAGTGCCATCGGCCCCCTTCTATACTTACTTTTCACCGCTGACATGCCAAGTACAACAGCTACCACAATAGCCACGTTTGCCGATGACACTACTCTTCTATCCACAAGTGACGACCCCCAAATAGCCACTGAAAGTCTTCAAACACATCTAAACCAACTGCAAGTCTGGCTAACCAAATGGAAAGTCAAAGTAAACCACACCAAATCAAAGCAAATCAGATTCATGAACAGGAACACCATATGCCCTTCAGTGACAATCCTCGGTGATCAGCTACCAGTAACTACTCAACTCAAATACTTGGGATTAACCCTTGAACCAAAGCTTACATGGAAAGCACACACCACTGCCAAGAAAACCCGCATAAATCTAAAAATCCGACAAATGAATTGGCTCGTAGGTCGTAAATCTCAACTCTCTTCAGAAAATAAACTACTTCTTTACAACTGTGTAATCAAAACTATCTGGACATATGATATCCAGCTCTGGGGTTGTGCCAAGCCATCAAACACAAAAATTCTGCAGAAGGTACAATCCAAACTACTCCGAATGATCTTTAATGAGCCGTGGTATATAAGCAACGAAACTCTGCATGAAGACTCAGGAATACCGTATGTTGGAGAAAGAAATTACCCGACTAACGAGAACCTTTCTTGAACTGCTCCCTTACCACCCCAATGGAAAAGCCAGACACCTACACGCCCAACCCCAAATCACAAGACGGTTAAAGAAATAGTGGCCTACAGATGTGTTAAATCAGTGAGACAGGTAATTTATCATGTAAATATTCGAGAGTGCTATCGCTGGATATCATCTCCTCTCATGTATTATACATTCACCGCATTTACTTATAGCTATTTATAGTAGGTTGTAAATCTCCAGATTTCTTATAATAAAAAAAATATATATCTTAACTGCTTACAGAAAAATCAATTGTTATGGATAAAAGTCCCTAAACCTTATAATCGAAACACATAATAACAAGTAATGCAGATTGATTATCCTTAATGCTTGAAATAAGATTTACAATGCAAACAATGACAAATCTGAAGATAACCAATTATTCTAATTAATATTAGTCAAGTTACTTTGGTATGTGTGAATCCTTGTGATATTGCAGGCTCACATTCCTTTAATATAAGTAATTTGATAGTTATCTCATTAAATTTAGAATTTGCATCAGTTCTGCATACAAAAAGATTTAATTTACAACGATTGGGGCTTGTACTTCGATAGCGCAGTTGGTTAGCGCGGTACTCTAGCATAGGTTCAAATCCTACTCGAGGTAAACTTTTCATCTATGTATTTAATAAAATTAATAATAATTTTTAATTACAAATTTACCTTTGACCTTATTCGTTCATAACAAGAACTTATAATAATTTAATACTAGTCAAGTTGCTTTGGTATGTGTGAATCCTTGCGATATTGCAGGCTCACATTCCATTAATATAACTAATTTGATGGTAATCTCATTATATTTAGAATTTACACCAGTTCTACACACATAAAGACAAAATTTGCATCCATTGGGGCTTGTATCTCGATGACGCAGTTGGTTAGCGCGGTACTATAGCAAAGTACAGGTCGTAGGTTCAAATCTTACTCGAGGTAAAGTTTTTATTTATGTATTTAATAAAATTAATAATAATTTTTAATTAAAGATAATCAAACTTCCACTATACAAAAATAAAAAATTATTCTTTCATGTATAAATTCCGTAATTTCGTATCCAGTGGTTTTAATTTTGTTTTTGTTAATTCTTAATACGTATACACACCCGTTACTGATAACCGGCCTAAACATGTACCTACATTGACCGTCGCATTACTCGATAACTTAAATGTCCATGTTCATTTACGCCTCTAAACGCGTAAAAAAATTGAGCAATTGGTTTATTAAATGACCTTCCAAAAAATAAGTGTTTATCACAGAATATTTTGACACCAGATCACTAAACATTGAATTGTGTATAAATAAATGGTCAATTTAGTGCTGGTTGCAATCGAACTCGAAAAAAATTGCGTAAACGGAACCATTCTTAATCAAGTTACCAAGCGTACTACCGAATGCTAGGGGATTAGTGAAAGAAGTGTTGTAAGAGTATCAATTGAAGAAGGGGCAAGTAGTACTGGTACAGTATCAGGGCGAGGTCAAGAAGTGGTACACCGAAAGTAGATATCGACAATTTTCTAAAGGCATTATACGACGACAAATATTAAATCTATATATGGAAAAAAGGGTCGAGCTGCAATAAGGTTGACAGACTAGTGTCTGGATTTTCCACAAGTACGTAGCACCACATTAAAATGATGGGTAAAGGAAATGAATTTTACTTGTAAAAAGTTAGAGAACAGGCCATTCTTTTAACAAATGGAAATGTATGGATTGGGATTTGAACATTAAAACGGTAAGATTGCACCACGCTCTAGCTCAGTAAGGTATATTGCTTACGAAACTTACTGTAGGTTGAGAGCTTATTTTATCAGGCTGCGAGGAGGCAGAGATACGTCCACAGCTATACTCAATTTAGCATTTGATTCGTTAGGAGCCACTCAATTTTATAGGTTAAGAAAATTGATAAAGTTGTACATTAGTACCACATGTAATCTGAATAACACTAAACAGCTGGATTTATTTGTATATCTAATAAACAAAATAATGTCTGATTAATTTCAGCACAAAGCCAACTAAAACAATACTAATTCCTAATTCAACGCACCTATACAAGTATATAAGCTTACTTTACATAGAATTCAAAATGAAAGATGATCAACACTGTATGCCTTTAATAATGTCTACTTGACATATGTTAACAAACATTACAGTTACAAGGTTATGGACTCAAATATTTTTACCTTAGGAAACGTTAACCGAAGTTAGCTGTTTCGTTTCATTACAACCGTATTAAAACAACACTATACTAACTTTCGATCTACTTAAAACGGAATTTGCATATAAAGGATACGTACTTACATTTTCTTACACTCAAAATAAATATAACGTGTTAACTTTATTCTTAAACAAACTAAAGCTTAAGAACTTCATTTCCTATCCATATAATAAACATACAGCACAATAAGGTAATTTCCAATTGCCTTCATTTACGTACAAATAAACTAAATATAGACCAGACTACTACAGCAGATGTTGGGGCTACGAAAGCAGGTATTTCTGATACAAAGAAAAGGTATCTCCATTTTGAATTCTTTAAAATAAATTTAATTTTATATATATTTAGCTTCGTGACGTCATTGACCACGGTTTCCTATACCATCAATTACGATAAGAAATTCATTAATTCATGGGGATTTTCTCAATTTCCAGTGGCTTTCATAACGCCAGGGGCTCTCCCTATTAAATATAATATATACAAAAATACAACCAAAAGTTGTTACACATCTTATACAAGGGACTAAAATACAAAAATTATAACGTACTGGACTGGAAGGAAGAACGGACGGAAATGAACGAAGTTCGTGTCGCGTTGCGCGAAGAACAACAAAAACTGATGCGGATAAGATAACCATTATAGACAATAATAATGTATACACGGAAATTCGTAATTATGTACACTAAAGAGAAAAATCGTCTTATACCAAAATGTAATTATTGGAAGAAAAAAAGAAATGCCTAGAATACCAACGTAATGTAAATATATTACCAATAATAAAACAAATTCAAAACTTAAATTAAGGTAACAATAGGCAACAATTGGCACGTTACAATCTTGATGGAAGCTACTACAATGGCTGTTAAACGAAAGACGGTGCCATGCAAACCATTCAAGAAAATTTGGATGGGTGAAATTTGTTACCCCATAGAACCGCGTGAGTTTGGATCAATACCGAGGGACAATTCAAGAAATGGATTCAGAAGGGGGATCAAGCGACCTTCTGGATCTAAGAGTGATTATTAATATTGGATATTGGCAACCAAAACGCTTTTTTACTAGGCTGTATCAAATGATTCGTTTAAAAAAGGGTTCGGCTGCAAGATCAAGCATCGTACTACACAGTGATAGACCCAGATTTTAGAAATCCACCAATCGTCTGGAGAAAACAAAGTACAATTGAATGGTTCGACAAATGAAAAGTTCCGTTACAACCCAATTTATTTAACAAAATGATGAGGACTTCACTTTTGTAATTGTCTTGTGTGTACAATTATAAAAAAACAATTATTGCTTGAAAAAGTGATTAAATAATTACGAGGAGACAGTGCTAAAATGGTATGGCTTGCAGTAGCCCAATGTGAATTTAATCCAATTGAATTGATATGGACTTATGTCAAAAATTGCAAAGGAAAATAACCTTCAAAATAAAGGACGTTTTGGAACTTTGCAAGTTAAAATTACAAACTGTGCCAAATATCGTTTGGAGTAATTGTGTCGATCATGCCAAGAAAGTAGTTATAAAGTTAGGCGGCGACAATGATGATGAAGATAACGATTTTCAGGACATTGAGAAGGATGGCAAAGAAGATAGCGATGATTGTATATCAATGTATTTACTATGTAATTTGACAAAAATAGTTTTCGAGATATAGAAATTTCGCCTTTTATTGCAATTTTAACATTACGTTTCCTACGTAAAAATGCGTGCATTAATGCATGACACAATTTTGCCGATCTATGTAAATTGCGATTCTCAGTAGAGGCGACACAAGGTCGCGCGTTGAATTATCTTCCCCTATTACCTCTGCATGAACCCTGTAAAAATGTTACGTACAAGGCTTAGAATAGGGGAGTTAACAAGCGTGGCACTTTCCTTGATTACACGGTTTGTAAATAATAGAAAGTGATGAAATCAGCATCAACCTCTAAGCAAATGTGCATTTTGACATACACTTAAAAATGAAGACAATCCATTAGTTAGTGTTTTAATTATTCATTGATAAAGATTGGTCTTGTGCGAAGAGTTGTGAAAAATTGTGTTTTCTCGAATATATTTTGCTTTAGTACTTAGCTAAATGTAACAATAATTATCAAATTAAGCTCACATATACCGAAATAAATATCGATTATGATTCAAGATATTTGATTAGAATGGGCCTAATATTATAAACGTTTAAAATTAGGTAATTGAACTTTTTACTCTGACAGCAAGTTAATAATAGATCAACGTCAAGAGCCATGTTAGTAATTCGTGCTTCAAGGCACAGAATTTTCGTTACCTGAACTTAACAGGTCCTCAAAATATTGTGCCATCCTTAAAACTCCTACCTTTAGCTTTACTATTTTTACAAGGTCCATATTGGTCCTTGGCCGGTACTGACTATTCTAACCCAATTACTACTAAAACAGCGTAATTCTAGAAAAGTTCCTTGAACTGCTACTAAAAAATTTCACACCCACTATAATAGTTTGTTTTTCGTTACACCTTTCTTCACGAATACGTAATCTAAGATTTATTAAATTTACAAAACAAAAACAACTCAAGCATTTATCTAGTGTCACCTTTAGGTAATTAACTGAATTTAAATGTGGTAACCTTTATTGACTGCATTGGTTTGTTATCAAATCGTGCTAGCGTTGTGTACGACTAAAAAATAAACAGGCTGCCGCCTACTTACAATAGATATAGGCGGATTCATGATAACCGTGAATTGGCTGAAATTTAACATCAAACAGCTTACACTTAACCTAAAGCAAAGTTCAAAATCGGGAATAAATGTCCTGTGAGCGCAACCACGATCTAAACTTATCTAAAAAACTATCTTAAGCTAAGATGTTAATCCTGCGAGATCGTAGACCCCAAGTATTATCTTACTCGTTATGTAAAACTCTGAATTCTGGACTTTTACCTTGAATATAATCAATTACGTTAAGTACTTTTTGAAACCATAAGTCCAAAATATTATCAATCCTAATTGAACTATTTGTTTCACCCTCGCACAAATATGAACTAATATTTATGATTACCAACAAAACTCAAAATAAATAAATCAATTAATAACAACCCGTTTGGAAAATAATAACTATTGTTTTAACTTTTAAACTGATTTGTGAAAGTATAATTCTGAATTGAACACATTTGTGAACAGAAGCAATCGTACTCCCACTAAATAATAGATACGAACGTATATTCTATCAAATACTGTTCAAAATCTTTTATTAGTATATTAAAAGCATACAGCCGTAACTTCCATTTTTACGCAAAAATAAGTAAATAATGGCATAGGTAGTAACTGAGAATAAGATATCTGTTCTAACGACCCCAAATAATTGGCAATGAAAATAAATTTTTATTTATGAAGATAATTCAAACGAAAATTTATTTAGCTTCAGCACCCAAATGTAGTAACGGTACGTCATTTTTTCCTGCGCACCAATTCCTCCTTTCGATGTAACTTTTGATTAAGCCCCATTTCGCCTCTAACCATAAAAGCGATTTTAATATAGTTTAGCACTTGTCTATAGTATGGCATTACTGCACTCCACTTATTACTTCTTCCGAAATTTCTCTTAACTCAAGAAATATCCTGACCAGTTCTCTTAAAGCGTTTCTGTGCAAATATTAAAATTATTATTATTAAACCGCATTTTAGTACTTCGAAACACAATTTCTATTTTAACAAATGTTAATAGTTGAAATACCTGTCAAGCCCTGCCATTTCCACATTATTAAAACATTTACAAATTAACATAAAGGGAAAGAGCGCAAACAACAAGTTAACAACTAGTTAACGAGGCTTATAGCCCGTCTGTGGGTAAAGTTTATTTCCTCTAAAACACTAGATTAAAATTCAACAAATTGCATTGGCTTCTCTACGTTTTTAAGGATAACCGAGGTTTGCTTTAAACATCTAGAGCGCTTAATGCCCTTTGCAGGCCCAGAGGTAACGCCTTTGCTCGTGGGTAGGTGCGAATATAAAACTACTGTTCAATTCTCTGATTAGAGAGATTGAGTATTTGGGGTTTAATGTGAGGGATACGCTCTCACTCGTATCAATTGTAGACTAGACCTCACAACCCTGTTTGAATAATTGAAAATAAAAATGGGATTCATTCAAAGACTGATTTATTTGGTATTATTTACACCTTATATACAGATTTTAACATTACGTTGTTTATTATTTGACCCAGTTAGTAGGTCATGTTTATTCACTTAAGCGCCTTTATGTGCTTACTAGTTATAATGTACATAATGTGTGCGTGTAATTTCAACCTTGCACACTTTTGTATCAGCATCCTTGTTGCGATAATTAACCTGATTTATATTCATTTTACTTACTAATCGCTTTATATATTTCTTAATTGTTATATTTCTCAATTTATTACTAAAAAATTGTTAAAATATGCTGTTTAATCTATGCAAGATTGAACATCCTGCCAGGCCCGAAGTTCATGTTCAATTGCAGATTGAACATTCCGCCGCGACGAGGTGGTTGGGATGGCGTAAAGTTGTTCCATCTGGAATCATTCTTCTTCTGTTTCTCCGAGTTTTTTCTTTCGATATATTTTTGTCCATGCCTTATATGTCCCCAGATTGCTAGGACTGTTCCTAGTAGTATTGCTGTACTTGCAAGACTGTTTATTCTGGAATGTGATGATATCTTCTCCCAGTGGGTGTTGATTACATCTTGTTGGATTGCTTCTTCTTCTTCTTGTTTTAAATCACTTAGATGATCTGATGTCTTTAGTATGGTTTCCTTCTGAGTGGTGTTAACTTGAGTTTTGTGTTGGATTGTGTCTGCTATGTTTATTTGCACTGGTTTGTGATAACTTGTAACTACTGATACACTGTCCTGGCGTGTGGCACTTAGAATACCTTGCTTTGTTTGAACTAAGCACTCTGATGATATTTGGATGCCAGTTTGGTTGAACGTGATGTCTTGTTTTACTACATTGCATATTACTGCTCCTTTGACCACATCTATTGTTATGACCATCCATGTGTTGGGCATGTATAGTTGTTTCCAGATTATTCCATCTATTTTGTGTATTGATGTCCTGCATGAATTCTTGTCCACTCGTTGGTATACTTGATCTATTATACAATTTGGTCTCTGCTCTATGCTGTTTACTACTGTAGGGGTGCATATCATTGTATGTCTTCCGATGAATACACTGTTTCTTAGTTCTTCGTCTGATAGCTGGAAGTAGAGTTGAGAGTTGTATTCTACAGCAATGAGTCCAGCTCCTACTTCTATTATCCCATATGTCCCGTTTTTGATATTCAGTGGTATCGAAGTTAT
This sequence comes from Vesta saturnalis, assembly GCA_036346205.1. NCBI lineage: Eukaryota > Metazoa > Arthropoda > Insecta > Coleoptera > Lampyridae > Vesta > Vesta saturnalis. Next base: position 75,272 of record JARFJB010000547.1, on the reverse strand, counting down.
TTTCAATACGACATACTGCATGATTTCTGTAATGATGAAGTATCCTGATACATGTATTTGTTATTGAACGTGTTAGTATTTGTGTGTTGTATGGTAGCTTTTTTGATGCTGATGTTACAAACTCCTTTATATGGACTTCAGTGATAAGGTCGTAAAAGCTGCCTTGACCACGATTTACGTCTAGGATTTTGTTACAATGCTTATATATTTCGTTGATGTTTACTGCTATTTGATATGAGTTTAGAATGTTTAAGTTTAGCTGGTTTTCATTTATGGTCTTGTACCATTTTTCCATTATGGATATTGCGTCCAGTCCCAAGCTTAGTTTCTTCATGAAGCTTTCGAGTTGTCTGTTGACTTTTATTTCTGTGTTGTTAAATGTTGATAGTGCTGATAGCATGAATTTGGTTTGACGGTCTACTGTTTTCATTAATTCTTGTTGGTTCTTGGTTAATGCGTTGGTGTCCTTGTATACTTCGTCATTACTCCAAATATTGATGTCAGAATGTCCCCTAGCATACCCCTTTTCTTTCTTGAGTGGATAATTGCTCGTATTCCTTCTTGTAACCATTTTAGTTATTTAATTAATTCACTTGTGTGATAAGTCAGCTCCTTGTAGTGTATTTCTTCTAATATTTTTGTGGCTTGCCGGCACAGCTTGTCAAGCTCTTGTGTAGCGTTTACTGCTTCTATGATATCCTGTTCAATATTAACTGTGTTGAATTGTAGATCGATCCGGAATGTACCTCTTCCGACTCGTGCATTACCTATATTCTCTACGTATAGGCCTGAATCTGGATGTACCATAGTAAAATTCGCTCTTGCAACTGTTAACGTTGTTAAGAGTCCAAGTACTACTGGTAGTACGTGAGATTGTTTTCGTTTCTTACTTGCCCGGATGTCTTCATGCTCGTGTTGTTTTTTGGCCTGAGAGTGTATGGGGATCAAGTTCCGAATACGCCTTTGCTGGTTTTACCATCTGGTTTCCGGGTTGTTATGATGCGCACCTTGCCATCTGCTGCTGAATGGACTTCTGTTGCTTTCTGTAATGGCCACTTAGCTGGGTGTAAGTTTTCGTCCTTTACTAACACTATGTCGTCTACTATCACGTTTTCCTCGCTTTGCTTCTATTTGTACCTTTGTTTCAGATTGCTTAAATATTCCGATGACCAAATTTTCCAAAAGTCCGTCTTCATTTTCTGCACTAGTTTCCATCTTGTACTTAAATTTTCTTCAATGGTGCTTGTTGTGTGTTGTAATGGACCTACCAGCGCATTTCCTGTTAAAAAATGGCCAGGAGTTAATATTGTACCTCCTGGTTCCGTTGTGATTGGTATTGATGGTCTTGAGTTTAGACATGCTTCTATTTGGTGCATTAGTGTAGTTAGTTCTTCGTATGTTAATGTTGCTTCTCCAATAACTCGCCTCATGTGGTGTTTGACTGACTTCACTCCGGCTTCCCATAGGCCTCCAACATGTGGTGTGGACGATGGTATGAAGTGCCATTTTATCCCAACTGTTGACTCTTGGGTTCTCACTTCTTCCATTATTGCCTTAACTTCATTTCGAAGCATGTTGTTTGCTCCTACAAAATTTGTACCATTGTCACTATATATGTGTGTGCAAGGACCTCTCCTGGATGTAAATCTTCTCGTAGCTGCTAGTAATGTTTCTGTGGTTATGTCACTTACTACTTCCAGATGTATTGCCTTGGTTGTTAGGCAGATGAATATTGCGATGTATCCTTTATATGCTTTGTGTCCTCTTCCTTTCCATGATCTTATTTGAATTGGACCGGCGCAATGTATCCCTGTGTGTGTGTGAATGATGAATTCGGGGTTACCCTAGCCGCGGGTAATTCCCCCATAAGCTGTTGTGTAGTCTGTTTCTTGTATCTGATGCATGTCGTGCATGAATGGATGATTGATTTTACTGCCCTTTTGCCGTTTATTATCCAGTATTTTCTGCGTAGGTATGCAAGTGTCGGTCCCCCATGCAGTGTTTTTTGGTGGGCCTTTAGTATCACTAGATTTGTAAGTTGTTGGCTTGGTGGTAGTATTATAGGATGCTTTTCGTCGTATGACAATTGTGAATTGTGTAATCTTCCTCCTACACGTAGGATGCCTTCCCCATCTATAAAGGGGTTGAGTGTTGCCAGTTGGTTGTTTTTCAACATTTGTCGCTGTTTTTGTAGTGCTTGTAACTCCTTTCCGAAGTGCTGGTACTGGGTTATTATGATGACTTGATGCATTGCTCTGCTTAATTCTTCTAATTCTAGGTATTTGTGTTTACTTTGCTGTCTTCTGCATGCCTTGCTGAATCGGTTGCAGTAGGCGATCACTCGTCACAGTCGTTGCAATGACGAGAATCGGTTTAAGATGCTGTTGTCTTCTATTTTTATGGTTATCAGACATCTCTTCAGCTCTAGTTTTGTGGTTGTGTTTGTTGTTTGGTATTCTTTCCATGCATTTGTTTTCAGCCACTCCGGTCCATTCCACCATATGGATTTGGTCTTTATTTTGGATGCTGGGTATCCCCTTGACAGGATGTGTGCTGGGTTTTCTTCTGTGCTGACATAATTACATTGTTGATGTGGTACGAATTTATAGATTTCCATAACCCTATTGGCTACGAACGTTTTCCATCTGGATGGCTCCCCTTTGATCAATGCAAACACAGTTATTTCTCGCATGTATTGCTGCACCGCATGCTTTTTCTGATGCATCGCAGAACCCGTGTAACTGTAACTCGTCTTGAGTGTGGTGGATCCATCTTGGTATCTTTAGTTCTTCTATAGCTTTTAATTCATCCCGAACTTCCCCCATTTTGCTGCTACGTTGTCAGATACTTTTTGATCCCATTCGATTGCGCTTATCCATAATTTTTCTATTATTAGTTTGGCTGTTATTGCTATTGGACTGGCCCACCCTAGCGGGTCGAAGATTTTTGCTGTTTCTGACAGTATGCTTTTTTTTGTTAATGTTTTGTTGTTGAGTGCTACCTTAAATTGAAAGCTGTCTTGATCTGGTAGCCATCTCACTCCTAGGAGTTTTGTTGATTCGTTTTGGTTGATATCTAGTGGATCTGACGTTTCTTTTCATTCTTTCCATAGTACTTTGTGATTTCCTGCCCATTTTCTTAACGTAAACCCTCCTTTCGCTAATAATGTGATCAATTCTTCCTGTAAAGTTTTTGCGTCTTCTATGGTTGTGGTTCCAGTTAACAGGTCGTCTACGTAATAATCTTTCAGTGTTACTGCTGATGCTTGCGGGTAACTGTTTTTTTCATCTTGGGCTAGTTGCTGTAATGTCCTTACCGCTAGGTAAGGTGCGGAAGCTGTTCCATATGTAACGGTTGTAAGTTGATACTCTTTGATTGGTTTCCTTGGTGTGATTCTCCACAGGATAGTGTGGTATTTGTAATCTTCTTTGTCAAGTTTGATCTGACGTTACATCTTCTCTACGTAAGCCATGAGCACGTAGCGATGTTTTCTCCATCCTACTAAGAGGTCCCATTGATCCTGTTGTAATCTTGGCCCTAAGTGCATCATCTCGTTTAGACTCTTCCCATTGCAGTCCTTAGATGATGAGTCAAATACTACTCGCAGATTTGTCGTTGTATTGGTTTCTTTCACAACTGCCTGATGTGGTATGTACACCCTGTCTTCATTTGGGTTGGTGGCTAGTTTCATGTGCGCTAGTTGGAGGTATTCGTCCATGAATTTTTTGTAACCTATCTTCAAATTGTTGTCTTCTAAAAATTTCTTCTCTAGCTGTAGTAATCTTGCGACTGCCAATGGTCTTGAGTTTTCCAGCGTGTCTGGATCTTTTTTGAGTGGTATTTTTACTGTATAAGTTCCATCCGGGTTCCTCACCGTGGTTTGTTGGTAGTGTTCTTCACACTCTTCACCTTGTTGGGACATTTTCACTGCCCTTGGAATTTCTGCGAGTTTCCAAAATTTTTCTAACTGCGTTTCTTCTTCCCATGACACCATACTGACCATCGTCACTTCTTCTTTTTTAGGAGTGTAGATCTGCCCTGACAAAATCCATCCTAATTTTGAGTTCTGACCTAATACATTGTCTGTTCTTTTTACTCCGTCTAGTATTAGTTTTGAGTAATCTTCAGCTCCTAGGAGCCCGTCTATTGGCCCTGGTTTATTGAGTGTGAGATCTGCCAATATTTGGTTTATCCACTGGTTGTTGTCGAACTTGAATTGTTTTATGGGGAGATTCTCCGTGATCTTTTTTAGCACTATAACTTCTGTGGTTAGTGAAAAGGTACTTGGATGTAAAGGTTTTAGTTGGATGTTTGTTTTTGAGGTTGCCTTGGTTGGTGTAGAACCTCCTAAACCGCTGATTTCGGCGTGTACTTTTTGCCTTGGTAGTCTTAGAACATGTGTAGAATCTTCCGTAATAAATGATGCCTGTGACCCTGGGCCTTTTATTCTGATAATTGCTGTAGCTATCAAAACTTCTTTTTTTTCTATTTTCGGGGTTGCATGCTTCCTTAACTCCTTTGGTTGATGCGTGCACTGCCGATTTTGTTTGCTGGTGTGTTTCAGGTTTTTTATATTCCTGGTGTAGTAATGTGTGGTTCGGGTACTGACACGTTGTGCACCGTCGTATTGCGTGGCACCTGATGTTGGAACTGTGGTCCATTCAATTGATACATGGACGTTTTTCTCTCAAGAATGTGATCCTAGCTTGTGTTGACAACCCTTTGAATTTGATGCAGTCACCCAAATTGTGATATTGGTTCCAGTAGACGCATGCTTGCAGTTTATTCTGCCACTGGGGGTTCCATTGGGGCTGTCCTTGTGTGGTAATATGGTGTGATTTTCTTGCCTGGGACATCGCTTCCATTGACTGGAATCTTAGTTTGAGGAATTCCATTACTTCCTCCATTAGTGGTATTTCATTTGGTGCTTTCAGCGATTGTCTCTGCGTCCCATTTTCTTGCTACTATGTGGACAATAAGAAGACCCCAGGAGGCTGTTTCTACTCCTAGGTTCTTTATTGCTTCCAGACACTCAAGAGCGGTGTCATGCAGACGCCTTATTGCACCTGCATCTTGTACTTGGATAGTGGGAAAGTCTAAAATTTTGTCTATTAAAGTTTTTACCATTAACCGTTTGTTGTTGTATCTGCTCTCGGGAATTTTGCATGCTGTTTTGTAATTGCATTCTGCTATTTGAAGGTACTGAATTAGTTTTGATGCTTCTCCTGTGACGTTGCTTTTAAGGTACTGCATTTTTTCTATTGTTGTCACCGTTTTGTTGGAGTGTATTATTTTCTCAAACAGGTCTTGGAATGTCATCCAATTTTCAAAGCCACCGCTGAACATAGGTAGCTTGTCTCCAACCATTTGTATTTTGTTTCCGAGTTCGATGCTTATTTGGTGACACCATTGTTCGGTTTTCTCGAACTCATTGTTTGAAAAATAGTTGTCCTGATGTTTTGTTTCATGTACCTTGATGTGTTCGTGCAGTTATTTAATTGCAGTCCATTGGCGCTGAATCTTGTCTTGCCATAACGTAAGTTGGACCGTGTTTTCTTCTTTCTTCAATCTTTCTTATACTTGTTGTAATAGAGCACCTAGTTGTTGTATCTTGATCTCTTGTCGTTTCAATGGCTGTTCTTGTTCTTTGTCGACCCCATCGTCTTCTTGCGAGGTGGTTGTTAGTTGCTTTTCAAGTTCTGCCAGATAGTTGTTAATGTGATTGTATAGTTAACCCAATTTTTCAAAGTATTCTTGATCAAGTAGTCATAATCATCTATCTGCAGTTTGGATATTTCATTATTTGTGCTGTTCGCATCTTCCCACAATGTTTCCAATGCATTGCGACGTTCATTAATGTACACCTTGTTCTTCCGTACCGTCGCATCTTTCGTCATATTTGTAAACATCTACTCCATAGCCTTGCCAATTTCATTTTGCTTGTTGGCAAATTTGTTTATCTTCTACATTTTTTGCTTTGAATCTTGTGTTGTTGCTTATTTATAAAGCTTGATTGTCTTACCCACTGTCGTTATGTTTCTTCTTTCCTATAAGTGATGTAAATCCTTATAGTTTACAGAGGTAGACTTGCTGTTGTAACTTCTTCTGGCGGTGGTGGTGGTGAATTGAATGTAGCATCTTCAATAGGTTGATGTTCAATAGCTGCTTCCGTTGGTGGTGGCTCGAAGGACCATGTTTAATTTTACTGGTTGCCGATGGTGGTGGCTCGAAGGACCATGAAAGAAAAACACAAATAAATCTAATAAAGCACTATTGATACACGTAAATTGACCTTCTTTTTGATTTAACTAAGCTTCAACATAACATTGTTGGAGAAGATCTACTACAATCTGAATAAAGTAATTAGTTGTATGATTAGCTCCATTAAGACAAGTCAATTAAGCAACACACAAGAAAATTACCTTATTAAATTTGTACGTAATAACTTATTCTAGTCTTCCTCTAAAAACACAGAAGAAAAAGGTAGTGATTAGAAATGAATGTCCTTATGGCCATTAGAATACAATACTAGCAATAGCCCCTTTTTAGGAGAATAATTCTTGATTTCGTATTATTTTTTTTAACTGCCCTAATTGAAGGGAGTTGAGCTCCTTTAATTAATGCTTGGAATTGTACACATTCGCGGATTACCAAATCTTACATCGTAAATTGGTGCAGGTCTTTAAAATGAAGTACACGGAATTTATTTACAGATTTACCGGTATTACCACAATGCGAAACTGTACCTAACCTCTCATACTACAACATGACTAATGAATTGTTTGTAGGTTAATCCTCTACATATAAAAATAAAAAATAAATCAGGAAACACTAGGTTAAGAAGCGTACCACGCTCTACTTTCTATTTTTTATTAGCCACATAAGTTATTTAACCAAAAAGGAAATAAAATTCAGTTCAACCATTCCGCCACGAAGAATAATCTGAAAATGACTATCTACATACAAAATGATGACAGCCCAGGCAATGGAAACTAGTAACCACCACAGCGGCCATTCCTCTTTAAAATATCGAATCTTAGTTAAACTTTGTTCAAACTTATTGGCATTATTTAAGAAAATGTTTTTAAGGTGATGGTAATTAACCTCACTTCAAACAATAAGCGATACTCTGCAAAGCAGTTGACTACTAACACGCAAGAATAACTATTGAAGCTAAAATGTGGACGTTGATCAATGATTACAGTGCTCTAGCCTTCGGCTGTAGGGCTGTAAATAGATTGTATCATAACCAAAAAACATAATACACACATTTTCGTGGTTTATTCAACCGCTGAATACGACTGTCGTATTATTCTCAGTATGTCATCCCCCATAATCATCCCCAGCTGCATTAAATATAGCCTCCAGAAAAAGAATTCAATAAACTTAATTCGTTAACTTAATCGTTCAACAGGTAATCTTCTTTCATATGTGACCCAAGTTTGTAACAATACAGTAGAGCAGTTCGCTGAAACAATTGTAGTCGCTTGAGATATCTCAAAGGCATTTGACCAAGTTTGGCATAAGTGTTTACTTGCCAAACTCACCTCGTTTGGGTTAAATAATATGCTCATTAATTGGGTTTCTAGTTTCCTAGATAAAAGACGAATACATGTCGTAGTTGATGGCTTTTTTTCAAAAGAAGTTAGCATTAATGCGGGCGTACCACAGGGATACGTTATAGCGCCTACACTTTTTCTGCTGTACATAAATGACCTTATTTCTTTAACAACCAACCCCATCCATTGCTTTTCTGACGATAGAGACATTCAACGTATTCTCGAATGGGGAAGCAATAATCTAGTTAAATTTAATGCTAACAAAACTTAGTGTTGCCTTGTGTCCGCCAAAAAAGATCGATCATTTCCTGTTGTAAGTATGAATGCCTCAATTCTTAAGTTTTCAGACCCTATTACTCTGTTGGGTATGACTGTATCTTCAAATCTTTCATAGGTTGACCATCATCTGTCAGCTACCAAAACAGCTGCTCGTAAAATAGGCTTTTTGTACAGATCTAAGCAGCACTTTACCTCTCGGCAACTCCTTGTGCTGTATAAGGCCCAAATTCGGCCTCATCTCAAATATAATTCTCACCTCTGGGTTAGTGTTCCTCAATACGCTCTCGATATCATTGATCGTATTCAAAAGAGAGCGATTAGGCTTATAAATGACCCGTCCTTAACTTCTCACATACGATGTCTTTGCTTCCAACAAGTGTTCTATTTTAATGTTATAAAGTGACGATAATAATTGTGCTTTACGTTTCCTTAATTTTTCAAATTGTGTGATAGGACGATCTTTTGTATTTAATTTTTTTTGTATCTCTTTAAACAAAGGAGATATGGGACTTTGTCACACTAATGCGCCACCCTGTACATAATAACATAGCATGACTATCCCAACATGCAAAGATAAGTGTAGTCTTATCTGACTATCACAATGTGAAACACTAAAGCGTAATAATCAACGTATATTTTCAAAATGATTAGTGACGAGGTCAAGCCGCGAGATTTTACGGGTGATAAACTCAACTTTATTCAATTTTGCTAATTTAAGAAAAGAACGTAATGCTTCTCTCTGCTACACTGAAGGATCTTTCATAAAACGTAACCCTGAAGTGGACAATTTATACATACGTACATAACCGCAATAGTTCACGTTAGAAAGGTAACACTCCAACTTGCCTTTCGTTTCACAATATCTAAATACAAACCCCCCTTAACAATGACAAATTCAAATATATAAGAGAACCTTGTTCAGTTCATATCCGAACATGCGGAAATAATTAATCAATTTCTAATTCGAGACCAATGATCTGAACACTCTTATCCCCAATAAATACAACTTTGTACTTAAAAGCTAACAAATATAGTATAAATAATTCGACATCGACGACAACCGGTATGTACAATTCATTCTTTGAGTGTTTGCTACTGCGCAATGATGGCGTAAACAGTAGTTATTAAAATAGTTTCAAAGATAGAAGCTAAATTCCAGCACAACACTGGATGTGTTGTATACAAGTTCAGTGACAATTACTTTAAATCTGGTTAAGTCAAAGGCACAAAATATTAGTTAATAGCTGGATCAGTTTATAACAGTTTTATACTAGTGAAATCTTTACGAAGGTTAAGTGAATTCGGCTATTCAGATGACACCGAAGTTGTAATAAAGGTAAACAAATTATTTGCAATATGGTTAATTTAAAGACACTTTTTGTATAGATACTGTAGTTATCCCCTCGGAAGGCAGCGTGTAACCGATGATAGAGTCAAAAGTAGATTCAGCAATACAATTTTTGTTAATGCATAACGGAATAATCTAACCTTTTGATGGACGAGTACTTCCGTAGTTAATACCGTTTAAATTCCATCCCCGTAATTACAGCACAACCAGCAGTAATAACTTACGAGCAGTCTCAGTTACAAGCACGTCCTGGAAAAACCAAAGACGAAAAGGTACATAACGTATATTCAACGAATATGTAAAGTAAACCAAAGAATGACAGACGAAAAGAAAAAGCAGAAAAAAGCTAGAAATAAAGTAAGGCCTGTAATAGCAATTTATTTCTATAACGTTGTTTTACCTTTGTAGATCGAAGACGAGCCATATGTGATAATTTAACACGAATTGATTAAATACACTTTTTATAATTTAAATACCGCATTTTAAGCCTAAAGGAAGGATTAGAATTATAACGAGATTGGAAAAAACCGAGCTAACTTACCATGTGTATGTAAGTAACATTTTTTTACATCCGCAACCATAGCGATTATATTACTTCACCAAATCAAGAAATATTTAAAAAAAGTACCGAGAAAACAGTAACCAGAGAAATTCTCTAAAATATATTTTACAGCACACAAAATGGCCGTTAAGAAACCAAGCCCTAAGAAAGCCAAAGGCCTTCAATAAAATTTTCTTATCAAATTTTAAAGATGTTAAACAAATGTATTTCAATGAAGCATGTTTAGTAATATGTAATTATTCAGTGGTATCACCATCTAGTGGTCATTTAGCAAAGTGACATATACCTATAAAATGTAAGAATTTACAGATAACCAGATCCCACGTATAGATGGCACTAGGAGGTTTATTTTAAGAACTTTTACGAACTAAATATGAATACGACAAAGAAATAATTTAACCAAGTATAATAAATGGTAGTAAATTTAGACCATTTTGGTAGAGAAATATGTAACGAGTAAACCGAAGTAAACAACAATCTTAACTATTCAGGCTACAGAAAAATTTTGTTTTACCAAACAGTAATAATCAGAGAAAATTCATAGAATCGACCAAAAAGTATCCGATTTCGATTTTTGCACGTTACACAGTGAAACTTATTCACCCGATAGTTAACACGCTAAGTTGTTGTACACAATACTTTAAAATAAGCCTTAATGACGAATGACATTAATTCCCGTCATTTATAATTTAACGTTAGAAGCGTATAAGTATTAAAACTATCAAATAAATACAAATAAATGTTATTTTCTACAAGAAACGAATTTAAGTATTGAGGAGAGAAAACATTATACCGTGTTATATTTTAATCTTAATCTTTCTGTGATTAAAAAAAAAGGTTTCATTTCACAATCTCTTCTATCCACTAGCGGAACACACATCGTTAATAACAACACTCAATTCTACATAATATTTAAAGCATGAGAAAGGTAATATAGACTAAAAGGAAATCTTAACACAATAACATAGGTTCTCAATTTCAGCAAAAACGCTAGTAGTAGTAAGTGCACACAATTTAGTGAATCATGAAAATTAAATAAAGACAGTTAAAACTATTAAACAGCAAAAAAGGTTGAACATGTTGTCCAAAATGGAATGACGAATTCGCATTCTATCGCGTTAGAATTGTGAATACTGAGAGTTCTTTTGAACAGCGTGATATATGACAAAGTACACACTTCCTTTATTCGACCTAAGTGTGTCATCAAAGAAATACTATTAGATTCAAGCAGATAAAAAGACAAAAGTCTTATTCTTTACAGTGGACGTTTAGTTAATGTAATTAAGCTAAATAAAATAAATACTTTCATTTGTAAGTGGTCTATTGACAATTGTATTAATGTATTGTAAAGCTGCTATATAACTAGATTGTATATTTTTGGATTTTTAAGCTGCACTTGAAGTCATTGTTGTGCAGTTGACTAATAACGACAAAAAAATTTTGCAAGTAGGTACCTCCCACCACTCTACCTTCAATTTACATTTCACTCAAATTTCATAAAGAAGGGTTGATTGTAGGTCAAACTAAAATTGGAAGGTGTTATTTTATACAGGTATTGACAAAATAGTTAAACTGAACGATGTAAAATTCGAAGGTCATATCATAAACAGTACCGTAATGTGTGTTGCCCAACCCCAAGGCTTTGGTTTATTAGAATAATGCATCCAGCACTTGGACTACCTTAACAAATGAAGATAATACTCTAGCTATTATACACAATAGGGAATTAAGTGCACTCTTGTACCCGGATCATCATTATATTTGATAGGAAATATTAAGTATCCCATTCTAGGAATTTTATTCAAAAGATCATCGACCAACTATTTACTGATTCCGGCTGTATATTTTACTTAGAGAACGAAATTAATAATTACTATTTTATCAAAACTTTAATTATATTCAGGGACCATTGAATATTTTCTTCTTAGAAAATGTAATTCCATCACGATCGTGATTGAACCCCATTTTAAATTAGAGCAAGACCTTAACTATTAACTTATTATTATTTTTACTTTAGATTAATTAATTGCGTTATAAAAGAGCTGCACATTTAATAATAAGCCGGTACTACTATATACGGCAGTTTAGTAACAATGCATGTCACGTGTGCAGTTGTATGCCCCTTAAGTTTTGTTGCGGCGATTTGTTAAAAACCTATAGGAGTATTAAAAAAAATTTGGTAATGTAGTCCAAATCATGGACGGTTGGTCGCCATATTTAAAAATGGCCGCCAAATTCCTAAATTTTTGTACTTGACTATATCTCCGTACGCAGTGCTCCGGTTTTTAATTTTTAAAGCTCATTTTAATCCTTTTTTAAAGGCGAACAAATGTTGTAAATAAACAGTTTCTGATAAACCCAACAGTTATTGAGATACATTAAGTTGTTTATTATCCACTTTGTGAAGGAATTTAGACAATACTCATTGATTTTATTGTAATTGCGATATTGTTATCACTAATTTCATGCAATTATCCAAGAATCTATTTCGTTAGTCATACATTATTACAGTGGCAACGCCGCACTGATGCCGATGCGTGCTAGTTGGAGAAACGGCACAAAGGGTTTGGCGTAAAATGAGTGTCGATAGCCCGGACAGCGTGTTCGCAAGGTAAAATTTAGTTTCATTTTGTTAAGTGAAACAAGATGAGTGATGTAGTAGAACTGGTCAATGCTCGAAAAAGACGTAGAGACAATTAAAAAGACATTAACTTGTGTATTTTATGTCAAAAAGTGATATTAATAGAAATATTGTAACTAAGCGTACATATCACATAATGTACCATGACATTATAAATACATACAGAAACTACCATAAAGTATATACAGATGGATCCAAAACAAATAGTGGAGTAGCCAGCGCATTTTATGCAAATGAAACTGCACATGCATGGACATTGGATCCCATCACAAGTAATTATACTGCTGAAATGTACGCTATATGGCAGGCTATACTGTACAGCAGATGTACCCCTTTTAACCAATTTCTTATACGTACAGACTCTATGAGTGCCATTCATCAACTTGAAGAGTACCAACCAAAAATATCAAACCCATTAATACTAAGATAAGATCAAACTTACACCTATTAAACCAAAGCGAAAAACATGTTGTGATGCTGTGGATACCCAGTCATGTTGGTATAATCGGAAACGAAAGAGCTGATCAGGCAGCCAAACAAGGAACCAAACTCGCCACCAGTGAAGGCATAACAGTGAACCACCCAGATCGTCAAACCTACGTCGGCCAACTAATAAAATCTCAGTGGCAGCCGCAATGGGACAACAACACCCACTTAACATTGATAAAGAAAAACGTACAACCATGTAGTAACGATACTCAGGGTACAAGAAGGGAACAAGTCGCTATAACAAGACTAAGAATATGACACACAAATATAACCCATTCGCACTTACTAAGTAACAAAGCACCAAAGAAATGCATATTGCGTGACAAAACGTTAAATATAAAACACCTCTTACTAGAATGTCCAGTATACAAACATGCTAGTGAAAAATATAAATTAAAAACGAGCATGTCCGAGTCCTAGCTGACTGTAAGGAAATATAGAAAAACTGATTAAATTCTTACAAGAAACACAATTACCACAGAGCATTTAAAACAGAAACCTGGCTAATGGCCCTAGCAGCCGATGCCTGTAATAAAAAAATATATATAATGATAACCCCTCGAAGTTGAGATCCACCTTAAAGTGGTGAGGGGGCTCATCTTAAGTCGTTTGTCTTCGCCTGCTCATGCTATCTTACTGTAGTTTGTTTTCAATCTTAGTCTTGTTTGTTTTTCTTTCTTCCTGTCCCTTGTTCCTTTGGAAAAAAAATGTAAAAATAACAAAAAAGGTCATGGCACGCTGGCAGGTAGCGATAAAATGCAACTTGGAATCAACTATGTAATGGACATGGACTACAACTATTCAAGACCTTCGGGGTGCCAACAATTTACGGTGCAGGGGTTCGGATTGTCCCCAGTACCGATCGGGAGCGAAGATAAGCGGGCAGGCCTCACCCGACCGTTATCAAGCCGCTGCTCGGCGTTCGTGGTACAAAACCAGGCCACGGAGCATGTAAAATCTACTGAAATTGAAGACGACCCTGGTGGGATGACGGTTATGCGAGACGTTGATAAGGGTTAACGTGAAAAAACCCTTGAGAAGGGTTCAATAGAGAAGGTAACGCCGGGAAGTGCCCCTCGGTTCCTTCTTATTAAGAGGTTGGATACAAGAAATTTTGACAGAGTAAACCTATTTCATATCCATAAGGCTTTATATAATTTAGTTGGTGAAGTACATTCTTATAAAAAGGTAATGACTGGGCTATTGATAGATACAAAAACAAATAAACAATCGTCATGTCTATTAAAGATAGAAGAACTTTGTGGTGTCTGACAATGTAGAGCTCCACCCGACGCTTAATATCATTAAAGGAGTGGTGACGTGCAGAGGTCTTCTAAACTGCACCATCGATGAAATCTTGGAAGGCTTACATTAGCAAAAAGTGATCCACGTGAAACGAACAACAACGAGAAAGGAAGGCAAAATAGTGGACGCTGCTAGTGTAATTTTGACGTTTTGTAATACATGTAATCCTTATGCGGGTACCAAGTCATATCGGAATTTCGGGAAATGACCGGGCCGATAAAGCTGCAGAAGGAGCAACCAAAGTAAGTGTATGTACAAATATCCCAACAAGAGTGCACGATTACAAAGCATACTACGCAATAGTAATAAAATGGAATGGCAGCCACATTTAAAAGCAATAAAAATTCAATAGAACCATTTCAAAATATGAAATTAAATAGAAGGGAAGAAGTGGTTCTTACAAGGTTAAGGATTGGGCATACAAACCTTACGCATTCACACATACTAGCCAATTCACCACCAAAAAAATGTGTAATAAAACGTTAACAGTAACCCACATATTGATAGAATGTCAACAATATCAAAACATAAGAGAAAAATATCAGTTGAACCAAAACCTGTCAATAGTACTGTCATATAAAACAAGAAGAAGAAAGCTAATATTATATCTAGTTGAAACAAATTTGATCAAATAGTTATAAACATAGTAATGGCTAATAGCCCAAGCAGCTAACGCCAAATGAAAAAAAAAGTAATAATAATAACCCGATAATAAGAATATATTAATATTTATAACTAAAAACAAAAAATATCAGTAATAAAATTGACAATAATATGGAAAATCTGAAAGTCAATTGCTGAGCTTGCCCTATTTTCTTAAACTAGAGTTCAACACGGCGGTCTTTTTTGGAGGCAAACTTTTTAACTACTCTCTCGTTGAAATTCGGTACTGAGACGACGAATTTTTTTTCTATTGAAAGCATCCACAAAGCAGATATACGATATTCACACAATGAATTTCTAAGAAAAGTTTTATGCGCTTCAAGGTGGAGAAATTACGTTCGGCTTCATCAGTGGTCATGGGAGTAGTCGTCAGAATCAAGTTGAGCTTGAATATTTACATTCCCAAATAATGCAAACTTCATTTCTTTGTTGATATGCGCACGGCTTATTTCATGTTTTTTAACTTTTTCGCTTAAATGTATTAAATCAAGTACTTCTTTTTCCCGCCACATTTTCTCTTCATAATCAGTTCGGAACAATGCACATGGAAAATAAAAAATTGCGTTTTTTTTCGCCACAGCCACAAATCCAATGATTACCAAGATATATGTCTTTTATAAGTTTTTCCACGACTTTTACCGGTTGCTTCAATATTGAGTACAGGAAGAGGACGCCCACACTATTTTACTTACAGTTGTTGAAAGTTAAGATCTTGAAACTTAGTTTCTCCGAGTTTAAAAGCAATATCCATTTTTACATCACATTGACACGTAATTGTAATTTTAAAACACCCGCGATATGTACATTACCATCCTTCACTGACTACTGAGCTGGCGAATTTGCAGCTAAAGCCGACGTTACCACGGACGTGTGACAAACACCGTCGCGTTTCCTCAATTTTCTTCGTGCACAGATCTATCTCATTACAACGAGCTGCGTTTGAATGCAACGACGACTTTTTTTCTATTTCAAAGTGCTGAATTTGTTATAATAAAAATGGTTATCGAATTAAAAAAACGATTACGTGATAATTTTACATTGGTAGCTTTTGATTCTACAAATATAAATTGTGCAACAAAGATGTGTTTTGTTATCTTTACTATTATACATATACATATACAATTTTAATTCAGGTGTTACACTTTTGAAAAATCCACAGCCATTACTCAATTTTAGTAATATCGTTGGAGTTGAACAAAAGATTAAAGAGAATGAGAAATGTGATCGAAATGGGGGTACCAATTTAATATTTTTAATGAATTAATCAGTAAACGCTAAATGTTAATATTTAATGCTTAATGCATACAGTGAGAATTTATTCTGGTGATTCTGCAGCTCAGCAGCACTAATGGAGGAGCCGCTACTGGTTCCTACCTACCAGCCTTCTCGCCAAATAGAACTAAAATGTCAAGCAGTTTTCCAGATATTATTTTATCTACTATACAGTGGTGCACGGAGTACTCCTTTGTACGTCGGACTGGCACAAACTACTCTTGAAATAATTCACTCCAAGTTAACATTGTGGAAGATAACAACACTAAGCCAATGAACAGTGTAGTCAACAAAAGAGTGCGTTCCTTTCACCGTCCCATACGAAGAATACAAGTACTCTGAAAAAACTAACGCAAGGAGGAGAAATTAGCGAAAGTTTTACAGTTGAACGTAAACCTAATCTTGACCTATCTGCTTCATCAGCAAGAGAATAGGGTATGCTCTGGACTTTGTGTAGATATTTTACAAGAACAGATGATCCTGATGAATGTAAGATACATACTTGGAGTGATTGTACAGTATGATATCAAGTGAAGATATTCCACAGATCATAACTGCTTTTACCCCGATATTGAACACGCTGCTCAATATATACGTACATGAAAAACTTTTAAAACTGTCTGGAAACAGTAAATCAAAGGTCGGGATCTGTTTGGGCTGATGAAGGAGCGTACAGAATAGCTAAATAAATACAATTCTTGCGACTAGAAGAGTTTTCGAATACCTTTCTTGCTTTAGGATTTTTTCATCTTTCTAAAGACGTTATGGTTTGTCTGGGAATATATTTAGCAGAAAGTGAGGTTAAAAAGCGCTTTCATTGAAACTGAAACGATTGGGTTAAGCGTTGTAGAAACTGTACCTACCGTAAAACATTATTCTCGTGCTATAAGAGGTTTTTCAATGCTAGCTGAAGCTTTGCAATGCTTATTACTTAAAGCATTCATCGAAAGTCGCAATGTGCCAGAAAAGACAGTTGTAGAAGTTACAGCATCAATAGCTAAAGATTTTATAGATATAAAGGAATTTGGATTTAAATATTAGTGCTCTAATGCGGTCAATACCATCCTTTTTAGCATTTGACAGGACAAACTATTCTCGGTGAGCAAGTGTATACTTAGACGATTTTTTACGTCTTCCATTGGATTTTGCTGATATTTATTCGGAATTTAAATCAGTACATTTTGTTTTAAAAAACACTCAGCGAACGTTCAATTATGTGGCTATGGATCACGCACTGAAACAAAATTATAACAAACCAGCTAAAGGGCAAGGAGGAATCATCGCAGTAACAAGAAGAAAGGAAGCTGTGCTGCTTCATGATCTCACAAAACATGAGAAAGTTCAAATAATTTTTCGTAATTTATGTAGCCTTGTCGGTGAAGATGAATACGCTTGGCATGCCGAATTTTTGAACGAAAATTACTACTGCTGATGAGGCGGGTGTTAGAAGAATTGTGACATTCATGAAGAAACAAGGAAATCCGTTCATGCGTACGGACTCCAGCAGTGGACCAGTGCTACATAATACTATTACTAAACAAAAGATAGATCGTAAAAAATCCAATAATAGAAAATAAGTCTGTCAGTCTAATACAAGCTATCAAGAGATTAAAAAAGAAAACTAAAATAATTAATCCTCTTGGATTAAGAAGTGGATGTGAAGAATGGAACTGGCCATGCTCTGCATTTAAGAGACACCGCACGGTCTCGAGGAAAAATTATTTTTTGCCTTATGAATTAACTTCTACATCTTTGTTTTTGACGAGAAATGGATTTCTGAAAAAACCCGAAAAATCGCGGCTGGTGAAATATGGAGCCCCAAATCACTGCACGTCCCTTCCTGTGGATACTGATATTTATTGGTCCTTAGGTAAAAACAAAGAATCGTTGCAATCATACTTTGTTGATTGGGTATCCCGAAAGATTCTGCCACTGCATCAGTGCCCATTTACATTGGTGGTGTAGTTAAAGATTGTCAGCTAAGATGTATGTATTCGTGTATCGAGTTCAATGTCTGGGACATGTGACCAATGTTATTTTTAAGCTCCTATAGGTGTTTAATAAAGCCCCACACAAACAATTAGGGGACATATAACGTGACATGGGATAACATCCGCACTATAACTACTCATTGGTATTAAGCGTTAATAAAAGTTATTTCTTTGTAGTTCTGTTTTGTAAAACAAGAATTAATAGTAAATATTACATATCCAGATTTAGTTATAAATATGTTTTGTGCATTACGTGAATAGCGATTGGTAAACTTCGACATAATCCTCAAAAATTGTAGAAAATCTGTTTACAATTCCGTTTCCAGCACGTAATTTTGCAAAGTAATAATGAACGAGTTGCAAAGAAATAAAAAAAAACAGAAAAAGATTGATGTTATCAACTAGTTTTAAACTTTCTGAAAGTTGGATACAATTCCTACTTTCACAACACAACGTTCTATTCCATTATAGAAGCAACTATGTATGTACATCCGGAACGTATTCGTTACAGAACAATTTTGTAATAAATGTAAAACGAACATTTAGAATATTTTGTACATGGGTTTGTATAGCGTTTTTTTTTTTCATTTTTTGTATTTAAAAATGCACATTTTGTATATCATCCGAATGCAATAATAGTGAATAAAATTGAATACAATTATTCAAAATACCCGAGTATACGGCTGCGATTTTTATAAACACGCATGATAGATGATGTATGAACTGATGCATAGCGCTTCGAACCATATACGATTGCATAATAAAGACACAAATCTATTTGCTGTTTTATCACACATTGCTTACGATTTATTTCTCCCTTCTCGTAAGGCCGATCCCCTATGTTATTTAATACCGGATGAGTAAACATTACCACCTGATTTACGTAATAATGAAATTTTAACGTCTACGTACTCTAATTACATTAATTTTGCACCGTTGGTATTGAATTTTACACTACAATGAAATATAGGTTATTGCATTAATTCTAGTCAAAAGAATAACTTTACGAAGCTGTTAAGTGCGTCCACCAAATTTTTCTTATACAGAATTAAACGGAAATTAAGCGCGGTTTAGCGCAGTGGAAATTAAGTTTTACGCGCTTATAAGGTTATCGTAACTCATATTAGCGTAATTAAGTTCAGGGAGTCACGAAGGTCTTTCAATTAATCGAAAATTATGTACTCCAATAAGCAGAAAACAAGTTATTCCAAAAATTACATTGTCACAATTACGTTCAACTCCTGCTTAAATCGGCGACGTTTCGGCATACCCTCATTTAGCATCTTCAGGTCACTAATAAGTTTGTTGTATTTGATGTATTAGGCAGTCTCAGTGCGTCGTCTCGGGTATTAAGCCTATTTAAGGTATTTTCGATTTCTACAGTTTATTATTCCAAAAGTAAGACCAGAAAGATGACGTTAGCAGAACATTTAACCAAAAGAATAATATGAGATTCTGTAGAAATTGAAAATTTCCAAACAGCCTTAATACCCGAGGCGATGTCTAGAGACTACCGAGTACATGGAAACTGGTATTGAACAAAAACCGTCAACCAACAATACACAAAAGATCTCCTATGAAATCCACAGAAAAACCAAAGTGGGAAAAAGAAATTAAGGCAGAGAAAGTGAAAGCAAGCGAAGGTGCGATTAACAAGGGACGCACGGCAGTTCAATTCGAACAACAAAATTATTAGTGACCTGAATATGGTAAATGATAGTTTGCCGAAACGTCACCGGATCAACAAAGGTTCTTACAAGAATCTTATCCCTCAAATGGTTGATAGCACTCACGATAACTTCTTTTACTTAAGGCAGCTTCATCGTATGCTTCTACTTTTGCAATTATTATCGACAAGGGCGCAATTAGCTTCAATCACGCATAATTGCCAATAATTTTCGCAAAAAAAACTAATCTATGGTTAAGCTGACAGTCCTTGAACTTAATCGAGCATATTTCTTTCTAGAAACAATTTGCTTTCAATTTGCAGCGGTTTAAAAAAATACAACTACCTCAACCGCTACAAAATTTCGGCCTAATTACTGCATATGACATTATTTACTTGTACAATAGTTCGCAGCACCATAAACTTAATCTGATAACGCAATTATTTATTAAGCTAGAAAAATTTAATTTTAACCGGTGCATAATTCCAACCAACTATTGAATAAGGACATATTGATTTGTCCAGAAGGTTCAGGTTCTGGGAAGCTAGTTTATGTTGATGTAATTGTTTGCAACACTCTGTTTCCGATATAGATGCAAGAAAATGGTTGGAAAAAGAAGAAGAACGAAAGTACAACAGTAGGGAAAAGTAAAAATAAAAATAGTGAAGGTATACAATAGAAAGATGAAAGAGGCAAGGGAAAAATTAGAGAAGGTGCTAGAAGAGAGAGGGGAAGTTATGATAACTATAGGATGTCATTTTAACGCAGGAGCAGGGGAAGAGGGGGGAGTAAGGCAAAAGAGAGGAACCGGAAAACGACAGACAAAGGATATAGTGTTAAATATGAAATATGTAGGGTAGGGGAGAGGACGAATCGGACCACCAGCCTTTAAAACTGATAATGGAAAGGAGAGAAAGAGAGGAAGAAGTAAAAGAGGAGGAATTTATAACCAAGAAGGTATGAAAAGAACAGAGTATAAAGAGGTACAAAGAGAAAATGGGAAAAACAATATGGGAATGTAAAGGAGTGCAAGAAAGTGTGGAAGAAATAAGAGAGAGAATGAAGGGAACAAGGGAGAAAGTTAAGTTCACAAAATGGATGGGGAAGGAAACGGTTTGGAAGAGATGGTGGGACCGAGAACACAAGGAGGCCAAGAGGAAGGTAAGAAGAACACTAAACTGTGGAAAAAGCGAATAAAAGTTTCCACTAACCCCAATAGTGTGTCACCGGTTGAATTTTTCAAAAGTTAATTTATGTCAAAATATTACTTTCCTAAAGAGCATATGGATCACCAAATTTTAAAAAAAGGCGTTTTTGATTTATGGCAAATGTTTAGTTTTGATTTAAAAATTTCAACACCCTGTATTTCAGCAACTAAGCCCTTTAAGGGTTCATTTATCAATTAGCGAAAACTTTCTAGGGTTGTCGGTCGAATACAGCAACAACTTGTATATATATATATATATATATATATATATATATATATATATATATATATATATATATATATATATATATATATATATATATAATATGTACATCATATACAGGGTGTCTACTGCGTGGATGGGGTATTTCTTGTTAACTATTAGAGATATCAAAACCAATTTTGGTGTGGTAATACACGATCATTGGACTTGAATTCCAAATGTGTCTAGGTATGTACAGGGTGATTGACAAAAATATTCCAACCCATACCTGGTTTTTCTTATGGAAAACCATGTATATTTTTGTATTCTTAGATTGACTGTTACATTTAGAATAAAATTGTAGAAATTTGTATCTGTGTCACTAACCGCTCGGCAGATATCGTCACTTTAGTACCAAAATAGAGTTAACTTTGGAACCACGATGCGAGCGTTGTCACCACGATTTTGTATATCTGTTTATAACACCGACTATTATTAATAGTCTACTAACAAACAAACTACGAAATTTTTCGAAAACTGTACAGAATGATTAACTTACGGGAAATATAATTTTTCTCAATTTTTTCAAACGCAACACACTGTATATTTCTTCAAATTTAGATTCTCCGTGAAAAGTAGATACTAAATGATGATTGGTTTTAATGTAATCAGACGGACCCTTATTGAGATATTGACGCTTTATTTGAAAATATTGACATTACAGAAGAACAAATAAAACAAAATCCAGGGCAAATAAGAAAATACGAATGGCAAATAAATTCTTTAACTGATAGGAAAACTTAGTTTAATAACTAAGCAATAAACTAACTCTATACACCTAAAATAAGTTGAACAAGTAAACATAAAGGAATAAAACCATAAATTCAAATTAAATGTTCAAAATGCTGACCATGTCTAGCTAAACACTTTACAATTCGCTCGGTAAATGAAAGATTCACTCGCAACAACATTAGAGGCGAAATGGATTGAAACGCAGCTCTAGTTCCATTTTTCATGTCTTCGCTTGTGGTGGGAGGATGTTGGTACACTTTTTCTTTAACGCAGCCCCAAAGGAAATAAATTTTGAAATTTTCCGGTGATCTGGCTGGCCAGTTTTGCACACCACCTCGTCCTATCCATCTCATCGGATAGCTTCTATCAAGATATTACCTAACGTTGATTGCATTGAATTGAGAAAAATTACATTTCGCATAAGTTAATCATTCTGTATAGTTTCACATGTTTTCGGAAAACTTCCCAGTGTGTTTGTTAGCAGACTATTATTAATAGTCGGTGGTATAAACAGATTTACAAAATCGTGATGACAACTCTCGTATCCTGGTTCCAAAGTTAACTCTATTTTGGTAGTGAAGTGACGATATCTGCAGAACCGTTAGTGATACAGATACAAATTTCTATACTTATATTCTAAATGTAACAGTGTATCCAAAAATACAAAAATATACAGAGTATTCCATTACAAAAAACACAGGTTTGGGTTGGCATATGTTTGTCAATCACCCTGTGTATACCTAAATATTTTTAGAATGTAGGTCCAATGATCATGTGTTATCATACCAAAGTTGGTTTCGATACCTCTAACAGTTAAAGAGCAATCCTACGTCCACGAAGTAGATACCCACCCTGTACATACACATATATACAGTATGTCCCCGGATTGAGTTTACAACAGGGAAAAATAACAAAAAACATTTTTATTTCAAAAAACATTATATGGGGTTTTGGTCTGCTTGTATAGAAATTAGTTTCTACCTAATTAAAAATGTATTCATGTTTAGGACGCACCTGTGGTAAATAGATATGTAAAATATTGTTAGGTAAACTGTCCTTTTTGAAAGAGATATCGAAAAATTTTATTAAGAAAAAATGGTATTCCAAATAATGGAAATATGCCATATTTCATTCATATTTGAGTAAGTTGGTTTCACTCGCAATTTTACGTACATTAGGTTAAAATTTTGTTTTCAGTTTTAGAAAAAAAATGCCAAAAGAATAAAAATTTGTGATTGATGTATAACGAACAAATTTGTAATCAAATTTTCAATATTAATGCAGTGTGTCCTTAAATCGAAAAAAAATCAGCAATATTTTTAACTATTCGATTAACCCACCACCCCTCTCAGTACAAAATTCAATTCCAAGTCGTAAATCCTTATAACTGTTGCGGATTTCTTGAATTGTTAAAGATGCAATAGCATCTCTTATCCGATTTCATAATATTAGGTAAGTGTTCCTTGTAAACAATTTGTTTTAAACGCCCCTACAAATAAAATCCAAAACTGTCAAGTCAGGGCTCCTTGTGGGCCCTAAAACTGGACCATTTCTTTCTGACAATCCAGTTGTCTCCAAATTCGCGATTTATCCAGTCAACGACAATACGAACATAGTGGGCCGGACATTCATCATGTTGAAAATAAATTGAGCGACGATAATCAAGAGGTAAATCACTTAAGTCATCGCGGAGAAAATTTCTCAACATATACAGGTATGTGTGCTGATTAACGTTATCATTAAAGAAAATATGGTCCTATTATTCTATGGTAAGACACACCACACGTTTACTTAAACCAAATATGCTTATTCGCAATTCTAAAATTAGGAGTAGTAGCACTCCAATATCGAACATGTTGCGACGAAGCCGTCCCGTTGGTAGAAAAGATTCATTCATCAGAAAGCACAGCATTACGATATATTTCTCATAATCTCATTTCCCATCCATAAACAAACATAGAGACGTTTTGCACCATTTCCTGGCTCCAAAGTATGATTAAAGATGGGTTTATAAGGATGTATTCTGTGTTCCTTCAAAATCCTTTGAATGTGTGATTTGCTAATACCTAGTGGAAGTGACCGCCTCCTCCAGGAACGTGTTGCCTGATGTTCTACTGAATCCAACACCAACAGACTAGCAGCATCTTCTTCATCATGGACTATCTTATTTTTCTTTAAATTGATTACGGAACCAGTTTCTAAAATTTTCTTACCAACTTCTTTACACCCATATGGGAAACTGTAACATCAGGAAATTTTCGTTAAATTGTATTATGTAGCGGTAACTTTTATCCCCCGAGCCATATCATTGTATTAATTAAATTTTTTGTTGCGACGTTAACATTTTTGACAACAAATATCACTCTTTTCAATTTTATCTGACAATAAATCATTATTTGGCATTTTTCAGCCATAGACTCCTAGTTGTGCGTAATGAGTAGCCAGCTTAAAAGTTTATAAAATATTGGAATTACGTTTTCATTTTAACGTAATGTATGTAAAATTACGACTGAAACCACCTTACTCAAATCTGGCGCGTATCCATTATTTTGAATTCTTTACATTTTTTCTTAATAAAATTTTTTCATATCTCTTTCAAAAATGGCAGTTTACCTAACAATATTTTACATATCTAGTTACTACAGATACGTTCTAAACATGAATACATTTTAATTCGGTAGAAACTAATTCCTATACAAGCAGACCAAAACCCCATCTCCTGTAGTTAGAAGTAAATTCTCGTATCATGTGATACATCGCTGAAAAGGTGATAAAAAATACTATTCGATAATGTAAAAATCCAAGATGGCGTCCATATGGAAAACAATAGTTAGTGTATGTATTTCAAAAACAAATGACTGTAGATAAATTTTGGTACTTTTTTTAAAATTGTCTTTTAAAAGTGTCATAATAATGTACAAATCAAAATGTTGTCAGACTTCAAATTAAAGAGCTACAGGGGGTAGTAGAAAATGCACAATTTTTGTTTTCTTCAATTATTTCAAAACCAAAAAAAGTTACTTCAAATCTGACTTTGCCATGATGATAGCCATAAAATTCTCTAAAACTTTCCCTATTTAACCGACATTCTATCTTCAATATTAACGAATATAGCAATACATGCATGCTGAATCTCGGACACACTGTATATATATATATATATATATATATATATATATATATATATATATATATATATATATATATATATATACACATAATGAATTTCCCGGACGATGGATAGGTAGAGGAAGACCCCATAAATGGCCACCTCGTTCACCAGAACTTACAAAAATGGATTTTTTTTGGTGGGGTTATGTCAAAGAACAAGTATAAAAAACACCCGTGACTACTAAGGAAGACATGAAGAATAGAACTAGGGAGGTTTTCCGAACTGCTGATGTCGATATGTTACATCGTGCTAGTAGAGCTTTTGAAGATCGCATACATTATTGTATGGAAGTAAATGGTGGTCATTTTGAACATTTAATAAAATAGTTATCTAACGTTTTTAGTTCTTTCTTATTTGTTGTTAGTTATTTTTGTAGATACCCTATTTATTTTATTACATTTTTTAAAGGTAGAAAACTACTGGTTTGATTTTGTCACAAAACAATATCGAAAGTAGAAGTATTCTACAGAGTATTTTAGAGAGTATATTTATACCAACATAATTCGAAGGGATAAAATAGTTTTACGAGATGGTAAAATAATATACTGGGTGTTCCATTTAAAAAAATAAAGTTCTTGCTAATTGAAATCTCCTGAATTAATGCTTATCCAAAAAATACTCTGAACCCCAAACGAAACTTCTACTATGTTCAGACATGTCAGCCATCCTTTACAATTGTACCTACCAAATAAGTTTCGTTGCTTATCACTTATAACGTTAATTTGGCAGCATTTATAGTGCACCAATTTTCGTCAAATCTTCATAGTTTTCGCTCCAGCTTGGCAACGTCGCAATTTATGGGAAAAGAAAAGGTAGAGCTAGATGCAGAATTTTACGCTGAATTCGATGGTAAACAAATATACAGAGTGTCCTACTAAAAAAAAGTAAACTTCATGTTATCTCGCTTAGGCTGAACACCCTGTACGTCTCAAAATAGTTTAGAAATGTGTATCTGCGCAAACACAACAACTTTTATTTAAAACATTTGTTTGTATTTTTGATCCTAAGTAAGTTATTGCACTAATGGGCCACCCTGCATATATATATATATATATATATATATATATATATATAGACACATCACAAAAGTCTAGGATATTCTTTTTAATAAAAACTATCAAGTATTTTGGTTTTTTTCAAGTGGTTTGCATATAGTAAATTAGCACAATGCTTTTAAAATATTCTAAATTAAAATTGTTAAAAAAACAAAAGAAAACAGTCTCAAAAAGCTTTAATGAAGTTTATTAGCAAAAAGTTGATTTTATGTAGTCACAAGAAATTGAAGTGTCATCACTTAAAATATACATTAATTAAATTTAATAAAGAGTATTGCCTCCTCTTTGATTTAAAACGGCTCTGCATCTTCTAGGCATTGATAAAATTAAAGTATCTATTGCATCTTGTGGTAACTGTTGCCAGTGTCTTACAAGGACACCACGAAGCTGGATCTGAGTATGAATTTCGTCCAATTAACTTTCAATGCTTCTTCCCAACATGTCCCACACGTGTTCAATAACGTTTAAGTCTGGGGACTGGGCAGGCCATGGTAAAACAGAAATGTTTTCGTTTACCAGCCACTCGGTAACAGCACCTGCAACGTGAGGGGTGGCATTATCGTGCATCAGCATGAACTCAGGTCCAACAGCACCTGCGAATGCAGATACCACCCCACATCATTACGGTACCTCCTTTGTAAGAATGGACCTCCTGAACAGATCTGAGCCTTTCTAAGTTACCAGGTCGTCTCCACACTCTAAGTCTTCGACTGTCAGGGTGTATTCCAAACCGAGATTCATCTGTGAACAAAACTCTAGACCACTGGTCCTCTGTCCACAGAATATGCTCTGCAGCCCATTCTACTCTGCGTGCTCGATTACCATGCCGAATTGGTGGAGCTCTTATTGGACGTCGGGCATGGAGATCAGCTTCATGCAATCGATTTCTGATTGTTTGAGAAGATACAGTTACATTATGAGTGGCCCGAAGCAGTGAAGTCAATTGTTTAACCGTAGTAGTTGGACGTCGTCTAGCTTCCAATGTTAAGTAGTGATCTTGAACTGCGGTAGTAACGCGTCCACGACCTGGATGTTGTTCACTAGGATCTGCGGATGTCCTATATCTACGCCATAATCTGCTAATAACACTTTGAGTGGTGTTTAAAGTTGCTGCAACATCCATTTGCCTTCGACCAGCTTCGAGCATACCTACAGCTCTGTTCATTTCAGCTAAATTTAAATGTCGATTATCTTCCATAATAACAGCGCCAATAAAACTTAAATCACCCCAAAATAAACTTAAATTAACTGCAAATAATAATTAAACGATTCCCTAACAACACTGGAATTGCTTCACTTTCAGTTGAGTTAACAATAAAGCATTTGCATTTGTTTGTTTGTTTTTTAAACAATTGCTATCGCTAATCGAAAGACTAGCACTAACATACTTGATCAATGGCATAGGTATTTGTTAACTAAATTCATTGAAATATATTTAAAAATATATCCCTAGACTTTTGTGATGTATGTATATATATATATATATATATATATATATATATATATATATATATATATATATATATATATATATATATATATATATATATATATATATATATATATATATATATATATATATATATATATCCTTCCATCACTAAAGCGTCCATACATTGTCGAATTACATTCGATAGAGCGTCGGTGCACAGAGCGTCCGTATACGGACGCTCCATGCACTCCACATGTAAAATTTTTCCAGAAATGTATAATCATGGTATAAACCTCCTGACAAAATTTCGTAGGACGCTATTTTGATACCAAAATGGACGAAAAGAAACCGGGCGGTGTATAATTTTAGTTGATACCAAACGCCGTCAGAGGCGTTAGTACAGTTAGAGTATATTGCTGCAGTGTATATCTTTCTGATGTCTAATAGATGTTAGAGCGTCAGGGATTTGGCAACATTGCGATTCATAAAAACCAACAAAACCAGCTAGGAAATAAATAAAAAGACGGGTATTTCACGATTTTAGTTATAAGTATACATTTTATGTTATTAATGCACTTTCTTGAGTATAGAGCGTCACTTAAAATTAATTGAAAATGGTAATGCTCACTGCTTAACCAGACATTTAACTGAGTTAGGAATACGCGTACCTACGTGCTTTGACTTTCTGCAGATTGAAAAACAGAAATGATTTTAGGAATATTCGGGCAAGAAAATAAGTTTCCAGAACCGTATTGTAACTAAATTGAATAATTAATTAAAGAATAAAAAGTTTGAAATAGAAATTAAATACGTAAGTCTGAAAAAATTTCAGTTACTTTAATATAGTAATAAAATTTTTGTACATGAACAAATTAATGCGTTTTCAATTAATTTGCTGTAGTTAGGAGTAATCG
The DNA here is from genome assembly GCA_036346205.1 of Vesta saturnalis. NCBI lineage: Eukaryota > Metazoa > Arthropoda > Insecta > Coleoptera > Lampyridae > Vesta > Vesta saturnalis. Next base: position 46,722 of record JARFJB010000547.1, on the reverse strand, counting down.
ATAAAATGGTGACCGATAAGAATCACGACCAAACTTTTAGAAATACAACTAAAACACTGAAATGCAAATAATACAGCATGGAATGGAAGAATGTATCTACATGCTTGGACTTCACAATCTTTTAAATACATTACAAAACTATCGGTGCTTTTTACGGATGTACCAACTTAAATCTTGTTTTTTTTGTTCCTCTGGCTGATGTGAACCTGTCATTATTTTATAAAATTTTGCTTTTAAAGTAAGGAGTAAAGCTTTTTCTATAAAGTTTTAATTTATTTTTAGTTCAATCAGATCTTGAGTAGGTAACGTCATTTTCGAGATACAGAGTGATTTTTGAAAATAGGCAAAAACTGTTCAAATATCTTCTTAATTTTAATAAATATGAAAAAATGTAAAGGCAAGTTCATAGACTAATCTAAGGGAGTTCAGTGCAGTTTGTTTTTTTAATGGGTACCTAAGTAGATAAAATATGAAAAACTGGAAAACTTTTTCATTTTGATTTTACGAAAAAATGTTACTTTGATAAAGTCCTGCTTCCTTTAAAATATTTTGGAATTGTAAAACTGTAAAAATTTGGGGTTAAAAATTTAGAAAATATAAAACTGCCTAAGAGAAACCCATAAGGTTAATTTTAGATCAAAATGGTAAGAAAATTATTCTGAGGATTTCGAGGCCGAATAAAATACAAAATTTCATAAATAAATTGAAAAATTATTCAGTTGTTTCCTAGTAGCAGAAAATGTCACGTTTTCCTTTTACGCGTATTACTAAAAAACCTAGTAGGCTGGAAAATTGAACATGCTGTTGTTATGGAAACATAAGTCTTATATTAACAATATTTGAAGTTTCTAATTAATAGGATAATTTGTTCATTGTTCTTTCTTAGTTTATTTTTATACCTGATGTTGTTAAATAAAACTTTTTTGTACCCTATATTGCTTTGGTTTCAACTTATTTATGAAATTTTGTATTTTATCAAGCCTCGCTATCGTCAGAATAATTTTTTAGGCATTTTGATCTAAAATAACCGGGTAGTTCTCTCAGGAGGCAGTTTTAGATTTTCTAAATTTTGCCAACCCAAATTTTTCTGAACTTTTATAATTCCAATAACACTTTTAGAGGAAGCTGTACTTTTTATCAGGAGTAACATTTCTTCGTCAAATCAAAAATGAAAAAGTCTTCCATTTGTTAAGAACTTTTCAGGACACGCTGTATTTTAGAATTAATTTTTTACTGAAAACAAAATACAATAAATGTTCAAAATGTTTCTTTTCGAGAATTATCAGTCAGCATCCATTTTTTAAATTTCTCTAATATGTATTAGGCGCAAAGTGACTAAGAACTTAATTCAATTATTTAATTATTAAAGCACCTTGGAGCAAAAATAACGTTGACTTATATTTTATTTACTATAGAAAAAAAAATTAGGAAAGGCATTATACTAAAACTTATAAGATGTTCTATTTTTAAACGACTCTATTGATAGGCTTTAAAGTGATACTTTATATATCATCCCTTAGCATATACTATAATAAATAGATATATAATATGTCACGAATAAAGGACGATTAAAAAAGAAAACAATAACACTCTTATTAAAAAATTTTAATATAATGTGATTGTACTGCACTGAACTGTCCTAACTACAGTCTGGTCGCGGCCAAGAAAACCGCATGTAAATAAAATCACGTGAATATTGAATGACCTAGGCAAGTGGATTAGATTGAACGGTCCGCATGTATGAATTTTTCGGTTCCCCATTGCTAATATTTGAAAGCGACCGTCCAATAAAGAGACGAATTAGAATTGATCACGCGTCGTAATTGTTCACAGGCGGTCTTTCTTGGGAGTGAACTGAGTATAACTATTGTTTAATTTAGCTTTTTCAATCTCAACTCTCATCAACGTTTTTAATAAACACATTATATATTGTATGGATTACTCCACCAAACCATATTTTTCCTTTAAATTGGATTTTTTCTGTGGATATATTCTTTAATTTTTTTTTTTTTGTTTGGTAAGTTCAATATTATACTTTATACCTATCACATTAATATTATATTCTTTATAGACCTGATGATGACTCGATTTAATTGAAACTAGTCTCAATCTATTGTGTAATTAACTTTAGTATAGTTATAATTAGCATCTGAGTTTAAATTAAGTATTACATAGCATCTTACAAAATGGTACATTAGCTAAAAGAGAAAAATTTAAAATTATTTACATAATGGGATTTGGAGATAAGAAACGTATCCAAAGAAAATTAATTGAATTATTCATGCAACAACTCACCATGGCCAACTATCTTTTAATCAGAGTTTGAAAATCGAGAACATGGGAATAACTTCAAAAACGTATTTGCACAAGTTGTTGTTATTTGTCAGTATGTATTTAAGAACTTTCGTTACTGGGCCTACTAACACTTCATTCAATTATTTTCCGAAGTTATCATTGTTTTATATTGAATATGTTTAAATTTTAAATTCCTTATTTCGTATGTAAAAGATACCGTCCTCTGAATTCTTATTACTTTGTTAGAAATGTCTTACCAGCTCTAGGATATAAAAAAATTACCACTTTTTACAGTTTTAATGCCAATTTATGCTCCTTCCCTGATGATGAACATCGAAACGTTGGCATTAAAATTAAAAAATGTCTTTATAGTAAAAAATTTAATGACGCCATAACTTCCACAACAATCACCTTGTAAGGTAAAATTTATTTCGCCTACGGCTCATGCTGCAACTGTCGTACTCGTGGGAAATGAGTGTCATTCCGTGTTTGTTAAACAATATACTATTTTGCTCTATGGTAGTCAAAATAAAGGAATAATTGACTTAATTTGTTAGTTCGTTTGAGAAATTTAAATTGACACTGACTGATAATCTGCGAAATTGAAGGACATAACATTTATTGCATTTTTTATATTTCTTTTATTGTAAAAAATAAATTCTACAAATATAATATAAATTCTAAAATATAATAATATATTTCTTTTTCATAAAGAAATTTTTTGCTGTAAAACGAGTACGTTTTTTTAATAATTATTTCTAATCTACGACTACTTTGCCCTTACAAGAAGAGCACTACGTTTGTAAATACAAGATCTACGATTTTATTACTTCTGCCAATTAACATGCCTTGACATCTTGTTTACGGAAATTGAGAGAGCATTTTAAATTTAGAAAATAATGGGTGCTGGTTACTGCTGATAAGTTTCAGCAAACGCGATCGTTGCAGAAAAACTATCCGACGATACGAAATATCTATTTTTTATGTCCAGTCGTTATTAAATAAACATTGGCAACATCGCAGGACGCCATAAGTGCGAATATATTCAAACATGAAATACATGTGGGGTAGATACTAAAAATATAAACAATTGTATATTTTGACGCCTTATTAGTGAGTGCCTGAAAAGACGCTATATAACTGGAGTGAATATAAAATATTATATTTTGTATCCAAAATCAAGTCTTCTTTATATTTGAAGACAACCTATAGGAATCTGTAAAGTATATGGAAATATAGCTGCTTCTATGAATTTTTTAAATGGACGCCACAAACATATTTTATGAAAGGACGCTATAATAATAGAATGGTTTTTATATATATATATATATATATATATATATATATATATATATATATATATATATATATATAATATAATATACATATATATAATTTTTTTATGCCAATGGAGCTACGCAACATTGCTCATATTGCAACGCTAATTTGGGATACCACCAACTGCAACTCTCTCTAAATACTATACAGAGTTGGTACAATGCTAATAAATTGACTTTAAGCACAAGTCAAACAGATAAGTTGACGTTGACATTAAAAGGAGTGGAAACGGTCAATACTTCTAAAAATGTCAAATTTGTAGGGCATATCATAGGTGAGCATGAAAATTTCAATGCGCGCTGTAACGCGCTAGTTAAGCGAATGAACGAATGAACCTTCTTTGTAAGTTAGCAGATAACGTATCTCAAAAAGTGCTAGTACACGCCTACTACGCTTTAATTCATAATGTGGTGATATATGCTACCTTGACATGGGTAAATCTGTATTATGTATTCATTGCAGGTTTGGGTTATCGTGAGGACTGCTATGTAGATTTCAAAAACCTAAATATACTAACATTCCCAGCTGCGTTTACCCTTGAGTGCCTATGTCATGCGGGAAAAAAACTATATAACTATATTCCCTTGGATTTAAGAGATTTGCTGCTTAAAGTGTTTAGATTTAAGGTGAAAACGTTTTTAATTCAACAATGTCTCTATAGATGTGATGAATTTTTAAATTGTGATATAACAACTTTACGTAATAACAATGTCTAATAATTATTCAAAGTAATTGTGTCTATTTGTCTTTTAAAATGTGTATATACAATTTTTGATGATTGTATATACCTATGTATGTTAACAAGAAAATAAATTATTATCATATCAATTCCTCTTTAATTAGGAAGTATGTTCCATTACATATAGTTGTAATGCAATTTGTGTACTGTTGCCATATAGAAAAGAAGCTACTTATGTGCACAAAATGAATGGGTACTTCCTATTTTGCAATTGAAGGATTAAAGGGTTTTTTATTTACTAGTAGTACCCGGCACGCTTTGCTGTGCTCAAATTTAAAACACATTCTCCCTCTCCCTCGCCCTCTCCATCGCCCTTTCATGGAGCTCAGATGAATAGTGTAGTATGCTTGTTATCTACTCGTTCCTAGTGCGTTCGCGATGAGAAAAATAGTCGGTATTAGAGAGAAAGTATTCAAGGGCTTAGGCGCGCGCATTACATTAATTAAAAAGAAAAATGAGGTTATCACGTTTTTCCGGGAGATTTTTTTGCAACTTTTCTCTTGATAATAATCTTCCTCAGACCTCAACTATTATTTGAAAAAAAATTAGCTGAATTGGTCCAGCCTTTCTCGAGTTTTGCGCTTAGTAACACATTTGGCGATTCATTTTTATTTATATAGATTATTAGTATATTATTACAGTACCTGTAATCATCTGCTTAGAGTAGTTTCACTTTATTTAGTAATTGCAAGCAGTTATGCCCTATATGCGGTTATGAGCGTTTTGTATACTTGTTTTTACCAAACAAAATTTATTGCATTATCAAACGAATACGGACGCTGATGCAATTGTTACTCTAGTTGCCAACAGGGCAGATGCGATATTCATAACGGCGAAGGGACCAACGAGAGCCCTAAGGTCAAAAGGTAACCAAGAAATAAACTACTTATGTCATTGGGATTAATACTAATTGGGCGCAATGGCCTAGAGTGTAGCCCTATTTTCTAGGATAACCATATACATATCCTCCAAGTGAGGTTTTGATTTCCAACGACTCTAAGTAAGTTTTTTTTGACAGATGCAACCGCCAATTTCTCACTGTCCTCTTGAATTCTATTTGAACAAGAGATATTGAAACCACAATCACTAAGGATTTTAACTAGAAGGTCTACGACCAGCGATGAAAAGTCTAAGAGTACCCATAAATGCTTTTGTAGACAATGAGGGTTGATGATATGGTCAAAAGTCCGGCAAAGTCATAACCAACTACACCATCTCGCTTACTCGAAGTTTGTTGCAAGAGACAGTAAGCGTTGGGATTAACCAAAAAAACAATGAATTTCATAGGTAACGACCAATTGTACGATGAGTAGAAATGATTTAAAAGATTTGTTGTATCAAATACATTAAGGCATTAATATCAGCATGGAAATGTTTCTTATTTGGCGAAATAACAGTTCAATAAGACGATGGTGTCTATTTAATAACGCAGAATCTTTAGCTTTAATGGGTATCAACGAATTCTCTAAACGTCCACCGACAGGAAACAAGATGTCCCCAACCCCTATGTGGGATAATTTGGCAAACTTCCTTTGTAGGGGTTATCTCAAACGAAGTGTGAACATCCGAGAAAGTTGTGTGTAGACTATTCTAGCGATAAGCAAGAAAGCACTATGACATTTCTGTGATAACAAGGGACTTATGTACATATCTACATGATGTTCGATGTTACAAAGAAAAGGAAATATGTACGCCACGACAGCTTGGACCTTAGGCAGCAGTCAAAGGTTATTTAGCAACATGATGAAGAAATGTTCTTGACTGTTCAAGGTCAATACAAACATTTGTATGGTTATGTTAACTGTAATCTCTACCATCACCGAGGGTCCCCACCAGGGTTCCAATCGATACCCCTCAGGCATATCGTTTGTAGAAAGGGGACATTGTGTTATTCGTATAGGTGTCCGTGCTATAATTAAATAGTTCTGTTTGGTTTTCTCCCGGGCCGAATCGTATTTGACAGTGAAATGAACTGAACGTTTTGATCAACATGAATTATACTCTGTCTTTAATATGCATTATTCATTTCTACAAATATTAAAACACGATATTGTGTTAATGAAATTTCTAAACGGTACGCAATTTGACTTTACGACTTAATAAACAAATATATATATATATATATATATATATATATATATTAATTGTATTTCATTTAAAATTAACTTTTAAATTACATACAGCAAAGGATTAACTCGAGTGGGACTTGAACCCACGACCACTTTGCTAGAGTGGGGCTCTTCCAGATGACAACACGTGACTGATTGTTCACTTTTATTTGCAACAGTAATAGATAACTATAGAAATTGGTTTAGTGAACGCACAGAAGTTCAAATTAGTAATCATTAATTGTATTTTATTTAAAATTAACTTTTAAAGTACATACAGTAAAAGATTAACTCGAGTGGGACTTGAACCTACGACCTCCACTTTGCTAGAGTGGGGCTCTTCCATCTAAGCAATCGATTTAAGCTTGAACTGTATGTACTTCCCTAGTTACGATGTATTATAATTTTTATACACAGAGCGAAGAATCACAGTCAACTCTTTGTGAATATCATGTGAGCCCGCAATTCGCTAAGGTTTCGCACATGACAACACGTGACTGATTGTTAATTTTTGTTTGCTGTATGCAACAGTAATAGATGTATGTACTTTAAAAGTTAATTTTAAATAAAATACGATTAATGATTATTAATTTGAACTTCTGTGCGTTCACTAAACCAATTTTTATAGTTATCTATTACTGTTGCATACAGCAAACAAAATTAACAATCAGTCACGTGTTGTCATGTGCGAAACCTTAGTGCGGGCTCACATGATATTCACAAAAGTTGACTGTGATTCTTCACTCTGTGTATAAAAATTATAATACATCGTAACTAGGAAAGTACATACAGTTCAAGCTTGAATCGATTGTGACTTGCCTCCTCGATAGCTTAGATCGAAGAGCCCCACTCTAGCAAAGTGGAGGTCGTAGGTTCAAGTCCCACTCGAGTTAATCGTTTACTGTATGTACTTTAAAGTTAATTTTAAATAAAATACAATTAATGATTATTAATTTGAACTTCTGTGCGTCCACTAAACCAATTTCTATATATATATATATATATATAGTGTTTGGTACACAGTTGCCAAATTGAAATGTTGGAAAGCGGGGCCTATTCTAAACATATTTGCTCTAAGAACTCCTAGCCTAAGTCTTATGGTTTATTAAATATGATTTTTTTGTGTTCATTAAAAAATTTCCAAATTTTCGCTTTATTGTGTCTTTTTTTTTGTATGTTGTAAGTTCTCAAAATAAATCTTGCTCTTGTCTTTGATACTGCCTCGTAATAAATAAGTAGGTATTTGATGCAGATATTAAAGAAACAATATACTATGAGGCAACAAATTCCCGATGGTAGGCGTAAAATAAGTCGGATACAACTTTTTCATTACAATTAAAAAAAAAAAAACAAAAGCGATGACAATCTTAAAATACTTTTAAAAACTTCTTTTGTTCATCCCCTTTCTAGTGATATGCCAGACATTAATACTGATCTTTAAAAATGCTGATATTTTTAATAAAATACTAAGAAAACCAAAAATTCTTAATAATGCACAGTTCCTTTTATTTAATTACATTCACACTTCATCTCACGAACACACATGTTACACAAGTAAATACATTAGGTTTGTTCTAATCCAGTCCAAAACCGTTCATGGTACGGTCATACTCATGCGCAATTCATACACTTGTGCAAGGCATTTTTTTAGTACATTCTGAATCGGTCGGCTATGTGTAAACATTTTTTCTTTCGATGTACTTTTTTTACACAGGAAACTAGGAAAAAATGAAAATAGAAAATTTAAATGAAAAAACAAAAAAAAACATTTTTTTTATTTACTACAAATCCTGTTCAAATTGTCCTCCCCTATTTCTTAAACATGCGCGACATATGCAAGTATTTCTACCGTGGTAGTACGAAGCCGCATCTCTTCCATCATTATTACAAATGCGACGTCAATATTTTGGACTAAGACCTCTTTATTTAAAATTTCTTGTCTATAGACGAGCTCCTTAGTACATCCCCATACATGCTAATCCACAGGTGTTAGGTCTGGAGAACGCGCGGTTCATTGGATGGGGCCAAGTCTTCCAATCCAGGAATTAGGAAAGAGGTCGTCGAGATACTCCCGAACTGTGACTATGTAGTGAGCCCAACAACCATCATTTTGGAAGACAATAGGTCTGTATTCATTGACGAGTGGTACATCAATTAACAATTGTGGAAGATCGTTAATTAAAAATTCTAAATAACTGTCTCCATTCAAGTTGTGCGGCAAGTAGTGAGATCCAATAAGATGTCTCCCGATAAGACCTGCCCAAACGTTCACGCTAAATTTGCGTTAAAAATTCATGGCCCTTTTGGCATGGGGATTTTCATAGGCCTAAATGTACAAATTGTGTAGATTGACGACTCCCTCCCTGCTGAATTTAGATTCGTCCGTCCACAGAATTGATCGTGAAAAAGTTGGATCGTCAACGTCAGTGTACAAAAGAAACCTACACAATTGTAAACGCCCATCATAATCCGCTTCCTCGAGACCTGGAACAAAAATGAGGTACATTAATGTACTAAATTAAGAACTTTAAAAATAGGTCTTTAAAAAAATTGTAGGCGTTAGTGAGAACGCAGTGCACAGGTAACAGTAGGATTTATGCGACTAGAGTATTGTCTTTATAAGCACTAAAATAATCTCATTAAAAAAAGTACATCTAAAGAAAAAATGTTTACACATAGCCGACCGATTCAAAATGCACTAAAAAATTACTTTGCACCGGTGTGTAGTAGAAAGCATGTCTTCCATCTCCTCGAACTACTTTCCGAAGTTTCCAAATACTAACACCCAGCATTTCAACTATATCTCTTATGCTTCTGGTGGGATCCGCATTAAAAGCTTCGAGTATGTTCTCATCGGCAGCAACATTATGCTGTCTACCATTTATCCTGGGTGCGAGTTGTCTCTCGCAAACATCGGTAAGTATTGGCAAACGTATTGCGGTTGGGTAGTCGACGGATACGATACTGTTGCTGATAAATTCGTCGAGTTTCACGCGCAACACTATTTGCTCGGCCATACACCATAATATTATCAGCATATTCTTTATTAGTAAACGTACCCATTGTAACGATAACAGCGACGAAACACAATTATTAAACGAAAACGTAACAAACGTCAAGCGTCAAGCGACTGCCTGTATTGTGATTGTACAGTCATGCTCATGCGTAATACATAAAATGAGTCCCATTTTATGAATTGCGCATGAGTATGACCGTACCATGAACGGTTTTTGACTGAATTGGAACGAACCTAATGTATTTACTTGTGTGAAATGTGTGTTCATGAGATGAAGTGTGAATGGAATTAAACAAAAAACAACTATGCATTATTAAGAATTTTTGGTTTTCTTAGTATTTTATTAAAAATATCAGTATTTTTAAAGTATTGTATTAATATGTGACATATCACTAGAAAGGGGATTAACCAAAGAAGTTTTTAAAAGTATTTTAAGATTTTCATCGCTTTGGTTTTTTTTTAAATTTAATGAAAACATTGTATACGATTTATTACTCGCCCTCCATCGGAACTTTGTTGCCTCGTAGTATTTTTTTTCTTTAATATCTGCACCAAATACCCATTTATTTATCACGAGGCAGTATCAAAGACAAGAACAAAATTTATTTTGAGAACTTACAGCATACAAAAAAAAAAGTAATAGGCATAACAATGCGAAAACTTGGTAATTCTTTAATAAATATAAAAAAAACATATTTAATAAACCATAAGACTTAGGCCAGGAGTTCTAAGAGCAAATATGTTCAGAATACTTGTACCAAACACCATATATATATATACAGGGTGATCAACTTATACTACATAGTTACGAAACATTTTTAAATAAAAGTTATTCATGCAGTCAAGCTGTACATTTTAAAATTATTTAATAATATACAGGGTATTTCATGAAGTCACAGCATGTCAAATTTCTATTTTTTGAATGTAACACCCTGTATATTATGTCATTTTTAAATTATGCTCATTTTTCTTATTCCAATGATAAAGGTTTTTACTAGGTTCTACAGGATACTTTTAAAGATATGGCCATTTTTATGTGAAAATCGTAATGAAATCGTCAGCCTATATTATTTAAATTAAACAATTGAGGGCTAATCTTTCATGGGTAAAATAATTTCGTGATAGTCTGATTTTATCTAAACTTATCACTTTAGTTATAACTTTTATTTTTTGTATTGGGCGATCCAAAACTCCGACCCATGATTATTTCGGTTATTTTAAATGGAATAGCCTCTATTTTATATCATCTTTGAAAAGTTCTTAAGAAATACTTTTACTCTTCTTAAGCATTCCCTATACCTAAATCTTACAGTTACTAATTTATTTAGATTTTTAAAACTAAAAGCGGCATTTTTGGCATAACTTCAAATTTTTATTTTTTTCATGACTGTAATGTATTATTTGAATATAATGTAAGTTTTATCAATACTATTATTGCCAGGTGAAAAAGACATTGTTTAACAGAACTAGGTATAACAGAGGCTAAGAGTAATAAATGAAACAAAATTCTAAAAAATGAGTAACAAAATAATATTTAGATAACAAAATTTTGGTCTGAACATTAACGCATTGTAGATTGAGCAAAATAAACACCTGCACTTTACCGAAACACTGTGTTTCATCCACCGACCATCGTTTTGTTAACCACATACATGCCATCAGGAGCGTGAACCTAAACTTTTTAACTAGTATTTCATCACTCGACGATCGTTTCATTGACGCCACATCGTCATCAGGAGCTTGTACTTAAATCAGTTTAATCGTAGTGACGAAATACAGTGTTTCGATGAAGTGGTATTTATATTAACTGTTGAAAGTGACCTCCCATTACATATAAACAATGTTGTAGCCGATCTTCAAATTCTCTACTTACTTTTCTAGCCATTGGGATACTAATGTTTCGGAAAACCACTATAATCCTATTTTTCATGCCCTCTAAAGTAGTTACAGGCAATTTATATATCGCTTACTAAAATAACAACTGTGATTCATCATCGTAGGTGGCCCAGCCTTTGTACATGGACATAAAACTGCATTAGAAGTAGTTATTTTCGTAACTAGTACGCTGATTACACTTTTTTTGGTGCGAGGCCTTTCTTTGTTACGCCGAGGGATAAAATATAAGGCCGAGCGAATAAAATTTTTTGTAACCGTTTACATAAAATTAGAAAAAAATTCTGAAGCATTTGATGACAAATGTCAAATTAAATACGTAAATAAAAAGGTTTACATATTTAGTTAAATACCACTTTTTTGTTTATCTATTAAAAGTAACGTTTACGAAAAAACTATTTTTTTAATTCCTATAATGCTTCATTTTCGAGATACGGGGTGCCAACGTTACAAAAAAGTTGATTTTTCAGATATCTCCAAAACTAAAAAAGGTATTTTTCTCGTTCTTGGTATAATAAATAAAGATATAAAGTACAATGGTTTTGGTTTACTAATACCTTCTTATTATGTACAGTGGCTTAGAACGCAAGGGTTAGTGCAACCTTTTAATCCCTAATTTCTACGCCAGTGGAGTAAATTGGATTTTTTGTATAAATACGAAACCTTGATGTTTTTCAGATAAAAAAAAGGTATACTTTGTCTAAATCGACAACTTTTAACGATTTCTAAGGTATTAGAATTTTAAGGTATTTATTACCAACTGCTTAGGCAGGTTATTATTATTCTGAAGTATTTGGGAAACAATATCGAAACGTGAAAATTAGTGTTTCGGTAAGAATACACGTAACTTCAGGAAATGATAGATCTAAATCATTTTAACACGAAACTTTCATATATAAGTCCAATAGTGCCTTGTTTTTGAGATACAGGGTGTCAAAGTTAACTATCCGCCTAAGAACTTGATAATACGTACGCGAAAATGCAAATATATTAGAAGTAATAGTTATTACTTTAGACAAAGTATTTCTGATCTGAAAAACGTCAAGGTTTCTTACTTTAGTAAAAAGTTACAATTTACTCCATTGACTTAGAAATTCGGGATCAAAAGGTTTCACTACCTTTCGCATTCTACGCCACTGTACATAATAGAAACGTATTAATAAGCTAAAACCAATGTACTTTACATCTCTTTGTTATACCAAGAAAATTGCCTATATTTCAATTTCGGGTGAAATTATCTTCAAGGCAGATTCTTTATTATTTTTGACAATTATTTTAATAACAGTAAAATAAAATAACAAATTTAATAACACAATGTAACTTCGAATATAAAATTATAACTATTAGGTATATCTTCTGAATCCTTTTCATTACTGCAAACATTATTACTGCGAATTTTAATATGTAACATTTCTAATAAAAGCCTTCTTTCTTATTATTTACTACGTCTAAAATTATGGCCTCGTTGTATTTAAAATTATGCTTAGAATTTAGAATATTTTGTGCCAAAACAGTAACTTTTTGGTTTGACTCTCACTGATTTATGTTGTATTATTCGATTTTTTAATGTTTGTCTTGAAGTTCCAATGTAAGGAATTGAACAATTCATACAAGGAATTTGATAAATTGTATTTGTTGACAATTCTTTCCCAAAATTACTTTTTTAATTTTGAAAATAAGTATATTTTGCGATATAAAAGCTGCTTTTAAATTGAATTTCAAAAGAGATTTGAATGCCAAAGATACTTTTATTTTTACATGGTGTAATGACCCACAAAACAAATAGCACTTTTGCGTGCGCAACAGTTCCCCACTTAAAATGTGAAAATCCATCACACATCATTTTGCCAAACCCCCACTTCATCGCGAAGTATAAAATCGACACTCTGTTCTGCAAAACACTTTTTTACAGAATTTTCAGCAGAATTTCTCTGCAACCCGCTTTTAAAATTTATTACTATTCCTGTACTTTCGAAAATTTATCTGTTCGAGAATATCAAACCTGACCAGCTCTTAAAGCAATTTTCTGTAATTTACCTTATTGTTATAACGTATTTTACTATTACGAAAGTTGACCTGTATTATAGAAATATTTAAAGAATTCTTGTGACATAAACAATCCCTAAAGAAATAATTTGACGCTAAAGAAGGACTAGCTCCTGTACCAAGTTGCCCTATCCGCTGATTTTCGGCAGTAAGGTGGCTTGTTATCGATCTCTTTTTCATGTAACGATGTTAGAAGCTCGTCTGGAGGATCAAAACTATCGCTAGCACCTTTGGAACGTCTTATTATTATTCCACCTTTAAAGTTCTACTTATTTAAAGTGTCCCAATTAACTCTGAATAATTAGGCGTCACTAAGAGTTCACTAAGTTCGGCTCGAGATTACCTTGGCCGCGAGCGAACTCACAACCAAACTCCCTGTATGTAAATATCCCCAAAATCTCCTTGTATAAATAGTATCGAAAATAAACAACTCCATACCTAACGAAAACGTTCAATTTACCTTCACGAAAGTGAATAAACAAAACCGGTTGATTCGTAATGATTTAGTACGTGTACAATACGGGCCTTATTCATAATGCACAAGATTATTTCCTAGTTTTAATTTAGTTAAATCACTTGAGTGAAATATCCCATTTAAAACCTTTCAGGCCATATAAATAGTGAACAATTTCAAAAGATTAAAGAACGTTCCTGTTTATGCGAATGCTAAACGTTTCACTGACCTTCAGTGATATAAAAATCACATCTGGTGTAAGATTTAATATACGAATAAACTCCACTAAACGAAAATAAAGCGAATGTATGATTTAGAATTCAATTAATTATTTTCAGCCCTATGTACGTATTTAGTATAATTATAGTACAAGAATAAATCTAGTTATTTGAACCATTTTCCCTGTGTATATAAAACCAGTATTCTAAGTAGTTCAAGGTCCCGATTCAACGTGACATTAACCTTAATTTGTCACAGTTTAAACTTTCCCTTTAGATTGAATTATACTAAAACCTTCCTATTCAGGTATACCTATAATTAATCAAAGCTCAAGCAATTATTTCCCATTACGAAAAAGGAGCCGTGGAATACAAAATTTACCTCAATCTCATTACAAGTTATTAACTAAAGTAATAATTTCAAACTTCAACTTACCTGTTGACATTAATTATCCAAAATCAATAAGGAAGTTTTTTGTAAAAAAAAGGTGGATACACCTTTATGTCTGCTGAAATTAATTGTATTTTTACAATATTTATAAGAACTTAAGTTAAGTTCCATATCAAAACTGAATGTAAATGATAAAAGGGTCACCGATACATTGGTGTAAAGTTTGCTTTAAAAATAAATCCATACGGTTATCAGAATGTGGACAATGGGATTACCCGACAAAAATGAAAATGTAATTTAAAACAGTACGCTTTAAAAAGTAGTTACAGTATTAAGTGTAAAGGGAACAATGTGAGTATTCTACTAATGTGAAACGGAATGTAAAGACCCATTTAGTGAAGCACTCCTTGATAGTTTAATTACAATTGTGAACAATGTTTTCTATTTATAATAATTTCTCATCTGTGATGTGAAAGAAATGATAATATCAATTATAAATGTGAACAATGTGATTAGAGGACAAGTCGCAAAGTCAAGTTATGCGGTGTATTGAAAATTTGAACTGATTAACGTGATAATTCCTTCAAAAGAAGTATATAGTTCGAAAATTTGCGTTGGAGGAACCATTATATTTTGTTCGTAATCTTGAGCTCAGAATGGTGGGTACGGTAAGATTAGTAATAAGTATAAAACTAGGATATAAACGAATATTTGCGTTGGTTTTTTTGAGCAGGATACGTATAGTCAACAACAGAACCCAATTTTAACCTATCAAGAGAATAAAATATATTTGTTTTAGAATGCTGTAGTGTCAGATTTAGATAATATATATATATATATATATATATATATATATATATATATATATATATATATATATGTAATTCGTAATTTAACTGGTTTATACTATATCGTCCATGCAGCGTTAATGTCATAAGCCACAAAACAATTTTTTTTACATAGGGGTATTAAGACTTCATAATTTTAGTTTTATACATCGTAAATGTGTTTTTTTTTTATTAGAGACAAAACAGCATAGCTTTTTATTCTGTAAAGGAAAAACTTACTAAAGTTGCATACTAGCAAAGATGTGGCTTTCAACATATTATAACTTCCGAAATGGAGAATGATGTGGGTTACAACTTACGGGTGTCAAGGATTGAAACAACAAATTACCTAAAGTAAAAAGCAACTATTATTACTTAATCACTAGTGTGTGCATCATATTTTTACAATCGTGACTAGAAGTTTTATTGTAAACCGGAGAGCAATTTGTTAAACGTAAAGAATAACTATTATTGCTTAATCTGTCTATGCATCATGTTTTTACAATCGTGACTAGAACCGTTGTGAAGAGTAATTTGTTAAAAGTTCATTGTTACGTGTGTGCTTCATATTGCTAGCTATGAGTATGCCAAGTAGTAGTGAGATGGTTAATTTAACAAAGCGCATTGTTCCCTTATTGAAAACAAAAAAGGAATTTGCCAGGCACATCCGTATAGTTAACACCAATATCAAGCTATTGCAAGATATTGAGAGCAATTTAGCATTGCTCAAGTGCTATCTGGTTAGATTGAGACGGTTAAAGAACGCTTCAGAGAAAGTTGGTAGTGGAATTGTCAATAAAAAGGTATGCATAAATTACGTTGGTACCCCCTAGACTCATGTTTCAATGGTAGGCTGCTTACAGGAATTATAATCAATATGTCAAACATTAAGGACCCTTTGATATTTTTACTAAACACATATAATAGTTTTGCACGTAAGGTGAAATTAATGTTAAGCAATCTATGCTAAAGGTAAATGTGGTCTTAGGCTGTAATTTCATGCAACCCCAAAATCATAGTATTGAGTTGAAGACTTTTGCCACAAAAATTGCGTTATTGATATTTCAACCAATATACGTGTCTGGTACAATGAAAACGTGTATGATAAGTTACGGATAAAATTAGAGGAGTTTTCCGAAAGGGATTCCGGTTGGGCAGTACATGAAGTCTTACATTTAAAGTGAATATTAATAGCTATGTCCCATTTAGAGGCGGTGATTCAACTATGTTAAAGTTCCACCTTCATAGAAGTAAAGCATGCTGTTGTTAATGTTAAAAATAACGATGAGTTTTGCTTCCTGTGGGCCGTTGTTTCGGCATTATATCCGTTTCACAGCATTCATATCGGACTTCTAGTTATCCTCATTTTAGAGATGTTTTGAAGTATGATTCAATTCACTTCCCATTCAGCTGGATGATGTAAAAAAATTTGAGAAACTAAACAACCTCGCAATTAATTTGTACTGCATAAATGGTAAAAAAGTTGTACCCTTTGTATTGAGTAATCAACAAAGCGATAAAGAACCCATAAATCTTTTAATACTTTCTGATCAGGCCGCGGATAACACTGTATACCATTTCACATGGATTAAAAATATGTCAGCTTTATTTTCAAAACAGATATCGAATTTCAACCGCAAGCAATTTATTTGTTACCGATGCTTGAACCATTTTTCTTCAGATCGTCTTCTACAAAAACATACCACTCACTGTCAGCAACTTAATCAATGCTCTACTAGGCTGCCTACCGAAGCGGAAATGAATTTACAGTTCAAAAATTTCGCATTCCAAGAAAAGGTGCCATTTGTCATTTATGCCGATTTAGAAAGTATTTTAGAGAAGTGTGCAAATGGTATCGAAGGTAATACTCTTTTTCACTCCAAACACACACCTTTCAGCATTGCTTACTATTTGAAGTGTTCATATGATGATTCTTTATCTCGATTTAGTCTTTATAGAGGAAAGGATTGCATTCAATGGTTTGTTAACGAGCTTCAAAATATTGCACATTGGGCTACCGAAATAATCAATCAAATTATTCCAATGGGTACTTTAAGTCTCAGTCAGGTTGAGCAATTTGAAAGCGCCACGATTTGTCACATTTGTCGGAAACCATTTACTAATTCTGATATAAAAGTTAGAGACCATAATCATCTTACAGGAGCATTTCGGGGGGCAGCGCACCAGGCATGTAACCTAAACTATACAGACTCCCACATTCTGCCAGTTGTGTTCCATAATTTATCAGGTTATGATAGCCATTTCGTCATTAGAGAATTGGCTATATTCGGTAATTTCACTGCTACCCATAAACAAAGAAAGATATATCTCTTTCACAAAGTAATGGAAGGCAAAAATTAAGTTTAGATTTATTGACTCTTTCAGATTTATGAGTAGTAGTATTGAAAAGTTGTCAGACTATTTGGAGGATAGTAAAAAATTATTTCCGCGCTAGTTGCAACAATGAGGAGGAATTTTCTCTAGTAGTTCGCAAAGGTGTGTTTCCTTATGAGTATATTGATACGTGGGATAAATTGAATGAGACCACGCTCCCCCAAAGAAGCATTTTCAGTCATCTTAATAATGAGGGAATCAGTGATGAGAGTTTTGCGCATGCGGTTAACGTTTGGAACAAATTTAGTATTAAATCGTTAGGGAGTACTCGATTTGTATCTAAAACAGACGTTCTACTTTTAGCAGATATTTTCGAAAACTTTAGGCAAACTTGTTTAAGTACTTGACCTTGATCCTCTACACTATTATACAGCTCCCGGTTTAGCATTCGATGCTATGCTTAAAATTACACAAGTAAAGTTAGAATTATTTACAGACATTGATATGTTAATGTTTATTGAAAGAGGGATTAGAGGTGGTGTAGCTCAATGTTCAAATCGGTATGCTAAAGCTAACAATAAGTACATGGGGAAAAATTTGATCCCACCTCCGAAAGTGTGTATTTAATGTACTACGACGTGAATAATTTATATGGAGCCGCCATGTCAGAATTTCTACCATTTGGCGATTTTTCTTTTGTTGATGAAGCTAATTTTGAAAGTTTAGATTTAATAAACCATCCTGATGATTCGGAAATTGGTTATATAGTCGAGTGTGATTTAGACTATCCTATAGAATTACATGAGAGTCACAGTGATCTACCGCTGGCACCCGAACATATGGTTCCACCCACACCTGATTCAAAATGAAAAATTACTGCTTACCTTGTATCCAAAACGTAATTATGTAATTCATTACAGAAATTTAAAAGTATATTTAAAATATGGATTGAAGTTGGTAAAAGTACACCGTATATTACGTTTTAAACAGTCCCCGTGGTTAAAAAATATAGATTTAAATACAGCCATGCGTCAGCAATCTCAAAATGAATTCGATAAAATTTCTATAAATTAATGATTAATAGTGTTTTCGGGAAGCTGATGGAAAATGTACGTAAGCATAAGGATATACGGCTAGTAACGAAATGGGAGGGTCGCTATGGTGCTCGTGCTTACATATCAAAACCAAATTTTCATAGTTGTACAATATTTGACAATGACATGCTTATCATTCAAATGAATAAGCTTGAAGTATATTTCAATAAACCTATATATGCAGGATTCAGTGTTTTAGACGTTTCAAAACTTTTTATATAATTTTCATTACGGTTACACGCTACCCAAGTTCCATAATAGTGCTAAGCTCTTGTACACGGATACGGATAGTCTCATATACGCCTTTTCGGTTCCCGATATCTATGAATGTATTAAAGAGCAAATTGAATTAGCATATTGCTGTTCGATACATTCACTTATAAAAGTGTCTTTATAAACAATATTTTGCTAACATTTGTTTGTACACAACAATGAATCACCCCAAAACTTGTATATGTACATTTTAAGGTAAATTCATGTCATCTAAAAATCCTATCAATTTTAAAGGTTAACGCCTTTATCGGTACACAATTTCGTAAAACTTTTAAAGTATTGTCTAAGCTAATTTTCTATCAAATAATGTTTAATAATTACTTCATTTGCACACTTTGAGTTTACCAATAAAACACTCATAAATTGTTGCAATATTTCAATATAAATGTATAGTTTGGGAGGCAAAGAACGCTTCAGGTACTTTCTTAGATTTGATCACTACGTAGTTCTTCCTCCATTGTTTACTGAAAGTTGTAAGGGTCTAGTATCAGTGAAATCAAAATTACTAAGCGTTTATCTCATAAGGATTGAGTATGACTTTATTTTGTTTAATGGTAAACACATCATGTTTCTTTGATCTTATGAGATGTTGATATTATTACGCCACCATCAAAAAACCTGTTTATAATCATTAATCGTGATCTGCCTCACGCTTGCTTGCGTAGAACCCTTTGATTTTTTACAACCTTTTCATCAACCGCGTAAGCATACATTTTGCCGAAGTCCTACAAATTCAACCATTTTTATGATTTTCATCTTTCATTAAGCCGGGGACCTTTTTTTTACTAATGGAGTCCAAAGATGTTGTCGGGACTATAATCAGATGTATCGAATTTTGTCCTTTTTACATTCATAGATATCGGGAAAAAAGGCGTATATGAGACTATCCGTATCCGTGTACAAGAGCTTAGCACTATTATGGAACTTGGGTAGCGTGTAACCGTAATGAAAATTATATAAAAAGTTTTGAAACGTCTAAAACACTGAATCCTGATATATAGGTTTATTGAAATATACTTCAAGCTTATTCATTTGAATGATAAGCATTCAAAATATTGTACAACTATGAAAATTTGGTTTTGATATGGCACGAGCACCATAGCGACCCTCCCATTTCGTTACTAGGTATTCCTTATGTTACGTACATTTTCCATCAGCTTCCCAAAACACTATTAATCATTAATTTATAGAAATTTTTATCAATTCATTTTGAGATTGCTGACGCATGGCTGTATTTAAATCTATATTTTTTAACCACGGGGACTGTTTAAAACGTAATATACGGTGTACTTTTACCAACTTCAATCCATATTTTAAATATACTTTTAAATTTCTGTAATGAATTACATAATTACGTTTTGGATACAATGCTAATTTTTCATTTTGAACAGGTGGGTGGAACCATATGTTGGGGCCAGCGGTAGATCACTGTGACTCTCATGTAATTCTAAGGATAGTCTAAATCACACTCGACTATATAACCAATTTCCGAATCATCAGGATGGTTTATTAAATCTAAACTTTCAAAATTAGCTTCATCAACAAAAGAAAAATCGCCAAATGGTAGAAATTCTGACATGGCGGCTCCATATAAATTATTCACGTCGTAGTACATTAAATACACCTTTCGGAGGTGGGATCAAATTTTTCCCCATGTACTTATTGTTAGCTTTAGCATACCGATTTGAACATTGAGCCACCACCTCTAATCCCTCTTTCAATAAACATTACATATCAATGTCTTAAATAATTCTAACTTTACTTGTGTAATTTTAAGCATAGCATCGAATGCTAAACCGGGAGCTGTATAATGTTAGAGGATCAAGGTCGTAAGTACTTAAACAAGTTTGCCTAAAGTTTTCGAAAATATCTGCTAAAAGTAGAACGTCTGTTTTAGATACAAATCAGTACTCCCTAACGATTTAATCTAAATTTGTTCCAAACGTTAACCGCATGCGCAAAACTCTCATCACTGATTCCCTCATTATTAAGATGACTGAAAATGCTTCTTTGGGGAGCGTGGTCCATTAATTTATCCCACGTATCAATATACTCATAAGGAAACACACCTTTGCGAACTACCAGAAAATTCCTCCTCATTGTTGCAACTAGCGGGGAAATAATTTTTACTATCCTCCAAATAGTCTGACAACTTTTCAATACTACTACTCATAAATCTGAAAGAGTCAATAAATCTAAACTTAATTTTTCCTTCATTACTTTTGTGAAAGAGATATATCTTTCTTTGTTTATGGGTAAGTGAAATCCAAAGTAGCCAATTCTCTAATGAGAAATGGATCATAACCTGATAAATTATGGAACACAACTGGCAGAATGTGGGGTCTGTATAGTTTAGGTTACATGCCGGGCCTGCCCCGAAATGCTCCTGTAAGATGATTATGGTCTCTAACTTTTATATCAGAATTAGTAAATGGTTTCGACAAATGTGACAAATCGTGGCCTTTCAAATTGCTCAACCTGACTGAGACTTAAAGTACCCATTGGAATAATTTGATTGATTATTTCGGTAGCCCAATGTGCAATATTTGAAGCTCGTTAACAAACCATTGAATGCAATCCTTTCCTCTATAAAGTAAATCGAGATAAAGAATCATCATATGAACACTTCAAATAGTAAGCAATGCTGAAAGGTGTGTGTTTGAAAAAAAGTATTACCTTCGATACCATTTGCACACTTTCTAAAATACTTTCTAAATCGGCATAAATGACAAATGGCACCTTTTCTTGGAATGCGAAATTTTGAACTGTAAATTCATTTCCGCTTCGGTAGGCAGCCTAGTAGAGCATTGATTAAGTTGCTGACAGTGAGTGGTATGTTTTTGTAGAAACGATCTGAAGAAAAATGGTTCAAGCATCGGTAACAAATAAATTGCTTTTGAAATTCGATATCTGTTTTGAAAATAAAGCTGACATATTTTTAATCCATGTGAAATGGTATACAGTGTTATCCGCCCTGATCAGGTAAAAAGATTTATGGGTTCTTTATCGCTTTGGATTACCAATACAAAAAATTTTCCAAATTTTTTTTTTTCAAATTTTTCATCCAGCTGAATGGGAAGTGAATTGAATCAACCAAAACATCTCTAAAATGAGGATAACTAGAAGTCCGATATGAATGCTGTGAAACGGGATATAATGCCGAAACAACGGCCCACAGGAAGCAAAACTCATCGTTATTTTTAACATTAACAACAGCATGCTTTACTTCTATGAAGTGGGAACTTTAACATAGGTTGAATCACCGCCTCTAAATGGGACATAGCTATTAATATTCACTTTTAAATGTAAGAAACTGCCCCCGGAATCCCCGGAAAACTCCTCTAATTTTATCCGTAACTTATCATACACGTTTTCATTGTACCAGGCACATTTGGTTTTCCCTTTTGGGAAACTTCAATAAACTATGATTTTGGGGTTGCATGAAATTACAGCCTAAAACATTTACCTTTAGCATAGATTGAAACATTAATTTCACCGGCAAAATATTATATGTGTTTAGTAAAAATATCAAAGGGTCCTTAATTTTGACATATTGATTATAATTCCTGTAAGCAGCCTACCATTAAACATGAGTCTAGGGGACCAACTAATTTGCATACCTTTTTATTGACAATTCCACTACCAACTTTCTCTGAAGCGTTCTTTAACCTCTCAATCTAACCAGATAGCACTTGAGCAATGCTAAATTGCTCTCAAGCAACAAGCTTTCATTGGTCTCATAATAAATTTTATGTTTAATTATATCTTGCAATAGGTTGATATTGGTTTAACTATACGGATGTGCCTGGCAAATTCCTTTTTGTTTTCAATGGAACAATGCCTTTGTTAAATTAACCATCTCACTACTACTTGGCATATAAGCTAGCAAAAGCACACAAAAATGAACTTTTAACAAATTACTCTTCACAACGGTTCTAGTCACGATTGTAAAAATGATGCATAAAGTTAACAATAAAGTTACTCTTTACGTTTAACAAATTGCTCTCGGTTTACAATAAAACTTCTAGTCAGATTGTAAAATATGATGCACACAATTGATTAAGTTAAAGTTGCTTTTACTTTAGTAATTTGTTGTTGTGACGATTGAATGTATCGACTGACGTGGGACTGTTCTTTATCTACTTATTGAGATAAGTTGGGTAAGGTCGGATAAGTTCGGATCACCTTTTCAAGCTACGACTCAGCAATTAATCTTTTGTTTCTTAAAATTGAAAAGACTTTGAAACAGCTATCTGTTTTAAACATGTTTTAAAAACCTGTTTAAAACGGCTACCTGTTTTTAAAAACCCTGTTTAAACATTTTAAACTTGAATGGGTTTGAAAATATAGACTTTTGAGACTGACAATGACTTTGAGGATAAGTTTACGATAACCCAAAACAATGAATCGTCTTTGTTCTCTCATGTGACTTGTAAAATAGACTTTGAAGCGGACAATGGTCTTTGTTCTTGTTTCCTAGAATTGAGATAACAATCTATTTCTAACTGAACAATGGATCGTCTTTGTTCTTTCTCATGGAAAGAATAGACTTTGAACCGTCGAAATATCGCCTTTGTTATTGATTTCCTAGAATTGAGATAACAATCTATTTTTTGAATAACGGAACAATAGATAGTCTTTTTCTTTCATGTGGCCTTAAAATAGACTTTGAACCGTCGGCTTGAACAATGCATCGTCTTTGTTCTTGATTTCCTAGAATTTAAGCTATGACTCAGCCAAAACAATAGATCGTCTTTGTTCTCCATGTGGCCTTGAAAGCATAGACTTTAAACAATGGTTTGTTTCTCTGAATAGGGCGTGGCCTTGAAACATGCATAGACTTGCTTGAGACTGAGGGCAATGACCTTCAGGACAATCAACAATCTAGTAACTTTTCTAGTGACTTTTACCTTGAAGGACTCTTTAACATGACCTTGAAGAGGGGGTTACACCCTGTGGGAGGTGACCTTGAAGATGATGACCTTGATAAACCATGTACTTGAACGTAGGTAATGTGATGACCTTAGCAAAACCTAGAAAAGTATAGTGGGCCCAGGATCTGTACTATTACCCCAATAAATTTAGGTAAACGGATATTTCATGAGCCCAATTAAAATATACCATGGTTTGTCTAAGTGAGTTTTTAAAAACTTATTAAATGTTTTTTGCAAATGTATAACTAGAATCTAAATTTGTATTATCAGAAAAGGGAATATTAGATAGAATATATTCGAATTCTTCTTCGTGGCAATGGAACATAACCACTCAATATCAAAGTTCCGAAGCAACTCCTAATTTCAGACAGTTCTATCGCAATGTTTCGATTTTTTTGTGCCACATATCGATTAGATTCTTGTACAATTATTTGAAGAATTTCATCAAAAAACAGGCAAAGATATTCTAGAGGCGTTAGAAGACTTGTCGTTTCATTTACCTACTCAGAGAAGTTAAAACTCCACTTTTTGTTGATTTATAAATATTTATCAATCCATTCATAGTTTGGCTTCCTCTTTTTAGCAACCTGTTTTGGTTTGGTACTGGCTTTTTGTTCAGTGGATTTTAGTGAGGACAAAGGTAACTCATCTTCGGAACAGAAATCATTGTCACTATATACAGTTGCAATACGACTGCAGTGTATTTCAGCTAACCATCGCAGTTGAGATCCAGGCAGATTATTGATATGAAAATTGTCTTCTTCGTCTGAATCTTCACCTATCACTTCTCCAGTGTCATTTTCTGGCGAAAATGTGTTATAGAATTAACAGAGCGCAATACTTCATCATTTTATTCAAACATTGCCAGTGAAAAATTTCTGAAAAAGTAGTAACAGCTACTTTTCTGCCCAACGTCCTAAATATAGGACAGCAAAAATTACGGTAATGTATCTCACATAACGAAACAAAAAGAAAACAGCTATATTTAGAGAGAACAGGCTCAAAGGTTGTTTATTCTTTTCTGAAGATATCGAATTTTTTGTCTATTGGAAAATCAAACATTTTACTCACCTTGCGAATCTTATCCCGAATTCCGCGATTTTGCAATTTTGAAAACTTCATAGGATGCACAATACAGCGCGAAATCAAATAAAAATTAACAAGCCCACGATGTTAACTCATCACTCTTACGATCAACTGAAGCGAAACAACGGCGTCAAATTAGTGCATGTCTCAACATGAATGGGCAGGAATGGACCGACCTACATAAAGGACAGGAGGCATATCTGGTAGTCAACAATAAATGAGGCAAAAGTGGATGCTGTCAGATCTGTGTCTGTTTCAGTAAACCAATAGAATTTAGAATGCTTATTAGATTATAAAATAACATTATGTTAGTTCTTAAATAACAACATTTGCTTGAAATGATACTTTTACAACAAACCATTGTAAAATAACCTTTCTTCAATTTTTTCCTTTGCTTTTTTTTTTGCCTATTTTTTTTTTTGATTACATGTTCCATTACAAAGTTTACCAGTAAGGTGTTCTGCTTCGTGTAAAGTACATGCACCACACTGATCTTTTTTCAATGTATACAAAGAAAGATTCATGAAATACAGACGTTAATTTTGTCCGACTTACGGAATTTGCGGTGACAGCAATCAATCTGTCAAGATGTATATTGTACAGTTAGGTTAGGGAGTCAACATTTTGTTCTAAAAGCATATTTGGCGTATTATTCCTAGCATAATGTGAAGGTAATTTAGGGAGGTCGACAAGAAATGTATTTAGTTCTTACGATTATGTTCTACTGGCTTCCTTTTAGGAATTGCAACCTCTTGCGACGGTGCATCCCCCATCTACTTTTCAAAAACCATTCGCTACCTGATCGTTCACCTAAACCTAGAGTTAATGGAAACATAGTTTTACATACCGGATACCGGGTGTTATTTATTTTTAAGTAAGACAGATAACTATGTGACCTTCTAGTTCAGTTGTATAGCGCCTTTTCAAATTTATTTTTCAGCAACGTAAACTTTTCTTTGGTCCCAAGACAATTCTGACTAGAAACTTTTAAACAGTAGCACTCTTTCATCATGTGTAATGTCAGAACACTTTCGTAAACTACTGCGCTTGCATTATACAGACTCACAATGTTGTGCCATTTTTCTTCTCCTCTAGGCTGATCCTGCTTAACAGTATTACGTATCTTAGTAAACCCTAAATATTTATTTCTACTTAGTATTGTTACCACGTTTTTGTTTCTTCACATTCTCATTATCGTTACTATTCCTCTCATCAATATTTTCAGGATCAATGCTTCGTGGACTACCTCACCTCCTAAATTGACACTACTAACATTTCGGTGGGTGTTACTCAAGTCACTTTGACCATCACTTTTCCAATTCCTTGCATCCTCGATTTTGACTATGTCTACACCTTGTACATCATCGTCTTCCTTACTCTGAATAGATTCCTCAAAAACAACAGATTTACACATACTTAGGCAAACAGTATTGTCTCCACCTCCCTCTGTTTTATTAATTATAATTCCAAAAGTAACATATGGTTGCGTATTCAGGTTTAACATCTGAGAACCTGCCAATGTATACTCTTGTTCATCCAAATATGTTATTTCTTCTGATACACCTGAAGGCAATACCTACTGGTCAATGATTGATTGTTCAGGAAAGAATAATACTTATATAAAATCACATATTGGCAATTACCTTAATATATAGGTTTATAAATGAATAAACGTTATCCATAAATTCCTTTAACTATGTAAAATCATAGGTTTTTTACTGATGGTAGGTGATTCACTAACTAAAGTAGCATTTTATGGGTTTTCCCACGCAGGTTCATCTGCATTTATACAGTCAAGAAGATCCAACTGTTATATAAGAAAATTGCTGTTTGTATTTAAATAGTATCGTTTGTACATAACCTCTAATAACATTTTATCATTATCATTATCCATTTCATTCAAATTTGTTAGACCTACCTTATCAAAAACTGGAAGCAAATAAATAATACACCTTCACAATTTCATTTAAGGGTTTTGAATACCGTAACAATACAAAATCGCGTACTAAACTGATTATTACAAATCAAAACAATTTGTATCCACACCACAGACACCTAGTATTCTTTACGGAGGTTAGAAGCTTGTCAGTAAAATATGTCGCAACACACTGGACTAGCTGGCCCTGTGTTTTAAGATGTATTGACATTGTGTAGTGGGGTTACGACGTATTAGTTACATTAAGTTTACATCAGCTAAACTTTTTTCTGGGATACGACGTTTTTCGGGCAAATGCAGAATACTGATCTCTATTGAATGACAGTATAAAGGCAGTTGGGTTTTTTGAGGGTCAGGAAACATTGCTGTTGCATGAACGATATATTTTTTTGAATTGTTGGTTTCAAGTTAATAAAATCAAACACTATAAGTGGAAACCAAATATTTCGACATCGGTTGAAGTCATCGTCAGTAATAGACAAATTGGTATTAAAAATTAAATTTGACAAATTACATGTACCTACTTAAATTGTTTTAAAAATAATGTCGTATGCTGATGAAAAATCATCCCGGTCTCTTTTAAAATTACAAGCCATTTTTTCATTAATTTGCAATAATTAACGTTTTTCATAATTTTGTTCAATACATAAAATTTCTGTTTTGCCATAATCAAATTTTTAATAACAATTGCATTCTTAAAGGGTACTGTTTTTTATTTATCAGATATATATATATATATATATATATATATATATATATATATATATATATATATATATATATATATATATATATATATATTACTAAAAATGTATTTTTCTCAAATAAAACCATATAATTATTTTAACATATATGAAAACAATGTTTTTAAACGTGAATAAATCCTAAGCTGTTTTACGTGTGAAATAGGGAATAAAATCTTCAGTGAGGAAGTGTATGTATGAAAATGAATCGTTTTTTTTTCTATAGGTCATTGGACAACGTTGGGAATGTTGTTTTATCCAAAAATGCCCGCCGGATAGTTGATATTCAATATCTGAAAAACGTTAGAAAAAAAGCTTCATTGAAGGTTAAAGGCCTGACACGTGCAAGCTTAAGTAAGGATATCTACAAATTATTTCTTTTACTGAAGTGAAATGATTATGATTTATTGTTATAAATACCATTGCATGAGTTGGTTGCAACCACTATATACGATAGGAAAGTGAAACGACTACTCGCGGTACTTAAAGGGGATCTTCGTGGGAGGAGAAAGCATTTTCCCCAAAAAATTGTACATTCTCTGTGCGTTCCGTACCATTTTCCCACAATTTTTTGGTATTTTATTTACGTATAGTAATGTCGCTACTACATCAGCAGTGGTTTGAAATAATGTAATGGAAGATGTAATAATTTCATTGTATTAAACTAAAACTAGCTATTACACACATTATAATTACCAATTAACAATTTTGCAATCGTGATTTTTTTTTCTTTAGTGAATGACGTTTTTTTTGTTAGTATATCTTACTGCTTGTTCTTAGTATTGTTTTGCGCAACGTAAAAAAATTAAATTTTCGCTTTTCCAACAACATAAACCCACAGAGATTTTAAAGTTACAACAAAAATAATCTTTCATGAAACGGACTTTACCTTAAATATGTATTTATTACGGCTTTAATATTGTTGATTTGACCAATAAAGTCTTAATACCAAATATTTGGAAAACTTCAATGTTATCTTAAATTATTTGCTAGAAATATAAAAATCATTTTATTCATTTTCTGTTTTCACTGAAAGAATAATTCCTCACTTAAATGCTTTCCACATACCATATCGATTAGTTAAACCTGTCATTGGGATGTTCCGCTGCCGGTATAATTTCTCTTTTGATATTATAAACATGTTTCTCTTTAATTCCATAACCCGCGTTTGAAAAGGGGAACAACATTTTCGTATTTTAACCGCCGAAACAAAATGAATGTAAAACTTAAAATTTGGTATAAATTAAATTTCAAACGATCGAGGTAATGGCGGCAATTATGCCGACCTTTAACGCTGTTCCTGTTAATTGGAAAGTCTACAAGACCGCGTCGTCCTACCTTCCTATCCTATATTATTGGCCTATCAGTGGGGCTGGTGTATAATTGCATAGCTGCAGAACCACCAAAAATTAAAAAATTAAAATACTTTGTCAAAAAACAATATTATGCTGTTTTAAGATTAAATTAAAATACCTATGAATAAAATTTTAAATGTAAAAAGGGGTGTTTAAAAGAACAAGTTATTTTATTCCGCAGTTAAATTAAGTTTTTGTTTGTAATGGAAATTGAGGCCATTTAATTTAAAAATTTTTCATTTGAAGAAGATGATAAAAAAATGATTGACCGAATTATAACGGGTTTTTGTGAATTCGTATTTTCCAAGTGTAAAGTTATGTTTGAATTTTTTTTCCTGGTTTATTTTAATTTAATTAAAAGAAGTTTTTACGGAAAGAAAAATTTAAAAAACAATGATCCAAGAATTTATAAAATAGTGGAATTAAGTAAAACATATAACGCAATTTTCCATTATTTAAATAGAAACATGACCATGGGGAAAATAAGAAAAATTATTTTGTTTTCCGGGTTTTTTAGGGAGATAAAGCATTTGGGGAGGTGGGTACTCTTAATGAAAAAATAAAATTCAAAGGGACTTCATAAACGATGGAATTAAGTTTTCTATGAAATTAACGCATTTTTGATTATTGGAAAAACAGAAAATGTTCAAAATACGTTATTAAAATTATAAATTTTAAATTTTCGGGCCAATTAAAGGACGTGAAACTTGTTCAAAATAGGAAATTTATTGAAAATTTCTTTCCCAACTCACAAGTTTGAGGAGCACCTGACAAACGCCGTGTTTAAAATTAAAGAAATCCAAAACGCTTATTTCATCCTGAGGTTTTAATAAAATAATAAAAGAAATTCAACAAGCCTTTTTGGAACGCAGAAACCGATTCGCAAAACCAATTGGGTAATTTTTAGAAATGTGGTTAAATTTGAATTTCATACTTAAACCCATAAAATGTGGTGAAACCCTTCTCAAATATTAAACATTAATTGGAAATTTCCACAAAACTTTTCAAGAGTTAAAGACGGTTTGGCGGACAAAGGGTTTCTCAAAATCAACAGTATCCACTGTTATTTCATACACGTTACGACAATTAAATATAATTTGCTAAACAACCAATTCTCAACTGACATTTTGAAACCTCAAAATTTTTCCCGGTTTTCCAAATTCCCCCTGATAAAAATTGTAAAAAATTGATGGGCTAAACTCTTAATTTACGCAAAATTTTTTTTGAAAAATTATTTGTATAAAAATAATAAAATTTTAAAAGGAATTTTAGTGAGTTAAATATTATTTTTGGAAAATTCAGGTATATTTTTGGCTCCCTTCCCCATGTTATCCTACGGGAATTTTTTTCACTTCAAAAGAAATGGATAACTGCCCTATTTTAATTTTAAATAAAAAAGGGGAATGTTTGATTTGAAACGGACAAAGTTCCAAATAATTGAGTTTGGGTTTACTTTAAATTACTTTTTTAATTAATAACCGAAGTTAAATGTAAATTCTATTTTAATCTTATATAATAAAAATAATCAGGGCAAGTTTTATTATACATTGAAACAAAATTATTTTAAATCAAAATAATAAACAATTTTGAAAAAGAAAGAAATTAAACTGAAAATGAATATAAATAATTAATATTTCTGGTAAATAAATACTGAATTTAAATAATTTGATGTTCCTGGGCCCCTATTTCCCTACCTGGGGTCGTAGATGGTGGTGCCTTTGGGCCTTCGTAAATTTGGTTTATTAGTATCGGGTTTTATAATTTTCGCCAAAAATTAAATTTGGAGCCGGTTTTAAGTGAAAACCTTTGATTTTTATTAAAATAGACACCGAATTAGAGTTTATACACGGTAATTGTTTTAATCCAGGAAAGGGTTTAAAAGCATTCTATTCTTTTTTAAAATTAAACTAAATAACAAATTGAAAATAAAATTTAAGGGTACAGTTTATTCCCGTTTAGTGTTTATGACAAAATCGAACCAGATTTGAAATCGCTGAAGGCAATGAAACTTTTTTTTGCCAAATTATTAATTTGGGTTTTTATGTAAGGTTTAAATTTTTTATTTATTTACGTGTTTTAAATAAAAACCTTTAAATTTAAATAATTGTCTTGTATTTTATTCCGTTACGAAAAAAAATTTGGCAAAAATAATTAACGTTTTCGATTCTGCGGTTCTTTTCGGAAAAATAGATTTAGTTAAATTTTATTATATTCTTGGGAAAACTCGAGGATCTTAGGAACTGTGACCAATTTTAGATTCGGAACTAAAGTATATTCTTAATCCTTTTTGGAATTTCCAATGGCCAGTTGGTAAGCTATCAACCCGATTTGATATTTATTTAAAGGGAATTTAAAAAGCAAAATTTTAAAGGGAATAATAAGGTTTAAAGGTCTAAAGTTTTAACCCTCCAGACGAACTTTAGCATCTTATATAAAAATATAAAATATTAAAAATATATAAATTTTATATTCTTTACCCAAAATTTAAGGATTGTTTATAAATTTAAAAAATTATAATACAGGTCAATTTCGAAATACAAAAAGTTAAAAAAAGGAAATATTTTTAACCTTCATTTGATATTCTGTACGTTTTTAAGGGAATTAAAAAATTACTTAAAACTTTAAAATTTGGAAATTCTACAAAGGGTTTTTAAAAAAAAAGGTTTAAAGTTGAAATTTCCTTTTAACTTCCTTTAAAAAATCTTTAGGATTTTTTAAAAGGAATTCGCCCAAAATCGATTTTTGATATCAACAAATAAATTGAAAAAATTTTTCCTTTCTTCAACCATCCCGAAATCTAAAATTTTTACTCGAT
Source organism: Vesta saturnalis (assembly GCA_036346205.1). Classification (NCBI taxonomy): domain Eukaryota; kingdom Metazoa; phylum Arthropoda; class Insecta; order Coleoptera; family Lampyridae; genus Vesta; species Vesta saturnalis. Next base: position 14,827 of record JARFJB010000547.1, on the reverse strand, counting down.
TGAAAAAAATTTTTCCAAATTGAAACTTTCGAGAAGTTTTCAATAAGAAGAACTTGCTTGAATATAAAGTAGGTAATTTTTGTTAGTAAGATTTTCAGTTTAAAATAGACATTTTCCCACCATAATAAATAATTATTTAATAAATTATTTTAATATTTATAATTAATAAAAGGTGAATTTATATAAAATTAAAAGACTAAATATATTTAAAAAAGTTATATTACAGGGTCCAAAAATTTTTGGAATACAGGGTGAAAGTTGAAAAAAGAAATCATTTTCAATATCTTTCGTTTTTCAAATAATTTCGTGTATTTTTTAAAAGTTTGAACATTATCAAAAAAGTGTTTACTTTTAAAATTTTTTTCTTTTTAATGTTTAATTTTATTTTTTAAATTGGTTTTAAATAAATAAAATGCGCTTTAAATGCGTTTTTCAGAAAAGGTTGCTCCTAGCGACATCACTAAAATATATCTTTTAGGAGAAAGATAGGAGAATCGATTTTCTAGTCCAAAATGGCATACAGTGTAGCACAAAAAATTGCAACGATTTAAATCGAAATGGTTGCTGGCGCTCTGGAAGCCACAACTAAATTGACCACAAATTTGTATTTGTCATCTCAAAAAACCACCGTATACGAAATTTCATGAAATTATTTCCAACAGTCGAAAGATATTGAAGAAAACGCGATTTCTTTTTTCAACTTTGACACTGTATCTCGAAACGAAGCATTTCCGGACCCATGTACAGATGAACTTTTTTGCTTAGAATGATGAGTTCTACTACTTCTTTAATTTTGGCGGATTAGATAAGATTCACCCTGTGTATATATGTACAGGGTGTCCCAACGATAGAGTAAAGTAAGTTTATGCTTAACTAGAATTATTTGTGTAAATATTGTATGGACCATGGGGTAGAGGTAAGAAGTGTGCATTTTTTTAAAATATTGGAAGTTATACAGGGTGTGCCAGAAAAGCAGGACGTGAAAAAGTATGATTTTTAAATAGAACACCCGTATTTGATTTTAGTTTTAATTCTACGTGTCCATACAAACATATTTTGTCATACAAAAGATTGGCTGAAAGTTTTAGTTCTTGAGATATTCGCGTTTAAAGATTATTATGGTCATTTTCGTGGGGTTGATGAATGGGCAATTGTTCCGTTATTTCACAATAAAAAATTGATATTTCGTGTGAAAAATGAGTGATATTATACTAACGTTTAGACCGAGTAGTATTTCTAATTTTCTCAACAGGGTGTTTGTTATAACCATTCAAATTTGAAAATTCTCAAATTAAAAAAATCAGTTTTTTAATTGCACACCCTATATATTTTATTTCATTTTATTCGGGATTAAAAATCTATCATTTTGTCAAATATATCCTATATCTATCTTTGATAGTTTTCGAGTAATTTCGATTTTTCACACTAGCTACTTTATTTTCGATAACATTGCATTGCATGGATCTTGGTAGCCATGGAAAATAATAATTGCGTTACTAAGATACAAAGGTTTCCTACTTGTCAAAATAAACACATATTAAATTTGTCGTTTTCGCATTTAACTTGTTATCAATTCTTGTATCAATTATGGATTATTCGACAAATGAATTAATTGATATGATATACGTGTTGGGCGAGGCTGAAAAACCCTTTATTGGCACAACGAATCTACAAAATGAAATATCCTGAACGTCGAATACCTACTACTGTTGGCTTGGAAAATTTGATGGATAGATTTGATTCTAGCGGTAGTGTTAAATACTTCAAACGTAAAGTTGTTAATAAAAGGGCAGCTAATGAAGAAAAGAACTTGAAATATTATTAAATATTCAAGAAAATCCCCAAGTGAGTTCTAGAACATTAGCGACGATATGTGATACCTCCAAATCAAACGTGAATCGAACAACGCTGAAGTATAAGTACCATCCCTATCACATTGAGCTTCATCAAGAATTGCGAGAAGAGGATTTTGCAAGACGAATTGAATTCTGTAATATCATTAATCAACGGCTGCAATTAAATAACAACTTTTGTGCTCCATAATGTTTTCCGATGAGGCGACGTTTAAAAGTAATGGGGCTGTAAATCGGCATAATATGCACTATTACGCCATTGATAATCCATTTGGCTACGAGAAGTTCAAAACCAAAATCATTGGTCACTAAATGTGTGTGTGGTATACTTAATGACCAAATTATCGGTCCCTATTTTTGATGATCCATTAACGGGCGCAGCTATTTGCATTTCTTACGTGAAGAATTGCCTGTGTTACTGAGGATATCAATTTAGAAGGACGACTAAATATGTGGTTGCAACAGGATGGTGCACCTCCACATTTTATCGGGACGTAAGGGAATTCTTGAACCAGCAATACCCGGAGAAATGGATAGGACGTAATGGCTTTATATTATGGCCACCCAGGTCATGCGATTTAACTCCACTGGATTTTTTCCTATGGGGATACATAAAGATCGGTGTATATTATTAAACCTACAACAAGGGAGGACATGAAAATAGAATTCGAAGCTTGTCGCACAGTCACCCTCTTATGTTATCCGAAGTGAGACAGAACATGAGAAAAAGGCTCAATATGTGTATTCAGCAAGAAGGCCGTCTATTTGAGCATTTACTAAGACGCAATGTTGAATAATTATTGAATTACTGTTTCTCATTAATAAAAACTGTTAATATTCTCACTTAGGTGGTTTGTTTTATTTCGTCGCAATTGTTTTCCATGGCTACCACGATCCACAATAATGTTATAGTATCGTATGTAACGTAGCTAGTGAGAAAATCGAAATTCTCGAAAACTATCAAAGATAGATATAGGATATATTTGACAAAATGATAGATTTTTAATCCCGAATAAAATGAAATAAAAATATATAGGGTGTGCAATTAAAAAACTGATTTTTTAATTTGAGAATTTTCAAATTTGAATGGTTATAACAAACACCCTGTTGAGAAAATTAGAAATACTACTCGGTCTAAACGTTAGTATAATATCACTCATTTTTCACACGAAATATCAATTTTTTTATTGTGAAATAACGGAACAATTGCCCATTCATCAACCCCACGAAAATGACCATAATAATCTTTAAACGCGAATATCTCAAGAACTAAAACTTTCAGCCAATCTTTTATGACAAAATATGTTTGTATGGACACGTAGAATTAAAACTAAAATCAAATACGGGTGTTCTATTTAAAAAATCATACTTTTTCACGTCCTGCTTTTCTGGCACACCCTGTATATATATATATATATATATATATATATATATATATATATATATATATATATATATATATATATATATATATATGTATAGTGTTTGGTTCGTTATCTGACATACATAATAATGAAATAATGTAATCAATATTTTATCAATTGTTAAAACATTTAATGCAATCCCATTTGCTTTCGTGAGTCGTTGCACACCTCATTAATTTTAAAATATATGTGGCACATTTCGATATAAACGATTCTATTTTTATGGCAGATTTCATGTCATCCTTCTTGAAATAATTCAGTTTAGTAGGGCATAAGGAATCTGGCTTCAGGGTAGGTTTAGTTAACTTAATCTTGGAACAAAACTGACGGACTTCACACTTTGTGCTAGTTTGCGATTTTCACAGTTTGGGTATGTTAGTTGAGTGGTTTTTCCTCTACAGCCATAGGTTATTCCATGAACAAGCTATGTGTTCTTATATTTGTACAAAATAAATAATCTTGATACAAAATTTTATATTATTTTATCATTGAGGTCTTACTGTAGTTACCACAAACACATTTATTACGTACGTAAAAGACATTGTCGGAATAAAATACTTGTTGACAGTAATGTAATATTTTTTTTAATGGATCAAATTGACAATAATAATAAATTAACCATCACAATTTACAATAAAATACTAGTTCCTTGGCGAATCATACATAATAACTCTACCTATTGTAATTTTTAGGTTAACCATAATTTAATCCATCGATTGGCTTGTTTAATTTTTGTTGACCGTCTCAATTGTGGAGTATCTTGGAAACTATCACTTGAAGTACAACTTGTGAACTTGTCACTTCTAATTTCAGATGAGATACTACGTGAACCAGCTTTCACGTAGGTTGGAAATTGAGCTTCTTGAATTAGCATTTGAATATTCGCTAGTTGATTTAGTCTCATATGAACTTGTAGAACATGAATCTTCTCGCTGATTACAGCTCGATTTAGTAATTGTTGCAGGGATTTCTAACCGTATTTGTACCGAAGTTGTTAGTCTCCCTAAAAATTTAACAGTAGTTCAAAATTTCCATTTTGATGATCCAGAATCATTTCTTGATTTGTCTCTACCGCCAAGCTTGAAAAATTTAAGTAAAGATGAATCTTGAACATTAGCTCTTGTTGAACTTTCAGTCTTATTTTTAAACAATTTAGGTCGAATCCAATACCCTATCCAAATAGCATTTCCAAAGGACTTTTCCCACATTCTAAAGATGTGAATATCACATTCACAATGCATGTAATTTTTTTATACAAGTTACCAGAATCATACGTCATACGCTTTAATTTTGATTTTAAAGTTTGACAAAAGCGTTCTGCTTGACCATTAGTGGCAGGGTGACCAAGAACTATCGTTCGCTGCTTAATACTAGTACGGTTACAAAGCTGTTGTAATTCTACTGATTTAGATATTGATTTTGGAATAATTATGAGGGGTGGTCCCCACTCGCAGTGATCGGTTTTCTCTATAATACCTTCAGTCTCCAATGCACCTAGTTCGTGATTTACTTATGTTCTAAAGCATGTGGTTAAAATAGATAGGTTTAGAATGTTCATGAAAACCTAGAGAACATTTAAAATTGAAAATGATACCAACTGCAGGGTCAAACGCGTGCAAAATATCGTCTACTAATGGTTTTGTGTCAATTGATATACAATACATATCTTGAAAATTAACATTCGTAACCAACGTCAGCCAATTACTGGATTGTTATAATCGTCAACTACAAAGATATCTCCTTCACATGTTGTACTATTATTCAAAACCTCAACTTGAATGATTCCTAATGGCTTTAATCTGTTTGGTATACGATCGAAATACAATATTGGTCTCCTTGAGAGGTTTATTTAACTTTCAAAATCAGTTATGAATGCGTGATTACTCTTCACACAGTGTAAGCAAACTCTATTTAATCTTCATTTTTTTAAATAAATTTTTGGTTCTATTGAATTTTTTAGTTTTGAAGTATTACCTGTTTCACTATTATGTTTAGTAACATTGGTTACACCAATGTACGTTAATTACTGTTATTATTTACATATTGTTGATGTATTTGACTGTCCTTGTCGGATGCTTAATTTCGTTTAATAAAGCCTAATTATTCTATGAATAAAGGACAAATTCTACAGCCCGAGTTTTTCAAGGCAGATACCCATAAACCTCGATCTGATCAAGAATGGACTCATTGGTTCCATCCTTTGAAAAGTTTATCACTTTAATTGAAAATCTCGACGATCCAAAAACGGTGAAACTACTCATTGCTCATGTAAGCCATATAACTTATGAACATATCTCAGAATTGAACACGTATGCATCTGCGATTGCTGTTCTCACAAAAATCTATATCCGAGAGAAGAATGAAATCTTTGCGAGATACTGTCTTGCTGCACGCAAACAACATCCAAGTGTAAGTGTGGATCACTATCTTCAATCGCTGAAGCATCTACCTAAAAACAGCGAATTCAAGGCCTGTACTGCCAAAGAGAGCAAGAATCAGTTTGTATGTGACGCCTTTTTAAACGGCTTGCAATCTGACCTTATTCGGAAAAGACTCTTAGAAAACAATAACTTAACTCTTGATCAAGCAGAGACTCAAGCGAGACCTTTAGAAGGTGCGCAAAAATACGAATATTCAAGCCCCTTGAATGTAGTTTTCCTGGCGCACAAGGATAGTACCGCAACGGAAGGCGATTGTACCTTAGCAGCGATGACAGCTCAAAAATGTTATTTTCGCGGCTACAAAAGTCATCCAAGAACTCAGTGTACAGTTTGCGACAGTGTTTGTCACGTCTGCTCAAAAAATGAACATTATTCTAAGGTCTGTCAAAGTAAAAACAAAGGTCAAACTGCTTCGCTTACACCTAAAAACACTACTAGTCTGAAGAGTACGTCAAGTTGATAGCACATACTCCTAAATGTCTAAAAATGTCTGGCTAGAATCAAAGTAATCAATACCGACGCAGATACCTTAATAGATACTGGCAGTTCCAAATCGTTATAAGCAAAGGATTATCTGAACTACTTCAATTAGACGTGATCCCTAGTGGCCGAAGCATATCAATAGCAACTACTAAATTAAAATCTGCTATTGTTGGGCACGTGTTCGTAGACAAAGAACCACAAAACAACACATCCTAATTTTCAGTATATATATATATATATATATATATATATATATATATATATATATATATATATATATATATATATATATATATATATTACCTAATCTATGGGCAGATATTGTTATTGGTTATAACATAATACAAGACCAATTTCGCAATACACACATTTGTATCCGGATTGTAAAATAATTACTACGAAATTGAAGCGGCAAATAGAAGAAGTGAGAACACTCTTGGCTGAGGGAATTGACACTACTAAATCTTTTCCGCTAACTCCAAAAGCCATTGACGTCTTTTAGGAAAATAAGGACAATATCACCAATAAATCCAGATATCCCCTTCGTTGTTGAAAACGATGCTTCAGAGCAGTTGACTGGAGCTTGCTTAAGTCAAGCAGAGAAGCCAGTAGCGTTTTTCGCTCGTAATCTTTCTTCAAGTGAACTGCGTCATTCCTCCGTAGAAAAGGAGGCTTATGCCACAGTAGTCACTGAAGAAATGGCACGAAGTTTACTTTAATTATAGACCAGAAATCAGTGTCGTACACGTTTTAAATGAACCGTAAACAAAATAAAGAACGAGAGAATACTTCGATGGGCACTCGTGTTGAGCTGTTACAGTGATGAATATAGGTCTGGGCGAGAGAATTCTGTGGCAGACATATTTTCAAGGATATGTTGCTCTACTAGCCAAAACGTGCTGTACGACATACATAGAGCTTTATGTCACACGGGAATCACACGAATGGGGCATTGGGTAAAATCGCGAAACTCTCCTTATACTACGTAAGAGGTTAGAGCCATCAGTGCGGCATGCCGATTTGTGCTGACATGAAGCCAAGATTTGTTAAATCGCGTGGAATTCTTATTGAAGCTCCTAAACTTTCCGAACGGCTGAATATGTACTTCAAAAGCCCGTTGTCCTCAAGTAGCCAAAATAAGTACCTGATAGATATATTGTAGACGAATATTTCACATTATCGTTTGCGTTCGCTAGTCCTGATATGACGATCGGCACGGTTATAAAATGTCCAGTTTATTTGCACCTTCTGGAATGTATTCTTTCATCCACACTGAACAAGGAGCAGCGCCTATGTCAGTGGAATTCAAGGGGGATAGAATTAAGCCACAGTTCGCTGTATAACCCTGAAGGAAATGGGAAAATTGAGCGCTACAATGGAATTATACACTGGATGTAAAATTAAAGCATCTAGAAATGAAAGATTGGAAAAATAATTACCTGACGCCCTACACTCAATTAGATCTGTATTGTATACCTCTATGAACTGCACGCCATATGTGATATTTTTTTGTATGATCGGAAGGCATCGTTTAGGAAGCAGAAACCACCTTGGCTAGTTACCGGTTCTATCTTTGTCAAGAAGCATCTCAAAGCAAGCAAGTACGAACGTGGAAGAAGCTCAATTGATACATGTAAACATGCAACCCAGAGTACGCCTTAGTGAGGTCGAAAAAAATGTTTGCTTGAGACGTAATGCACCCAGAGGAATTCAACAACTTTTGGAAGACCGCAAAGTGGAACGGAACTTTGTAATGCTGTATCAGTGAGGGAAATGAGTGATGAGACGGAAGTGGATGATTCTAACCTGAATGCAAGGTATGAAGAACGATGACCCGTTTGAACCCGTCAAGGCCGCAAGTGTCTAGATGACTATGTTTCTCATCAAACCAGATATGGTGAATGTGGTGATTATTACATTCATTGGATACACCAATATATGTTAATTAATGTTATTGTTTACATATTGTTGATGTATTTGACTGTAAATGACAGCTTAATCTTGCTTACCCTTTCTATTGTGTTCGGGTGAATATGACCCAATCGCGTTGTTCTAATGTGCATAATTCGTTAATTTATTTAAATATTTCGTTGCCACTGTATGAATTTTATTTCATTACTCTAATAACGGTGTACCTAGATTGGTATTAGAAAGCTATAATTAGTTTTTTTTTTAATACATTTGTTACACTCTCTGTGTTTGGGTTTATATGACCCGGTGATTTGAGTGGCTCAAGTTAGAAGAACGAGAACCGAATCATTGTAATAGACGAATGTATTTTATTAATTTTGTTTTATTTTCATATATATATATATATATATATATATATATATATATATATATATATATATAATATATATATATATATATATATATATATATATATATATATATATATATATATATATATATACATAACTTCCATACTATGACATTATTGCGCATATTGCAGGCGTTATTTGAGTACCGGTAAACAAGTTTATTCCTGTTGAGACTTGTCTGTGGATCCTCGTATAAATACAGCCAGTGAGCATATGTGTTTGAGTTTCGTAGTAAATATCAAGCTTGATGCTATACTCTAATAAGAAATACCTAACAATTGAAATTTATTATTGAAAATGTGTAGTGAGAGAGTGATTACGGATAGTGTACTTTTGTGTGTTTCTGATAGTGATTCTAATACTGAAGAAAAAGATCATTTGTCAGAAACCGAGATATATAACAGCGAATCGGATGGTGAAGTGGAAGTTACGATTTCAGATGAAGCTGATACGGATGATCATGTAACTTTAAAAGATGACAACATAGTATGGAATGAAAAGACAAATCAATCGGGAAGGTTATCAGCAGCAGCTATTATTTCATTGATTTCTGGGCCAACAAGGTATGCCACGTCGCGAATAATTGATATACAACCCGTGTACTTCTTATATTTCACACCTAAAATTGTAAATCTAACTTTGAAAATGTCAAACTTAGAAGGCAAAACACTTTGTGGCAACACGTTTCAAGAAGTAACATTAGTTGAACTAGAAGCATATTTTGGCCTACTGTTTCTAGCTGAGGTGTATAAATCTCATGAATAGGCAACAGCCAGGGATGGAACTGTAGGTCGACAACAACGACGCCAAACTGATAAATTAGCTCCCATACGGGACTTGTGGGATGAATGGGTTGCAATTCTACCTAAGGTCTACAATGCTCACGAAAATGTGACAGTAGATGAGCAACTGGTACCTTTTAGAGGCCGTTGCCCTTTTAGACAATACATCGCGAATAAACCTACTAAATACGGAGTCAAGATTTGAACTTTATGCGATTCTGTAGCTGCTTATGCATATAACGTGCAAGTTTACCCCGGGAAAGAAGAAGGTGAACCTCCAAAGAGAGGTCAAGGTAAAAGTAGACCTTACTTATGGTCTAAAAGGTCACAACGTAACGTGTGATAAATTTTTTACCTCGTACTATCTGCAGATGCTTTTGAAAAGAAAAATAACCATGCTTGGCATTATTCGCAAAAATAAGCCTGAATTGCGAGCCGCATTGCACCACGGTAACGGAGTGTGTAACCAAGATCATAAATAGCCGTTTATGGATTTAGATTACAACTGTGGAGGATCAGAGACACAAGTATGGAACTGCATTAACAGTGGAAGATTTATAAAAATTAATATAGAACTGTACCAGAGGAGTGTAATCAAAATCGGGTCGGTTTCGAAGGCTATATTTGCTGCAGTGATGTACGTTGTCTACTGACCCTTGAATCCTCCACAGTTGAGTTAGCGGTCAAGTCTGCCACAGTTAAGGCAACACGTGTATGTGTGTGTATGTATGTGTGTGTGTGTGTATGTGTGTGTGTGTGTGTGTGTGTGTGTGTGTGTGTGTGTGTGTATGTGTGTGTGTGTGTGGGTGTGTGCGTGTCTGTGAGTGTGTGTGTGTGTGTGTGTGTGAGCGCTTGTTTGTGTGAGTTTGTGTGTGTGTAACATTTTCTGTTTCGAACCTTAACTATCGTCCAACTTTACTCATTCCTCTATCCCCCACATTGAATTCAAACCTAACGTGCTACCACCAAAACTAGTGTAGTCGGTAGCATTAGTAAACCCAAAAATGTCAAAATGTTACGAGATATGCAACCACAGGTATTTTTTCCAGCCGTCTGGCCTCTTAGGCATAAAATGTATTTGTCGTTTCATAGATGGTATGGTAGTCGTGACATATTGTCTGAAATTCAATTTAAGGCTGTTTACTTTTTCATCAATTATCATAAAGCTTTTGAATTAACAATTCTTTAATGTGGTTGTATCAACCGTAATGCAGTGACGTACATCGTTCACATCTGTTAACCTAACTTTAATTGACTCGTCGCTACGGTAACAGTCAATTACATACAATCTTATGAGTCTTAATTATCAAATACGTTTCATTAGGCCATTTTATAAGAAAAGTCAAAGCTTGGTCATGGGTGAAAACCCGTAACTGTACGAATTATTCGTTACCTTTAATTAGTTGCTGTACCAGTAATTCTCTTGTCAACAGAAAAATTTGGGTAAAGTGGGGAAGACATTTCAGACTGCAATCGAACGGAAATTAAATGTATACGACATAAGCTTACTAGTTCATTAAACTAGTCTACCACCACAATTTAGTTTCCAATTACGATGGTCTACTCAAACGTTTAAATTTCTTCTTATACACACATATCGATTTAAAGGGTACAATTTTGTGCACAGGCTTGTGCAGCTTTTGGAGTTGTATAAATGGTTATGTAGTTACGTAGGATGAAGGCACTACTAGAGTTTTAAACATAATGCACGTTATCGCCTAATATCTCTCGGTCCAAAGGCCTTCGATATATACACTGGCGAACGTGTGAAAAACTTGATTCATAACACTCTTAATAACTATTAGAATAGTTTTGGCTTATGCGACTTTCATCGTGTAATAACGCTTTATTGAAATTACTCATTTGGTTTTGACCGCATGTTCCACGATTTTTAGTGAAACAGATTTATCTAAAGGCATAATCAAAAGTGATTACAGAATCAGATGTAAAAACATACAAGCAAAAAATAGTAATTTTAGAGTTGGAAGGGTTAATTTTTTACAATTACAAAGTTGCATACTTAGATCTTTATTTAACAGAATTGAACTAAATTAAACACAAAAACGGAAGAAAATGTTATTAATGAGCGGTTTTACTGCATGGCTTCCCGTAAAGATTTTTGGCGTTAATGTAATAAATTGCTAGACGTTGTACGGAAGCCATAATTTTATTCACAACAGTATAAAGCGGCAAAAAATTAATTAGTATAAATGTTAAAGTTAAGTTAAATTAGCCATGTTATACAGGTAGAATTAGTAATTAGTCTGAGAATACAATTTAACGATAATAATTCGTATAAGAAGATAAGAAATGAAAAACCATAAACTTTAGGGTAAATTCACTTTAAGATCAGCCTCGAAATTTAAGATCTACGTAATGTAAGTTTAATGTTAGTGAAGCAAAATAAGAAATTATCTTCACCTTTTTCCCCAACTTCATCATCATTCGATTATCTTTTAATGCACTTTAATGAAATTTGCTTAACCCCTTCTCAGCCCTCTGCACTTATAAATGTCGTAATTGAAATTCAAATTTATTTTAAACAACCATTGAAATTTCGATGCATTCAAAAACATAAACGTTTCTGCTGTCATCCCTATTGATAGCGTATTATAATAACGAACGCTACCCTCTACTCTCCATTTTATGTATAAATCGAATTCGATTTGGAGAAGATTTTTGTACATAACAAAATTGTCGTTAATTACAATTAGACGTTATCTCCCTTCTTTTGCTCTTCTATTTCGTACCTGATATTACGTTTAAAATGAAATTAAGGCGACTTCCATTTTAGTGGTTTTTAATACTGGCAATATCCCGAAGCTACGAAAATGTCTGATACAACAGAAACATGATAACTAAAGAACCCTCACGTTTAAATGCAATTTCCCTCTACCACCACCACTACCACGAAAACGGTGGAGAAATTCAATGTCGTTGCAAGTTGATTGTTTTTCTTTAGTAAAGCGACAAAGCCTCTACAAGGAGGCTTGAAAACTCTATTGGCATGCATGATGTGTTTTACTTTTATGCTTTCAAAAATTATTAGTTTAATTTTTTACTATTTTTTTTTCCTTAAAATAAAATCTCGGGTTTTTCAGCTTTCTCAATATGAATAACAATTTCTCTTTTAAATCTCGAGGTTTAAATTAAATTGGATTTTTATCATTTTATATTTTCATTTTGGTGTAAGTGTTGTACGTACTCATTACTGAACCTTTGACGTATCTTCTCTAAAAAATAAAAGTGAAAATTTACTTTGCCACTGGTTTTTAAATTGGATTTTTCATTTCGTCTCAGACACGTTGAAATTGCATTTGTCGCCATGTTTACCTAGGTTAAAGTACTCTTGACATTTTATTGATACATTTAAAACTAAATCAACTATCACACCTACTTCAAACCTCTCGACTTGCAATGAACCTTACTATGTTATAACTGATTATTTAGTCGCACACCTTTGACATATGCTAAGAATTTCTTGACACTCAAAATTTCTCTATGTTTATATGAATAATTTCATCGACCGTATAAACTTATGAATGCGAAACTTAAGGGTTGCTAACTGATATCCCTTTGATCAAGGTTTCAGAACAAGTAATTTAGTTTGGGTATTCAATTTAGGTATACTTTTGTCAGTAAGAATTTTACTTTTTATTAAATAAATTTAGGTTGGAACTGTATTGGATGGAAGTAAACTAATAAACCTTCATTGATTATTTATAATATTGAGCATTTTGAAACTCAGCACTTAGACTTAATCATAAAATGTAGAGCTTTCCTTAACATTTTTAGGGCAAGAACATAAAAACTGTGGAGAATATCCAGATACGTACTAATAAAATCTTAAATTTTCTGGCTTTTTCAAAGTCACGTATTGTGACTAAAAAACTTCCAGAAAAAATGACAAATTTCAAACCCGCTTTGACCAGGAAATCTACTATATTCAGATGAAAACGCATTGTTGTGCTTGTACGCGAAAAAAAATAGTTAAGGTAATTAAACTGTAGGTTGTCCGAAAATATCATGTATTATAACATAAGTTAATAATTAGAAACCGTATATTGAGTCCTAAATTTGAAATCTGTTGAAATAATATAGTGGAAATATTCTAAGCATACATGTAACAACCTTTTTTTTGTGGTTGTATTAAAAAATACGTTAATCTAAGATCATTAATTTATTTGGCGTAAAATTAGAGGAGTTTTAATTATTTACGTGTAGAATTGTGAAAGGCAACTTAAATTGCATTTCATAGAACATATATTTTGGGTGTAATATTATATAAATAGTTATAGTTCCCTTTCTTTTAAAATTGGACTCCAATCATTGTGTGCCGCGCACTGCGTGACAACCTCTTGAGGGGGAATTTAGAGAAGCAATTCTGAAAGCCTCTATTTTTTCTTCACTTGCTGCAGAATGTTTGAGCAGTAAGTCATTGTTATAATGGTTTTTACTTAATTTTTATTTTTGGTGCCATCAGAATTTTGGGTGGCACCTTCCACTTTTCACTTCTACCTTTCCACTTTTATTTTACGTACTTAAGTACCCTTAGGTATATTCATTATAGTACTTATATTTATATTTTAAATGGCTCTTAAGTTACTTATTTACACAAGTTTCTCTTCACTCAATATCATATTGGAATGCAATTTTAATTCAATAAGACATCAAGAGTAAGAAAGAAAGATGTAGAAACGCTTTCATCTTGATTGACCGTTCCGCATCCGTAGTTAATCACAGGAAGCTGTCTATAGAAACTATTATGCTGTGGAATTTATGTGGTAAATTTTATATTTTTTAAGCTTAGCTTTAAAACCTTTTCTTACCTCTCCTTAACCATCCATTTATTGAGTAAATAAACTTAATTGCACATTGTTAATTTTTGTTATTTATAGAAAATTATTATTGTTCCTTATTTAGGGTTTTGTTATTTTCCTGGACAAAGATAACATGGCGCTCGAGCATGCAGTTAATTATATTTTTTATAATTAATACATAATTTTTTTATTAATTAGGCATAAGTAAAATAATGAAGCTATTGAAACGCAGGCAGTATTTCAGGTGCGTTAATTGAATCCCCCTATCTCAATCTACTGATGAGTCAACGGCACTTTATTTTATACTTTAACTACATTATTGTTATTACAATTTAGTTAGGTTACATACATCCAAAAGAAAAACTAGAAAATCAATCATCATGCAGTCAGAACGGTTTGAAAATCATTACTGACAGGATATCACACTAAATACAGTGATCGATTATTCTATCGGTTTCTAACGGTGAGTTATTAGAGTATTATACATACGGTGTAGTATAGTGTCAATCAGTGCATTGCAGTACCTTAAACTACATTAAGTAATAAAGTGCAGTGAAGTGCAGTCAAGTTCTGCAAGGTGTAGTAAAGTGGAGTGAAGCGAAGTGAAGCAAAGTGAAGTACTCTAAGGTGTACTTTATAATATCGTCGTAATATAACAACATGTAATGAAACGTAGTGTAGTGTAACGTCACGTAATACCTTA
>JARFJB010000546.1:0-98706 GCA_036346205.1 Vesta saturnalis | reverse complement strand
CTAGTATTGTGTTTACCAAAAGTTGCGTGCGTTCGTCTAACGTTTCATCCTTTCCCAGCCTGTCCTTTATGAAGAATTTGTTATAAATAGCAAATGTGATGTCTCTGCAGTAGATAATCAGTCTTGAACATTCACCTTTTAACCTGCGATATTTTATAATTACCAGAAGACATTGTAACAGTGTTGTTTCTAGAATAGTTTGTAAAATTCATTTGCAAAACAATAACATCTTACGGGCGACGTATATTAGAGCGCTGTGTCACAAGATAGTGGATCATTCATTATCGTGTTAAGCATCAGGTAAGCTTCCCATTTACATTTAAAAAACAATAGTTATACCAATGAATGTAAGGTTGCTTGCTACTATTATAAAAAAAATTACTTACTGTTAACGCTAATCTGTTGATATTTGAATTGGTTGCTGTGTGCTGGGTAAGATTATTATTTATGCTTAAAGCAATAGTTAAATAGATGAATTTTAGGTTTGAAGTTGTTTGCTACTATTATAAAAAAAATTACATGTTAACGCTAATTTGTTGATACTTGAATTGATTTCTGTGTGCTGGGTAAGATTATTCTTTATACTTAAAGCGTTAATTATATAAATGAATTTTAGATTTGACTGATTTTAAGTTTGATAGAATCCATTAGACATTACTTGTTGTTACAGTTTGTTCACTAGGTATTCAGGTATAATGTTTATCATTTACAGTAAATCCATTCTTAATGATTTATTTTTTAGAAATGGTTTTAATCCAAAACGTTGATTTAACTCTAAAAATGGTTGAACATTTTTATAAACATTATAGTGCGAATCATAATGTTAAAATTATTAACATCATTGTACCAACCTGAGGTTAATTAAAACATATATTGGCAAACGTCAATTACCATTGCCGACAAGAGGCATTTGATAACCGTAGCCGCAAAATTGGAGCGTTATAATAAGGTATTCCTGCAACAAATAGGAAAACCAGACGAAGGACCATCTCCTGGGGAAAGGCTACGGTCAAGTGGAGGGATTTGACAACTGCTTTCAAAACCAAGGTCAACTCGGACATTATCATTAATTTAGGACATGAGACATAAGGAACATTTTTTTACGACAATGTTTAAGCTATTGTCAAGTAAGATTAAAGACATTTTTAACATTCACCCTCAGATTTTAAAAGTAAATTTTGAATTTTGCGCTGAATTCGAGAAACCATCTGTAAATACTGATAATAATAATTTAATGCATAGGGAATTTAGTTTTGTAACAAAAGATTTTAATATCCTAAGATATAACTCGGCAGAAGCAAATTCAAAAATTTTATTTAATACTAATGTAGTGGATTATTTAATGGAGCGACTGCTTCAATTTGAAGAGCAGGATAGTGGTTGGGCTCTATCAAAAATGATCTCGTTAGCTGTGAACGTAAACAGTACGACGCTAATAAGAGCATCATCGTGTATTGATTTTCCCCTTCAAATAAAAAATAGAAAATGTATTGTTAATGTAAAAAATAATAATGAAGCCTGTTTCGGCTGAGCTTTAGCCCCGCTACCATCCACAATGATCGAGTATCATCCTATCCTTACTATGCCCAAATTCCAAATTTTGAAGATATACAGTTTCTTAACCAAATCCCTAAATTTTTTAAACAAAATAATAATTTATTCTTAAACGTTTATGCTCTTATTAGAAAAGCAGAAGTCAAATATATTACAGTACCAATATACTTATGTAATGAGAAGCAACAACACGTTAATTTATTAATGATCCAGTAGAATTATGAAATTGAGAGTGAAATAGAAGGTAACACTTCTAGCTATGGAGGATGAAATAGTGAAATTTCATTTCTGCTGGATAAAATATTTATCAGAATTAGTGCGTTCACAGTTAACGAAGAATTGCAAAAAATTATATGTATGCGATAGATGCCTACACTACTTTAATACGGAAATTAAGCTTAGTAATCTCGAATTATATTGCAAGTTAATTAATAAGTGTAGGATAAAGATGCCAGATCCTGGATCACATATTTATTTTAAGAACCATGAGTTTAAGCAGACTGCGCCATTTATTTTATATTGCGACTTGGAATGTTTATTGCAAGATTTTAAAGATGACGAAACGCGAAATACCGTTAAGTACCAGAAGTATAACGTATGCAGCATCGCATATTATCTCCACTGCACGTTTAACGATTCCTTATCAAAATTTCGGTTGCAGAGGGGTAAGGAGTGCATTAATTGGTTTACAAACGAGCTGATGGATATTGCAAGTAATCTGCAGCGATATTCAAAAGTTGTAATTTAATGCATCCACACATTGTCTTATTCGCGATCGCAATATTAAAGTGCGGGGCCACTGTCATTTCACCGGTCGATTTAGAGGTAGCGCTCATCAAGCATGCAATCTCCAGTATTAGGCCCAATGAAAAAATCCTGTTTTCTTTCATAACTTTTCAGGTTATGATTCAAATTTCATAGAAAAAAATATTGCTCAAACCTTCCCCGATAATGATATGTTAAATACGGCAGTTAAATTTAGATTTGTAGATTCATATCGCTTCATGAACGAGTCTCTAGATGAATTATCATACTACATATCGTTTAACTTTTTCAAAATTTTACGTACCACGCTAAGCTACTCTAACTTTAAGCAGCTACAGTTATTAGCTAGAAAAGGGTTGTACCCGTATGAGTATGTA
Organism: Vesta saturnalis; assembly: GCA_036346205.1. Classification (NCBI taxonomy): domain Eukaryota; kingdom Metazoa; phylum Arthropoda; class Insecta; order Coleoptera; family Lampyridae; genus Vesta; species Vesta saturnalis. Next base: position 96,010 of record JARFJB010000546.1, on the reverse strand, counting down.
GATACGTGGGCTAAATTCGACGAAACTGGTCTTCCGGATAAAGAAACATTTTACAGCAAGTTGAAGCAATCACAGATTTCATATAATGGACATGCGCATGCTCAAAACGTTTGCCAAAAATTTCAAATTCAAAATTTAGGTCAACATAGCGATGCTTAGCTAACATGTGACGTGCTTCTGCTTGTTGGCGTATTTATATGTTTTAGAAATAAATGCATAACAACGTATAAACTTGTTCCGGCATTCTTTTACACTGCTCCCGGATACACCTGGCAGTGCATGCTAAATTACACGAAAGTTAGACTGGAGCTGCTCACCGATGTAGGCATGTCGTTATTCGTCGAAAAGGGTATAAGAGGTGGAATAACGCAATGTTGCATTAAATATAGCAAGGCAAATAATAGCAAACCATCCTCTTATATGCTTTACGTAAATATGGTTAACTTATATAGATGGACCCAAAACCAATGTTTACCGCGGAACAACTTCAAATGGCTTAGCGAGGTACACTCGGAACCAATATTGAATTTACCAGATTACGCGAGCAAAGGATTAATTCTAGAGGTGTATCTATTATATGCCGACAATTTGCATGATCGCCATAAATATATTCCATTTTACGTTGAACATAGGAAACTGCTGGCAACGTTGTATTCTAAGCCTAAGTATGTCATTCATTATCGTAATTTGAAACAATGCCTTCAAGCAGGCATGCGCGATTAGCTTCAACAAGTCACGCCATACATCGGGTGGTAAATGGTCGGGCGCACCATAGGAAATCCAATGGGAAATCATAAACACTCGAATTCCTGCTTCCCTAATTATTTTAGGTAAAAACTCTACAGGAACTTTTTCTTAAAGAATTGAATTCTCTACGGCATGAAACTATTAAAAATATTTTACAGCTTACGCTAACTTCAAAAATTGCAAAAATTATGTACCATTCCTGCACGGCATCAGCACAGCAATGAAATGTCAGGATGACGTTACCTTTACAATTATTATAAATAGCGTCAGACTATTAGTCATGACAATAGACTTAAAAAATGTATACCGTTTCAGAAAGAACAGAAATTGTAAAAATGTTTTATTCCGGCAATACCACGCGCACAGTAAGTGCCTTATTTAACGCGAAGTATCCAAACCGGCCGATTCCAAGCCATACTGCAATTGGAAGAATTATTACCAAATTTGAAAATAGTGGAATGGTGCTTCTTTTGTGTAATTGCGCCAAAAATTATGAATCCAATATTCAAAGAAATGTGTTTGAAAATTCTTGGTATAAGTTATCGAGAAATTGGGAACCAGTTTGGAATGCATAATACAACCGCAGTGTACATTTTGAAAAAGAATACGTACCATTCGTACAAACTTCAGTGTTATCAGGAGTTGCTTGAGGGGGATTTTGGGAGAAGAACAAAGTTTTGTTATGAGATGCTGGAGAAGGCTAATCTATACCGACAATTCTCAAAGAACATGTGTTTTACGGATGAGTGTGCGTTTACGTTAAATAATGAACCAAATGTGCAAAATTATAGGATTTGGTCATAAAATTAATGTTTGGGTTGGAATATTCGGACAACATATTATTGGGCCATATTTTTGTGAGGAAAATTTAAGGGCGGGTAGGATTTGCTGCAAGTACAAATTTTACCGGCTCTAGCAGAGGTTGCTCCCGAGGAAGAGGATGGTTGTCCTGCTCACAACAGCCGAAAGAAGTTAAAGTTAATTGTTTTAATCGGATCAAATTTTGCAATTTAGTGGCCTACAAGATTTGGAGCTCTTGCCCCAAAAGACTATTCTCTCTGGAGACATTTATAATCTAATATTTTCACTTCTGAAAGGTTTGCAGATTTACAAACTCTAAAGAATGCTGGAAAATAACGCATTGCATTCTTGCCATGTTAGAAAAGAATTGTATGATAGATTAGGATATTGATTAGCGCGAAACGGTGGCTTATTTGAGCATTTTCTATAATTTTTATAAGCTGTATTTTTAATATTTTTTAATATTTTTAATAGTCTATAATTTGACATTGGATTTCGTATGGTGCGTTCGACCATTCATCACCTGGTTAAATACCGAGCAGAATCCACTTCTCCATTCGCGAAACATTTATACAAGATGCTAAATAATACTAATTACGTCAAAACTGTGGAAAATGTGAGAAATCACAGAATTGTTAAACTTGTTACCAGGTGGAGTGTTTAGTATGGAGCCAATTATTACATTTCACAGCCTAATTTCTACAGCAGAGAAATATTTGATGAACTGATGCATCTCGAGTTATCTAAGGTGGAAATATACTTTAATACGTCACTGTATGTGGGAATGGCGATCTTATACGTAATAATATTTCGCACTTCGATACTGTAGATTATCATGTCAATAACATCTATAACATTCCTAGGTTTAATAATAAAATACTTGGACTAATGAAGGATGAAATGAGTGGTCGAATAATCACAGATTGGGTGGTTCTGGCATGGAAAATGTACAGTTTTAGGCTTAAGGATCAGGAAGTAAGAAAACGTAAAGGTGTAGAAGATTATGTTGTTAAAGATAGGATTAGTGTTAACGATTATTTAAAATATCTGAGAAACGGGGATATTACAAACGTTACTCAAAGCAGCATCATTTATAGCATAAAACAGCGTAAAATCGCTCTTAGTAGTCAAGACGATAAGAGGTATTTGTTACCTAATTGTATCGATACGCTGCCTTGGAGGCATTGTAAATCCTCTCTACTATAGATTTATTTTAAGAAAGTAGTTATTATTGTCGTTATTATTATTATTGTGTCATAGGTTAAGAAATTAATTATTTATTCTATCATAGACTTAGATTAAGAAATTATTCATTATAGATATATGAAAGTTATCTTTATTTAAATTATTTCATTCCGTATTAAAGTCGTTTTCCAAGAAATTTACATAGCGGTCACCATTTTTGCATCACTATAAAAAAAATAAGGACCAATAACTCGATCAACCAGGATACCACAATGTTTCTTGAAAACAGAAAAACTCTAATGATGATATTTAATTTTATGTCAATGTTGTTGTGGTTATTAAATCTCGTTAAGTAAGTAAAAATGCCTTACTCACACGGAGAAAAACAAATTATTTTAATTTATTATATTAAAAATAATTTAAATTGTCGCGCGGCCAAGTAAAGTAAGAAAAGAACTGAGAACGTAGATGAAAATGCTGAATTAAATATTTTGCTTGCCATACAAGACAATTCAAACACTTCTATAAAAAACATTTCAAATCATTACGAGAAACAGAAGTAAATATTCAGAAAACTTCATGCGAGAAATTGGAAAGAACGCTTAAAAAATGTGGTCTAAAGCCATATAAGATTAAATCTACTACAAATCTTACCCAAATGCAAAAAGTTGATCCATTTAGTCAACTAATTCTAGATAAACATAAACAACGATTTGTTGGAAACAGTTTTATGGATTGACGAGTCTACCTTTTCTACGAGTGGCCTGTTTAACCGAAAAAATACTAGATAATGGACAAGAGAGAATCCACATTCTTATAAGGATCTTTACGTAGAATTCAAAATGAAAGATGATCAACACTGTATATCTTTAATAATAACGTCTACTTGACCTATGTGAACAAACATTACTGTCAGTTGTTTCTTTTCATTATAACTATATCAAAACAACACTATACTGGCTTGTTATTTACATAAAACGTACTTTTCATTAAACATTAAACATAAACGAAATGTAGACCAAACTACAAAAGCAGGCAAACCAACAGCATTCGGTAATGATGCAAAGGTATCTCCATTTTTAGTTCTTCACTACAAAAAATTGCATTATCATGCACGCCATTTTAAGTATTTAACGACGTCATGGGCCACACTTTACGATACGAAATTCATTACACATGGGATTTCCCTATTAAATATAATATATACCGAAATGTAATCAAAAGTAGTTGCATACTTTGTGCAGGGAAGAAACTTAAGATACGATATGCAATGGAACGCAGAACACCAACGTAATGTAAATATATTTACCAATAATGATTCAAAACTTAAATTAAGGTAACAATGGCCAATAATTGGCACGTTACACAATTAAATGTCCAGCAAGCTTTCCTGATTTAACCCATATGTATGCGTTTCTTTGAGATTATTTAAAAGATCATGTGAACATCCACCAAATTGAAAACCTCAATCACCTTAACGTTTTAATACGGAATGAAATAATTAATGTAAATGAAAATAACACAGCGTTTCTAACTGATACGTTAGAGAAACTTCGAAGAACACATATACGATGTGTTGAAGAAAATGGAGGCCCGGTAGAGCATCTTTATATTTAAATACTCATTGAATTTGTTTTTGTTTTGAGAGATTTCTTGAGTTGTTACAGTTGTTTAATAAAATATTGGACGTGTTAAATTATATTTTAATAAATAATCTTTCAAATGCGAATATTTCAGAAACGGTTGATTTAGGTATATGGTATATTTAATGAATTAGGCTTGGAATTTTAAGAGGAATCAAAAAAAAATTTCATATATTGGATGATTCATTAAAAAAATAAACTTTTTGTTTTTCCTTGTATACTGATCATTTTTCCAAATATTTTTATACGCAGAAAGAAAGTATTTTCCGGTACATACGTAACCCAACTTAAAATTTTTTTATCACACGTAAAATAAAAAAGTTAAAGGGGGGCGACGTTATAATGGATCACCCTGTACAGTTAAGTGACACACGTTCTCGTATTGTCAAAGTTTGATGTTTACGGAACTGTTTCTAATTCTACTTCCTGTCATCAACTTTTGCGTTTTTTGTTTTATTCGTTAAATTGTTTACTGGTTTGTTCTAATTTTGCATTATCCCGGTTTTTCGTATTTTTTTTGTTATCTTGTTTGGTTTACCTAAAGAATGAATTTCAGATTTAGTGAGTATCTAAGGTATACTTAAATGACACACACAATTGGTGACTAGTTTCGACAAGAAATTGTCATCTTCAGACCTTACACTATATTAAACTGTAACATCTTGTGTGAAAAACTAACGAATACTTACAAGTACTTATATATAATGAAATATAACACTACATGTGAATAGTTAAACCGCCTAAGGCGTACATTTATAAATATCAAGATATGTTTTGACCTACATATCATGAATAAAATTCAAGATTCCCTTTTACCTAAGGTTCCATCAAAGGGAAATCTTGCGATTAAGTAAATTGAACAAGCTAATAAAAAAACTTATACTATTATATTTACCTAGTTGTATAAAACATTAGATACCCTTACGAGAAGAATTTCAAAAATTCAGACCCATGTTGAATTATGGGGATGAATTGTCAGGCGTAGATGCTTAATCCGTCATTCAATCCAATACAGTTTAACAATTTAGTAATTAATGACTTAATGTAAATGGATCCACGCATGTGGTTAACTTCTAGTGAGGTTATATACCAAACAATTTTTTTTGAACAATTAATTAAACATGTCCATTGTGCTGTAAGAAACATTTTTTAAAAATTCTTAAAACCATCAGATATTGAAATTACTTACGGGAAAATTTTTATAATTATTAAATTTCCGAAAGAAAAACCACGAGCTGCCCAAGCAGCTGTTGGTAAAGAGAGAAGTTAGCCACAAGTGTTGCCAATATATTTAATTAATTGTTCAAAAAAAAAAAGTATGTAACCTCACTAGAAGTTAACCACATGCGTGGATCCATTTACATTAGGTCATTAATTATTAAATTGTTAAACTTTATTGGATTGAATGACGAATTAAGCATCTACGTCTGACAATTCATTCCCATAATTCAGCATGGGTCTGAATTTTTGAAATTCTTCTCGTAAGGGTATTTAATGCTTTATACAACTAGGTAAATATAATAGTATAAGTTTTTAAAGAAGTGACGAAGTTTTTCTCATTGTAGGAAGGTGTATTAACCTTTTTAAATTTGAATTTTAATGCAGAAGTTCCCATGAGTTTCCTCTTCAATGCCTCATTGGTTTAATCTTGTTAATTTATTAGCTTGTTCAATTTACTTAATCGTAAGATTTCCCTATGATGGAACCTTAGGTAAAAGGGAATCTTGAATTTTATTCATGATATGTAGGTCAAAACATATCTTGATATTTATAAATGTACGCCTTAGACGGTTTATCTATGCACATGTAGTGTTACATTTCTTTATAAAGGGTTTTCCAATAAGAGGTGTTATTTTGAATAGCCCGCTATTTCGGTAGATGTCACTTATGAAGCTGTCATTTATTGACATTTGACAAGTAAAAACTACGCGATTAATAAAAATGGAACGATACACGCTTCAACAACGCATTGACATTATTAAAATTCACTATAAAAATGGTGAAAATTTGGCAGAGACGGTTCGTAAAACTAAAACATTTTTGGGTCGTCGTCAAGCACCTTGTCGGACCTCAACACAGAAATTGGTGAACAAATTCGAGCTGTTGGGACAAGTTAATGATGTGAAGAATAAAACCCGTGCACGTCGCTCAAGAACAACTGAGAATATTGCTGCTATAGCCCAAAGTGTAGAAGAAAACCCAGGTTTGTCCATTCCTAGTCGTTCTTTGGAATTGGGCATTCCACAAACGTCATTACACCGTATTTTGCATAAAGACTTGGGTCTTAAGGCTTATAAAGTTCAGTTAACACAAGAACTCAAGCCGGCCGATCATCAACAACGTCGTGTCTTTGCTGATTGGGTCGTTGAAATGCATGAAAATGATCCGGAATTCCATCGAAAAATCATCTTGACTGATGAGGCCCATTTCCACCTCGGTGGGTACGTCAACAGGCAAAATTGTCGCATCTGGGGCTCGGAAAACCCAAGAGTTATTGTTGAAAAGCCTCTCCATCCTCAACGTGTGACTGTTTGGTGCGGTTTATGGTCTGGCGGGGTCATTGGACCTTACTTTTTCGAAAATGAGGCTGGAGCAACAGTTACGGTGAATGGATTGCGCTATCGAGAGAGATCTGGACAACGTTTACTTTCAACAAGACGGCGCTACATGCCACACAAGCAACGAAACCATTGATCTTTACGGGAAAAGTTTCCGGACCATGTTATCTCTCGAAGAGGTGATCACAATTGGCCACCGAGATCTTGTGAATTAACACCTTGCGACTTCTTCCTTTGGGGCCACGTGAAAGATAAGGTCTACGCCAGCAGCCCAGCGTCGATTCAAGACCTCAAAGATGGAATTCGTGAGGCTATCGATGACATAGGGCAGCCACTTTGCGATTTGGTTATGGAAAATTTCATGAAAAGGATATGGTCCGGTAAGCGTGGTCGTGGTAGCCATTTGGCTGATATTGTTTTCCATTATTAACGGCATACCTTCCTCTTTATAATGAAATAAACATCCGATCAATTATCTCAAAAAATTCCATTTTTCTTTGAATATCAAAATAACACCTCTTATTGGAAAACCCTTTATATAAGTACTTGTAAATATTCGTTAGTTTTTCACCCAAGATGTTGCAGTTTAATATAGTTTAAGGTCTGAAGATGACAATTTCGTGTCGAAACTAGTCACCAATTGTATTTATTGTTAATTCTAGTATATCATTGTGGGGAAGGTTGAGTGTCATTTGAGTATACCTTAGATTATCACAACCCCATTTAGAGTCTGAAACATGGAGTTCAATACAGAATTTTAGTGAGTAGGTTCGTATGTAAATGGTATATGGGTTTTGTGTCAAAACGAGAATACGACACGTATTTCGAGTTCCATTCAAGAAAAATTTTAAGCCAGATCTCCACAAAATGTTGATGAGGTTAAAAACAGAATTACTTCAGCAATATTAGAAGTTATACCTGAAAAGCTGGAGCGGGTAATACAAACAATACAAAAAAAATTACAGTTATGTTTGGAAAAAGATGGTTTTCAGTTCTAACAGTTAATGTAAATTAGTACCCTAAATTAGATAATGGTGGTGCTGACTGAATACGTAAAAATTACCAAAATTGAGTTACAAAACATAATCCAAATCTAAAACTTTTAGAATATATTATGTAAAAAATAAATCATTTTTGAACTTAACAATTGAAGGTATTAGATCTACCCATCTGCTATTACCAACGAGTAACATTACAAAAATCTAGTTTTAACAACCCCAACTCTGTATCTCATCTTTCATTATGAATACACTGTGTGGGTTGGATTCATTGTTGCCAAACGTAACGTTTTTGACTCACCACTGTATAAGAAATATCCCTACATAGAGTACCGCGCTAATTCTAGCAAAGTAAAGGTCGTAGGTTCAATCCTACTCGAGGTAAACTTTTCATTTATGTATTTAATAAAATTAATAATAATTTTTAATTACATATTTACCTTCGACCTTATTCGTTCATAACAAAAACTTATAATAATCCCTACATAGAGCTTGTGAGCCAATTTGTATACGCCTTGTGTGTGTGTTTACGTGCGTGCGTGCGTGCGTGCGAGAGTACGTGCGTGCGTGCGTGCGTGTGTGTATGTGTGTGTGTGTGTGTGTGTGTGTGTGTGTGAGAGGGAGAGAGAGAGAGAGAAAGAGATTTCGCACATGATAACACGTGACTGATTGTTAATTTTTATTTGCTATAAGCAGTACTAATAGATAACTATAGAAATTATTTTTTAATGAACGAACAGAGGTCCAACATAATATTTACGCTTAGCATGTACGTAGAAAATCAGGGGATTCCAAATTAGATGCCAACCTTTAAGGAGCTGTTAGTATGACTGATTTGTGATCGATTGAACCATATTTACCGATATCCAAAAATCAAAGGTTTTCGAGATGCAGGGTGTCAAAGCTGCTTTTTGATATATATCCAAAACGAAAAAAGGTATTTTTCTCATTCTTGGTACATTAAACAGAGATATAAAGTACATTGGTTTTCGCTTATTAATACGTTTTTATTATGCACAGTGGGGTAGAACGCAAGGAGTATTGCAACCTTTTAATCCCTAATTTCTACGCCTATGAAGGAAATTGGATTTATTTGTTGAAATACGAAATCTAGATGTTTTTCAGATAAAAAGGGTATACTTTATCGAAATCGACAAATTTAATATTTCTGAGATGTTTGCATTTTAGGTCTTTATTATCATCTGTTTGGGCAGGTTATTATTCTGTAGTTTTTGGGAAACATTAAAACGTGAAAATCAGTGTTTCGGGAACAGTACAGTTAATTTATACTTATTATATATATATATATATATATATATATATATATATATATATATATATATATATATATATATATATATATATATATATATACTGGTGTCCAGATAAGAGTACGGAGCGGCTGTATCTCGACAATGGTTTGGGAGAAAATCCTTATAAGTAAAATGGGCAAGAGAAATAGCTGGAAATTCTTTTAAAGTTCGTAATTTGGCCGCTAGGTGACGTTACTACTACGAAGAAACATAATATTCGCGCTATCTTGGTAAGTTAGACGATGAGCTATAACGTTCAAAACATCATTTGACAGCTTGGGTAATACCGCACCATTTTGCTTTACGCCATTTTTTTAATAAGGGAGAGAGGAGCCAAAGGATTTGTCAGTATTTGCATTTTAATATCGCCTGGACCGTTCGACCGATTTGAATATTTTTGGTCTCATTTGAAAAAGTATTTTATGCTCTTTTAAAGAAATTTTTTTGTTAAACTGTTTAGTTAAAGTAAATAAACTAGAGGGCATTCTCTACAGCATTTACACATTTTTGTGATTTTCGGAAAAAAGTTAAATGAAAAGGTACTACTTTCTTGAAAGACTCTAAACCAACATAAAAATAACTAAATTTTAGTGCAAACCGCATCCCGATATCTACAACCGATCTTGATTTATATGAGAAAATGTCAAATATTGAAGTGCTTTAATCAGATTAAGTTACCTTATCGAGAAAAACAAATGCCGCACCCGTTGTAAATGCTAAATTGAAAAATACTGACTTCACAACTGTCAAAAGTGAGTTCTTATAGTTTTTGTGTCTCAGATTTACTTTTTAAATTCGATTATCATAAACATGACATTTACTAACGCAGAAGCATATGACATGTTGCGCATTTATTTTCAATGTTACGAAAATGCTGTAATTGCGTCGCGTCAATGTGCAATGCAATATTCACAAAGACAACATTTTTCTCGAGAAGTGTTTTCAAGATTGGCTAGGCGATTACGGGAGACAGGCAACGTTCATCCTATGCAAGCACCTCGAAGAATTCGAAGAACACATATTGAAGAAACTATTATTAATGTTTTGGCCTACGTGCAATACGATCCCACCTTAAGCACTAGAAAAATTTCGAACGACCTGGGGGTCCCAAAAAACAATTGTCCACGAGATTCTTCAACAAAATAAAATGTATCCCTACCACATTGTTTTACATCAGGCATTACAAGATACAGATTATGATAGAAGACTGAACCACTGTTACTGGCTGTTAAATATGATTCAAGAAAATCCAAATTTTCTGTCACTAATATTATGGATGGATGAAGCAACTATTAATAGCACAGGAGGTGTAAATTTGCATAACATGCATTAATAGTCTCAGGAAAACCCATATTGGATGCGGCAAGTAGAACATCAAGATCGCTGGAGTTTAAACGTATGGTGCGGAATCATGGAAGGAAAAATTATAGGCCCATATTTTTTCGACCAAACCCTTAATGGAGAAAGGTTTTTGAAACTTTCCTTCCACCACTGTTAGAAGATGTCTCCTTGGAAACAAGAAGAAATATGTGGTTTCAGCGTGATGGTTGTCAGACACATTATACCCAAATCGTATGTCAGCATTTAGGGGAACAGTGTCCGAATCGTGTTATTGGGAGAGGAAGTTTGTGTCCCTGGCCGCCGCATTCTCCGCATTTAACTTGTTTAGATTTTTATTTATGGGGTAGACTAAAAAACCTGGTTTTTCAATAGAAACCAACAACCAGAGAAGATATGATGGAGCCAATTCGAATTTGTATTAGAAGCTTGTCCAGGGCTGAAATTGAAGCAGCGGTTTTCTCTACCGAAAATAGATTAAATAAATGCATTGATAATGATGGAAAACATTTTAAACACTTGTGAGCTTTTTGTGACTAATTTAAGTAATTGTAAGGGTTTTGTGCTTTTTTCATTTGTTCTGTTGTTGAGTTGGCCCGTTGGCCTTCAAAACTAATTTTGAACCAGTCTTAAGCCTGGATAAAGTGTGAAGAAAGGCTCGACGTGTTAACGATTTTGTGCTAAATGGGAAGAAAGTTTAATCAGAATTTAAATTACGTCAGTTACCATGGCTACGGCATTTGTTTTTCCCGATAAGGTAACTTAATCTGATTAAAGCACTCCACTTTTTGACATTTTCTCTTATAAATCAAGATCGGTTGGAGATATCGGGATGCGGTTCTCACTAAAATTTAGCTATTTTTATGTTGGTTTAGTCTTTCAAGAAAGTAGTACCTTTCCATTTAACTTTTTTCCGAAAATCACAAAAATGTGTACACGCTGCAGATAACGCCCTCTGGTTGATTTGCTTTAAAATAACAGGTTACCAAAAAATTTTCTTTAAAATAGCACAAAATACTCTTTCAAATGAGATCAAAAATATTCAAATCAGTTGAACGGTTCAGGCGATATTAAAATGCAAATATTGACAAATCCTTTGGCTCCCCCCTCCCTTATAATGATATGTACGAAAAAATGTCGTAAATCAAAATGGCGCGGTATTACCCAAGCTGTCAAATGATGTTTCGAAAGCTATAGCTCATCGTCTAACTTTCTAAGATAGCGTGAATTTTATGTTTATTCATAGTAGTTACGCGCCTAGCGGTCAAATTACGAACTTCAAAATAATTTCCAGCTATTTCTCATGCCCATTTTACTTATAAGGATTTTTTTCCTAAACCTCTAGGCCCTACGATTGTCGAGATACAGGGCTCCGTACCCTTATCCGGACACCCAGTATATATATATATATATATATATATATATATATATATATATATATATATATATATATATATATATATATAATACTACATATGTATTTCTTATTTGTAATTTTTGCAGTATTTTAAATATGTTAATAAATCTGTTTGACAAAATTAAAGCAACTAGACCTTTAAGCACTGTTAGTACTCTATGTAGAGGAGTCAAAAAAGGAAAAATTCTCATTTTTCCAGTGTCAATATGGCATAATCTACAGAGCGTTCCATTTAAAAAATCGAAAGGGAGGTCATACCTTTTATTATGAGACACCCTGTATAAAAAAATTGTATTGTAAAAACTAAAAATAATAATCGACGTGTCCAAGCGTTTTTTCAAGAAACAAATACTTTAATTTTAAATTAATTTATACATTACTTTATGGACGCACTGTGTATATATATATATATATATATATATATATATATATATATAATTTTAAATTTCCGCGTCCTCCATGTGTTGAATTGGTGTTTCGGGTTCTGGTAGGACGATACCGTTAGTAGGGATTGCTACATGGTCCGGGGCACGATTTGGCTAGTAACCGGTCTGCCTGCTATGTAAGTACTAAAAAGAACAATTCAATTGCCTCGAATGGACCTCTGTACAAGAGACGGTCAAGCTAGAAAGAGACAGGCCCCGTTGATGACGATTGTGCAAGGAATGAACAGCGAGTTGGAACGTGGAATGTTAGAGGTATGCATAGAAAATAGTTTGAAGTTGAGAATGTAATGTATGAAAGGCTGCTTGATTATCTGCGTGTATCAGAAACAAAACGTATATTAAAGGATTGTGTGGAGATGGAGGATGGCTAGCTCTAGTCAGGAGTTGAGACTGAACTGCATGGCGCAAAGGAATGATCGTGAGTGAAAAAGCGAAAAGATGTGTTAAACAGTACGATTTGGTATCCCCTCGGGTAATGTGGGTTAAAATGAAAGTAAAATGTCGAATAATTTTTCTCATTGCATGCTGTGCAATGGAGAAAAAGACCAAAAGTGAAGTGTACTTCTGGAATGATGAAGAGAAAGTGTTGAACGTGTGTAAGCCAAACGAAATAGTGGTGATATTGGGAGATATGAATGGATGGGTGGATGTACAGATAAAACGTACTGAACGTGTTCTGGGAAAGTTTGGAGACCAAAGAGTCAATGAGAATGGTGAACGCCTGGTGAACATCTGTGTGGAGAGAAACCTGTTTGTATCTAATACGTGGTTTAAAAATAAAAATGTGCATATGTATACATGGCCAAGAGGTGAATCTGAAAGAATGATTGACTTGATAGTGTATGTTGAACGTCTTAGAAACCTGGTGAGAGATACCAAAGTAATGATTTTGAGGGAACCAAGAAACTCTTCTAGAAATGGGTCAAAAATATAAGACGTGGCGCAAAACAGAACGCTGCAATTGTGATGAATACGAGCAACGAAATAGTATGGGACGATTGTGAAATGAGGAAAGAGTGGCAAAAATACTTCGAAAAGCTGTACAGTAGTAAGGAAAATAAAAATGAAGGGTTAAATAAGGTGACTGTAGAATAATAGTAATACACCATTGGATAGATAATCAAAATCTAAATGACACCAAAAAATCGTTTCTTAACCTTTGACTGCTGTAAAATTTAAACTAAAGAAACTTAGAATTTGAAAAAAAATGAGTTTGGCATGACTGACTCATAGCACTTATTATTTTAAAGTTTAATTGTATTTATATAATAGATAAATAATAATAATAGCAATAATAATGGTAATAATGATTGAAATAACGACGTCGACGACGACTGCGGCGGCGGCGACAGCAACAGCGACGACGGCGGCGAGGACGGTGACAGTGACGGTGGCGGTGGCGATGGCGATTGCGATGCTGATGCTGATGACGATGACGACAATGACGACACCGACGACGACGGCGGCGGGGGCGACGATGGAGACGATGACGGAGGCCGCGACGACCACAACGCCGACGACGATAGCGACAACGAAGACGCCGATAGCCATGTGACGGCGACGCCGGCGATGACGACTACGGCGGCGACGACAACGATAACGGTAAATTACTTAAAAAAAAGTTTCTAGCTACCCTTATAAAAAAATCGTTACAGAACAAGCGTGCACAGTGCTGATATCTGACCAAAATGATTGCTCAGTATGCCCTTGCATAAAACCTATCTTTACGAAATATCAATTTCTTGCAATATTCTTAAAGTAATTCACCATTTGCTTATATTACAGTGAATTTCTAGAAAGCTGTTTGCTTAATACCAACTTGAAACCAATATTAATATTTTTTTACAATAAAAGCTTTCAATTAAGATAGTGTATCTATTGTAGGACTTCTCATGCATAGATTGCAATTGCGATTTAGATCCAGGGCTACGATTCCTATGTTAAATATTCCTTAGCAAAGCTAAGACAACGGGATATCTAAAAATACAACTATTATATATTTTCTTTAAACCCTTAAACGACACAACAAAATGGGAAATATTTATCTTATACTTACATTTTGCACTAAACCATATTTGCTGTTTCCTTGACGTCATCTTCAAAACTCATCTTTAGTGCTGGTATTAAACGAGATATTCGAAGGTGAGCTTGGTGTGATATTCAGAGCTTGTATTTGAGATCATCCATAAAGTTGATCTTGATCACATCAGAGGTGATCTCGGAGATCATCACCTGAGTTGATATTAGAGATTATCTTCATACGTGGTCCTGGATGTTATCTTCAGGGTTTGTCTTGGTGATCATCTTTAGATGAGACATTGTGAACAATCAAAAGACGTTGTCTTGATTGCTATCTTCATGTTCAAATTTGCACTTAGGGATCATCATCAGAACTGAGCTTGGAGATCGTCATCAAAGTTATCTTGGAGACCATCTTTAGAGTTGATCTTGGAGATCATCTTTGGAGTTCATCCTAGAGATCGTCTTTAGAGTTGATCTTAAAGATCATCTGCAGGGTTGGCCTTGGATGTCATCTTCCAAAGTTGGTTTGGCACACCGATTTCAGAGCTGATCATAGAGATTATCTTCAGAATTGGTCTTAGTCATCATTTTGAGAAATAGAGATCAACTTCGCAGTCGGTCTCGGATGATGATTTTGGATGTCTTGGTCTTGGTCATTAACTCAGAATCCAATTTGCTTTATCTTATATCTGATCACTTTAGCGGAATTGCACTTAGAGTCTAGATAGAAACTTCCATCTCAGTCTACAATATTGTCTTACTAGAACTAACCATTTAATGGAGATGTACTTAGTCGACATATGAACCTTTTGTTTAATATAAAAGCGAACCCTCACTTATTTGGAAACTTTAAGCGCATACCTTAGTTTAGTCATGAATCACAGGTTTATGTACGAGCCTTACTCTCAGTTTAATCGAGTGTCAAAATGGTAACACCTTAGTCTAGAAGCAAACCATTTACGTAAGGAACCTAACATATCGTATCGTATCATATTTTACGTGAAAAATAAATCTGGCGATACCGTATCTTGGTCTAAACAGAACATAGCGAAGTAGCCTATAAGGCAAAGACAATTATTTACAGTTATTTGCAGGACTCGCATTTTTTGAATTCTAACAAAGCTAATTGCGGGCCCAAAACGCCATAAAAGATTACATATAAAAACTGTCCACCATGAACACATCAATTATAATTTTAATGAGAAAACTTTATCCCAGATGTCACTAGTATAAACACAACCTCTTATAGTTCCACTTCCACCGCTCCAATTTTTTAATGACATGCGGTTATTGAGCAATGCATGGATTGATACGTTGTTGAAGTATCTTTCCATTACACGACTTTGCACTAATTTAGTTTCTTAGTTTTTTTTTCGAAATTCCCTTAAAGCGTTTATTAATGCAATTTATACCTTGCAACTCGGTCTTAATTTATAGTTAATTAGTAATTTAACTGATTTTGATAAGTAATAAATGTTTATCATTGTTAGTATGACTTCTTGTAAAAATTTGAAACAGATAATACATCTCCACTGATCCCATTCCATCATTTTTGTTTCCCAAAATCCCGTGTTCGCGATACCTGATCAAGGAATTTAAAACAATACTTACTTGTTTTCTTCATTATTGACTTACTTGAGTTTAGTATCACTTTTAAGCGCATTATAGGCTTTTTTACGATAAGTTTAAAATGACGCCATACTTGGTGAAAAAGTGCAACCAGTATAACGGTTCTAATTTTCTAAAAAAAGTCTGTACATAGAGCCCAGTGCAACCAGGAAAATTTAGTTCTTAATCCGTAACGTGCTAAAATCCATCTCGGATCTTTTCGTATCGACTTTATACCTTTCTTTATTTATTATTCGAAAAGTTACCTTTAGATTGAAAACTTATGTTTGTCGATTTACTATTTACTCGTCATTTGTTTCATTAACATAACTTATCTGAATTTTTGGGTATATACTGTTTTACCTTTATAAATTACTTAGAAGTCCTGTATAAATCAAATTATATTTAGTTTCTCAAAAGTTCGTTCTAGCGCCATCTAGGTAATGTTCAGGGTTCTGGTTAGTCTAACAATAATTTACTTACAGATATCTGTTACTTTGCTGAATTACCGCTAGATGGTGTCATTAATTTACATTTTGTTGGAAATGGTATATTTAACATTTTAACAACAATAGTTTTGGTAACAATGAATATGTTAACAAAATTTGATTGAATAACGTGTTGAGTTGGTCATTTTGGGTGAAATTGAGCTTTATTAATAAAAATCTATTTTCCTGTTTTAAATCGAAGTCATCTTCGGATTATGAGAGATATTTCCACAGTTTATGTATTTCTACATGTTGTTTAGGTACTAAATAACGACATTGGGCAGATATATATATATATATATATATATATATATATATATATATATATACAGCGTGTTCAGCGAGGAATGGGACAGTGCAATATCTCGAGAGCGGATGAAGATTTTTAAATTATGAAAATATTTTTGTAAATATCTTCCAAGAGCGCACATTTGTTGGCACAAAGATTTGAATCAACGCCCATCACCGCCAGGTGGCGCTATCTCACTTCAATTTTTTAAATGCAATGCCCTATTTTTTATTTCATTTTTGGATTCTATGACATATTTGTGATGACTTTTATTAAGACTCCTATCAACCTATCTTTTGTAGTTTCTGAGAAAAAAATAATCCTTGGAATTTTAGCACAAAAACGTAATTTCAGGAAGTGCTCATAACATTTGAGTGATACAGACAAAATAGCAAATTTTATACCCAATGAAAGATAAAAGATTGTTCTTCCACAAAAATAATGCAGATAACGCCGAAATAATGCGATACGCTGTACACTAAATTGTAAGGGGGACCAACTTATCACAGTCGGTGATTAAGAATCATGTGAAATATTTATCATGCCATGAAAACAAACGCGTAATGAAGTGTCTGTCAAGTTTCTGTCAGTTTACAGTTTCAGTTTTGAAAATCGTCTGTGCATCTTCAAATTCCATAATTATGTTTACGTTTTCTAACGAAGAATATTTTGATATGGTAATAATTTATGGTGAATGTAGAAAAAATGCAAGGGCTGCACAAGTATTGTATGCTGCCAGGTTTCCCGATCGACGCCATCCCGGAAAAAATACATTTGTTCGTGTAGCAAATATTTTGAGGGGAACCGGTCATTTTCCTCACCGTAAGTGCGAGAATCGCACAAAGACAGCACCGGCGCACAATAGCACAATAGTGAGAAATTATCTAAGTAGAGTATTTCCGCAACGATGGATAGGTACAAATGGTCCCAATACGTGGCCAGCTCGTTCTCCTGACCTTAGTCCCTTTCTTTGGGGACATTTAAAGAGTGTAGTGTATGAAACACCTTCTAGAGATGTAGAGGAGTTACAAAACAAAATTAGAATTGGTTGTGCAAACATACCACGAGAAACTTTAAGAGCGGCAACTAGTGTTACATTAATTAGGCGTTATCAAACGTGTGTAGAAAATGATGGAGACACATTTGAACATTTAATTTAATTTGTATGCTTTGAATTAATAAAATTCCAAAAATTATTTTTTTTCTCAGAAACTATAAAAGATAGGTTGGTAGGAGTCTTAATAAAAGTCATCACAAATATGTCATAGAATCCAAAATGAAATAAAAATAGGGCATTGCATTTAAAAATTGAAGTGAGATAGCGCCACCTGGCGGTGATGGGCGTCGATTCAAATCTTTGTGCCAACAAATGTGCGCCCTTGGAAGATATTTACAAAATATTTTCATAATTTAAAAATCTTCATCCGCTCTCGAGATATTGCACTGTCCCATTCCTCGCTGAACACGCTGTATATATATATATATATATATATATATATATATATATATATATATATATATATAATTTTGATTTCACAAAGGGTAAGCCACATGTTTTCTTTCAATCCAATTATAATTTTTAACTTCTTTCAGTAGATGGACTCTTCGCACTAAATATCACTAGCTAAAAACTCGACTTACTTCGTAGAAGTAAAACCTATTGTCAAAGTATTACTTTGTATTTATTCGTAGTATATTTTTTAGCATCTTCTTATTTTTCTTTCTTCCGATCTTTCTTGATTGCTTCTCGTTACACGTTACAACTAGACGTTCGAGGTAGCATCGTTCTAACCTGTACTCGCCTACACACACCGTAACGAGGGGTGAATCTTGCGGATAGCGAGAGGTAGCGGTTATTTACTCATCGGACAAGGTCAGACTATTCTAATTATATTATGCTTCCCTTATAACAATGCAAAAGTGAGTACGATAGATGTTTATAATCAACAACACTGCCTTTTGTTTCGTACACTACTTCGTACTGCTACAACCTAAAAGTGTGTTTTAATAAGCGATGCCTCCATAGTCAGCAGGAAATAGTTACCTTATTAAAATGTTCGTTGTTTACACTTGTTTTGAACTGAAATAAAGGTTATAGTGAGTATTTCACTCGAATATCCCTCACGATTCAAGAATTACTAAATGTTTGTGATTTTTTTTGTATTAAAACGATCGTAACGTTAATTGTTTTTGAAATTGGTTAAAATAGCCTAATCTCTGCGTACTTTTCTATGATTTTTAGAACCACACCCAAACATATTAAGGTTGCCATCTATTTTGCTATTGTCAGTTACGAGTTTTATCTGTTATTAGCGTAGAAACTGTTAATTTAGTTAATATCATGTACCGGTTGTCTTTGTATTATTGTAATTTTACTGCAGTATTTATTTAACAATTACTAGCAGGAAAACAAAATTATTTGAAATTACTCTTTTATATTTAAGTATGTGTTTTGAAATATTTTACATAACTATATTACTATCGATTATTTATAAGGAGTTTATGTAAATTAAGTTTTTCGTTTGTAAAACAACGGCAAGTCAGTTAATTCAAAAATAATTTAAGCCAAAGTATAACCAGTTAGGTTGAATTTCTTCTTTTCAGATTAACCCTCGAAAGAACTTTCAAACTAACCAGGGAAGGAATTTTTTTTGTTTTTGTTGTAAAGGTTTTTATCATTTCAAATTTTTGGTTGGTCAAAAGAATTTGCAATATATATATATATATATATATATATATATATATATATATATATATATATATATATATATATATATATATATCAAATTAACTTGCCTCCGTATTTATTTTGGTGTGAAATATTAATTAATTAATTATATTGGTTTGTGACCTAATTTCAAATCAAATCTAGTTAATATAAGTTTACCAGGGTACTTTTCGTTTGTTTCTTATTGCTTCCTTTCTTCCCGTTTCAAGCTTTACGGGGCTCTCGCTCATAAAATCATAATTTTCTCTTATTAAAGCTTGTGGCGCTCAGACTTTGCTTATTATATTACTTACGGGTACTGTAACTTCTTCCTTTCGTCTCTCTAACCTAAATCAATCTAATAATTATCTACGCTCCAAAACACCTACTCTATCCAAGTGCGCAACGATCATTTGACCGTTTGACTGAGTTACGAGTTCACTCATTCATTTATATTTATGTGACGTGGTACGTTAGACACGTGACAAAGTGTTGGCAATAGTTTGCCCAAGCCTTTGTCTAGCCGTTGTCAAGAAGAAGCGGTAAGCTTTCTGATCCATTGGTTTGAACAAGAACGTGAAAATGGAGGCCTCCTTTTGCCAGTTGCTGCCGTTGGAGACGTAAGTAATAATGATTAAATTACCCCTCTTTTTAGTTATCTTAAATCTGAAATATAATAACGGGTTGTTGAGGCTGTTTTAGGTTATGTCACGCACTTTAAAAACCCGTAAATCAGTAGTGAATTAGTTAGAAGCCCACCAAAAAACCAACATCGGAGCCAACCAATGTGGATAATTTTGACCAAACTGCAATTCTAAATGTTATTTACGAGATGTACAAAAAGAGTTAGTACAGTATTAATTGCATACAGTTGTTTTGCAGTATGTAGTGTAATTATTTGTAGAGAAAAGTGTAACCTTAAAAACTTTACAAAGTAAACTACGTGAACATGGTATTTTTAATGGCTGTATATCATCTCTGTGGAAGGTTCTAAAAAAAAATTATATTCAAGTATAACAAGGATGATCCACGACGCCGATTAATGGAGCTACCTAACATCGCCATAAAGCGTGTCAATTTTTTACATGAATATGTCCGGCTCAAAAATGAATGTTTGCGTCAGTTCATATTTTTGTATGAGACATGGATCTTTAAAGATGGTACTGCTGGTCGTTCTGCCATTATATATATATATATATATATATATATATATATATATATATATATATATATATATGAATGAATCTGTCAACAGTATAGTATAATATATATATATATATATATATATATATATATATATATATATATATATATATATTATATCATACTGGTTGTGCTACAGATTCATTATCAGAATTAGTATTTTCTTCTAACACAAGGAATACTGATTATCATGGAGAAATTAATCAAGACAACTTTTTGCATTGGTTTGAATATCAGTTGTTAGTACATTTAGAACAACCTTCCACAATTCTTCTGAATAATACCAGTTACCACAGCACTCTGATGAACAAAGTACCTACAACAGCATCTAAGAAGGCTGACATACAGCAATGGTTAAGTAAAAATAATATTTAAAAAAAAACTAAGTTAAATGTAAATCTTTTTAAATGTAATTCATATTTTGTATTATTAATTCTCTCTTTTTAGACATAAACCTCAACGAGTATATGTAGCTGACAGGTTAGCTGAACAATATGGGCATCGTGTACTTTGTCTTCCCCTTACCATTGCATTTTTAACCCTATTGAACTAATCTGGGGTATAACTAAAAATTACTGCAGAGACCATGTTGGTTCTGATGGTAGTTATGCTGAAAAATCATTAGCTACGGGGAAAGAGGCACTAGGAAAATGAACACCCGAAGTATGGGCTAAGACAGTTCGACATACTGAGGAAGGAATACAACGCTGGTGGGATAGAGAATTGTTTTATTTGATAGAGAGGATGTTCCTCCACTGATTTATAAATCTGGAAGTCGACGATGATACAGATGACGAGTGTACTTATGTGATGAATTCTCTTTAAATTAAATGTGAATATATGCTGTATTTATCAATTTACTCTTATTTCTTGTTAATAAACGTTTTTAAATTTATATTGATGAACCCAATCCACAAGGTACATTCTGGAAATTATGAGGAATAATTTTGTCTTCGGATTATCCTATTATGAAATCATAAATATATTGCTTTCTATATATGAATTGGTGCGGGAAAGAACGATGTAAGTCCAAAATTCGTAATTTTCAGGAAACGAAAAAAAGTGATTCATTTGTAAACTAATGAAAAATATTACTAAAGTAATTTTCACGAATCAGAGCAGTTGCATCACTAATATTAATACTGTCAGAGGACGCCGATGTTGTCAGATTGTGAGAAATAACTGTCAAATCTCAGCTTCAGGGGTTATGTTTATTTGATCACAATAATAAAATTTAAGTATTATATTTATGTGTTATGTCAAATGATTAATGTCAGAAGTGCTTGACAATACCGGACAGAATTGCCAACCTATATCAGTTATATCTGCATCCTCTCGTGCACAATAGGCGGGTTCTAAAGGTGGTAATGAAACAAAGTTAGTTTCGACGCAAGTGCTCTGACTCGTGAAAAATGGTACACATGGCAACAGTTAATCAGCTTGTCGTATGACGTCATTTTACACGTATCGTAAAAGGGATATAGTTTACTACATTTGTTCCTTTGTGCAATTATGCGCTAATAATCGGCACGTTCTTATGTTCCTCACAAACAAATTATTTGTCTCAGGTTTCGTTCCGTTCTACTTTTTGTTTTCCACTACAGTACAATTTGTTTTCTATCCACTCGATTATGAAACAAATAGTGCAAAACGTGCTTAAAAATAGTACATATACATCTATCAGGTTTTTTACGCGTAAAAAAAGCAAAAAAACTTAACAAACAACGATTTTATCCGTATTATAGAAATATATCTCAATTTTTTAATAAAACTATTTGGAAGAGCTGAATAAACTTCATAGATACTAAAAAATATTAAAATGGTAAAAATGAATTTTTTTGTATCCAAGAATAATAAGTTTTGACATCAGCGTAAATTCCAGGGAAGATTGGATCTCCACACTTTACACCGGTAGATACAATGCCAGCTAATTTTCCATTGCAAACTAATGGGCCTCCAGAGTCAGCCTAAGAAATTTTAACCAAAAATTAAAAAAAAATGATTGCTTCACTTCCTTACATCACAAGCATCAGTAAGCCCTCGCGGATGTCCAGCACACAACATTCCATCAAAAACTGAAATATTGTAAGCTCCATAAATCTTTTTACATGTTGAAAATCTTACAATAGTAACCATCGCCGTCATAAGATTATCACTAATCACCTCTGAATCCTAAAAGTTCTAAATAGATTTCCGTCTTGCAGTTAAAGATAACTTACATTTTCTAAAACACCCCAACCAGAAACTACGCATATTCCTGATTCAATAGATTTTACATTGAGATCAATTTTTGAAATTAATTTATTGCTTTCTACAGGCAGATCTTGGTCAAGCTGTAATTAATAAAACTACTTTAACTGAAGTTATATATACACGATGCATACCTGTATAAGTCCTATATCATTAGCAAATGTCTGTGAATTAAAGTTTTCATGCAAAATAAGCTTCGACGCATTTCTGTAAATACTATATTCAGTTATTCCAAGTTCGATTTGTCCTGAAACAACACTTATTCCGTTGCTGGGATATACGCCTCCCCAAGGGTATTTTAAACAATGTGCAGCGGTTAGAATATAGAGAGAATTTATTATTGAACCACCACAAATGTGTTTGTCATTATACGTACGCCTAATGGAGACCTGAAATTAAACAGTATAATATTTTCACGTTGTGGATATATCACATGCATTGTAATTTATTGCATTTGGAAAATACATCTTTTAAAGACTTTTAAAATACAGCAGCCCTACTTCAGTAGAGGAATCATTTAAGTAATTCTTTATCGTATACATCATACTTGGCCATCTGAATTTATATAACTAAATAGGTACTCTGTTTCAAACAAATATAAGCAATAAAAACAGAAAAAGTTTTTCGCACCTGATATGGAAATTCGCCTACTTTCGCACGACGACCGCCAATTATAACTCTCCTGCATGTCGCTATGAAAGGAAAAGATTGTTATTTTAGATATGTAAAAATTGATGATATTTAACTTACCAATGTGGGAAAGTACACTAAGGTAAAGTAAAAAATAGAACAGGCTTGACATTTAAACGACTATTATACTGTTCCTAGTTATATCAATAAAGTAATTGTGAATAGTAAACGGACAAGTATTTATATTGTCATGTATGCTTATCTCCCAGGAAATATCATCTCTCAATAAATACTTATATCTTAATCATAGGAATTACAGGTAATACCTAAATCTAAAAAATAAACGGTTTCCACATATGTATTAGGTAATTGTATTTTCCTACACTTAACTAACATTATATTTTGGCCTGATAGCAGGTAGATCACGGTTGAATACAGTATTTTCAAGAGAATGATTTACTGAGGCACTCTACTTAGCAAGTAGAATATATCTGAGAACTTAACGTGACCAATTTTAATATTGGATATCTGCTGTGGAACACCACACGACCTTCCAACCTACAAAATGGAAATGAAAAGAAATGAAAATGTTAATATTTGTGAATAATTTATAATAAGTTCGTTACGAAAATAGACAACATTTCAAAAACCAAAACAATCATCTGTGTCATACAGAGGTTATTTGACATCTAGATGCTAACTGAAAAAATAAATGAAATGAAATAATATTCTCTATTTCGGGATTAAAATGCACAATTCTCGCACGCATTTTGATGTTGGAATGAACTCAAGTCTTAAACGATTTTTAGTGATTTTTTTTAGAGTTTACGTTATACATGTTATTAGCAAATTAAATATAACAGTTGTTTATTAGTTGCTATGGAAACTCTCAAATTAACTCACTTTTGCCAACCTAATTATTATACAACCAGATTCTTTAAGTCGACGGTAATTAATAAATAAAATAAGCCCGAAACAGAGAAATCAGAAAATAGTATAAAACATTCGATGCAGAAGGCATTCGAACCTGAGCTCCCCGGCTCACGCTCGAATCTTCAACTCGGTTAAATAATTTTCCTGCTGCAACTTATGATTTAATATACTATTAATTACAATTTTTTTAGGATAACTATGGAACCTCTTTTTTATACGTTCATAACAAAAACAGGCAATATTGTAAAAACAAAAACAATAATCTGTTATTATGACGTTTAAAACTTCATGTCAGATAGAGATTAATAGATATAAATACGTTAACTTAAAAAAAATCCAAAGCCGACCGCTTCTATAAGATATCAGTAATACAGTTAACCATTTTCTTTCATATTTAATGAATTTGTAGACTTACCTTGCGTTTCATTAAGAAACTTTATAAAGAAAAGTTATTTGAAATTAAATTTTCTTTAAGAAATATGTCTACACTTTTTCTTATAAAAGTAATAGTTATTCAGATATTGAAAAAATTAAAACAACACGTAAATTCTACATTACGAATTGTGTGGCCGCTAAATTACGTGTCGTATTCAAAAATTGCGTAGAACATAATCGATATGTTTAAGGTCTATATTTAGGTATTTTTATATCTTTGAAATATGCAGCTGTTTCAGAAATATTTGATAAAAACTAAAAATCATGCTAAACCCCCCTCACCGCCACTAGATTTCTCCCAAAATGCAATCAGCTGCAAGCAAAATGAAAACAAGCTTAAATACAAAATTTTAAGTGCGTGGGTGTTTTTGTTCTGGAGTTATAGTGAATATAACGTACATATGTATAAATGTAGGTTGGAAGATATAAATTATGATCATGACAAGCACGTGCGATTTTTTTGTTAAATGTACCGGGTGGCCAACTACGAATGGACGGCGGCTATTTCTCAGGAACTGTCAATCTGACAACATTGGAAAAAATACTAATAGGTAAACCCGCCAAGAGGAATCGCTGGAAATTATTTTCAACTTCCTGCGATGGCTGATAGGGGACGTACTCTAACCCCAAATTAGAAAATCGGCTTTATCTCTTAAATCGGCATTATCAAGACACGTCCAAAATAGTTTTATTATAAACTAAGTAAGCTTAGAAACATTTTCTTTTTTAGCATTTTCCTCTATTTTGTTAAATGAGGGGAGGGGAGAAGTAAATGTTCATTTCAAAAAATGCTATAACTTCTTTTTAACTCGACCAATAGTAGAACACTTGCCGCCATCTTGTATTGTTGTGACCTGGGGCACTTTTTTATATGCCCACGTGGGGATCGTATTTTTGTCACCTGAGAATAAAAAGATTTAATCTGTTATTAATTAAGCCTCGTTTTTATCAAAGGAGATTGCATAATTGTTATTAAAATTATTATTACATTTCTTTTAATCCCATCTACAGATTGTGATCTAATTTATTTATGCATTTGGAGTGTCATTCTAATAAGGGATCCTAGTCTTGTAAGACGGGAATCTGTTCGCGGGCTTCTTAATCTGTGTTTATTATTATTAAACAGTTATACAACTTCATTTTGAATGGAAAGTAGCAATTAGCCGTCGACATCGTGTTAATTAATGTGTTTACAAATATTTCAAAATTTTGCTGCTGCAAAAAATACATTAAGGTCTAAATATTAGGTGAAATAATAATCATTTCTACCCTAGTGTTTTTGATACAGGCAGATTCTCTATCTAAGCGGTCAGTACCTTTACATCCGCAAATTATTATTACTTTTAAATAAATAAAAGAGCAGCAATTAATTAATCATGTAATTAGACATTATAAATTAGATATACATCAAGATATTTTTTTTAATGGGCCATGCGCGTGCCAGCTTTTAGTAAATATTTAAAAGACAACAACAACAAACAGGATTATCTTGATGTTAAAAGATAAGCACAATAAAACAGGGTAGAATATACCTACTTTCGTCATTTCTGCTACGATGAATCGTTCGCTCCCAAGCAGGCCTTTGTACAGGGATCCTTGACACCGCTAACCGTGAAAAAATCTTGTGAACTGATTCTATGTTAGATTTCTAAGAATTGTAATATGACCCCGCTCGTGCGCATTAGCCTAACCTAACCTAAAACCGTGTGTTTATTAATCTAACCTAATATTGTAAGTGTATTCGGTCTAACCTAATCACGCAAGAAACGAGCGAGAGACGATAGAGACGAGGAGAGGCTAGGGGGCGAGATAGAGAGAGATCAACGTCTATTATATAAAATATTCTCTAGTTTAAAAATACATCACATAGGTAAAATTTCACGACGCGGGGCTTTCGGCGATGGCTGTTTCGTCGATCCCCACTCTAACCCTTTTCGAACATAACCGAGATTGTAAGATTTGTAAGATTGTAGGGCGTCGCAACTTGTTTTCGGGTCATCGCCCCTTGTGATCTCAACTTGTTCGGGGGCCATCGTGTATTGTCGTGGTACCCCTGGCGGAAAATTTGAATTTGTATTATAATAAGGAGCCTAATGCTAACTTGTAAGACAGGTGTAGGGCTGCGCAACTTGCTCTCGGGGCTATCCCCCCTTGTCGAGGTCCTATTGGCGGAAAATTTGAATTTGTATTTAAGTCTCTGCAGGTTATGGCTGGAAATATGAGTTTGTATTGTAATAAGGGGTATAATTCTAACTTGTAATACAGATGTAGGGCATAAGGGCATAGCAACTTACTCAAGCCCCACGTCCCTCGACCAAAAATTTGAATTTGTTTGTGGTGCCATCTATGAGGGGAAATTTGAACTTGTATTATAATAAGTAATGCTAACTTATAAGACAGACATAGGGCTTAGCAACTTCTTTTCGGATCTTAGTCCCTAGTCCCTTGGTGGGAAATTTGAATTTGTATTTAAGTGTTTACATTTTAATTGCATGTTGCGAGAAATTTTAACTTGTATTCCAATAAGGGACCTAATGCTAACTTGTAAGACAGGTGTAGGGCTGCGCAACTTCCTTTCGGGCCTTCACACCCCTGCCTTGGCTCCATGTCTGGCTGGAAATAGTATTCTAATAAGGGGGCCCTAATACTAACTTATAAGGCAAATACAAGAACTTGTGTTAGATCTACGCCCTCCTGTCGTGGCCCCCTTGTAGCGAAATTTGAATTTGTGTAGCGATCTAGTTGTGTATGGATTAATGAATATTTGCTGTATTAAAGGTGGCACCACCTAGCGTTATATTTCTAGAGCTAATTAGGGTTTCGTTTGTAGCACCATCTAGTGATATATTTTTAAACTAGCGAATGTTTTCTGTAATAGAGACGGCGGCACCTAGCAGTATATTTCTAGGAACAGTTAGGGTTGTTTGTGGTTCCATCTAGTGGTGTAAAGGCTAAGGAACGTTTACTGTAATAGAGGTTGATCGTGTTCGTCTCTCCCTGGTCTCTATCTTCTCTTTCTCAAATCATACAAATCAATTAATCAAACCAAATTAAGCAGATCAATCCCCAACAAATCACGTTCGATCAAATCAAACAAACAGATCAATATCAATCAATCAACCAAATCAATCTCAATCAATCAAATCATAACTTACAGCCTGTGAAAACTG
Organism: Vesta saturnalis; assembly: GCA_036346205.1. Taxonomy (NCBI): domain Eukaryota; kingdom Metazoa; phylum Arthropoda; class Insecta; order Coleoptera; family Lampyridae; genus Vesta; species Vesta saturnalis. Next base: position 67,829 of record JARFJB010000546.1, on the reverse strand, counting down.
GCTTACAGCTCAAAAATACTGATTGGATTAACTTACACTTTGCTAAAACCAACCAACCACAATTCAAAAATACCAAACTGATTTTACGTAATCATACAAAATCAGCTCTCAATTCAAAAAATAGCAGTATGATTTAACTTACAGAGTGCAAAAGAAAGCCAATCTCACACTTATTGTAGTTACCCATCTAACCGCCCTTTCGCATTAACTGCAGCATTGTTAGTGCAGGTTCAAACACCGTTATGGAAAACAAGTTTATTAATAAAAATTGAAGGAAAGCTTAGCGTTTGAAAATATATTATTATTATAAACAACAATACATAATTTATTTAATCACATTCTTTATCGGTGTTCTTCTTCTTCTTGAACCGTGATTCGTCGCTATCATCATCATGGTTTTGAGACTCGTCCTTCTCCTCTACCTCATCGCTCTTCTTCCTCTTCTGTGAATCATCACCATCACCTTGGATGCGAGATACATTCAGCTCATCCACGTCATCGTTTCCATCATTATCCTGAACGGTTATGTTGTAATCGTTTATTAACAAGTCAGTAAAATCTCTAATGTCCGCTGATGTTGGCTCATAAACAGGAGAATACATTATAATAATGCTCACTCGATGATGGTTACATTTTAAAGAGCGAAACGCGTAAGAAACGTGAATGCTGCTGGCCTAGGGTCTTGTGCGTGGGCGCACTCGTCAATGTTCGGGTAGAATCGGTTATCTTCGGGGAAGTTTGGAGTAGGGGTCGCCGAAACAGCTTTCGCAATCGTCTTAAGAGAAAATACCTCAGCCAAAAAAGTTTAGATTTATAAACATGCCCTTAGGGAAGAAATTAGAGTGAGGTTAGGTCAATACCCAAACGTTGACGAGTGCGTCCACTCACAAGACCCAAGGCCAGCAGCATTCTCGTTTCTCGCGCTTCTCGTCCTTGAAAGTGTAACCGTCATCGAGAGAGCATTATTATAATGTATTCTCCTGTTTACGAGCCAATATCAGCGGACATTAGAGATTTTACTGACGTGTTAATAAACTATTACAACATAACCGTTCAAGATGATGATGGAAACGATGACGTGGATGAGCTGAATGTATATCACATCCAAGGTGATGGTGATGATTCACAGAAGAGGAAGAAGAGCGATGAGGTAGAGGAGAAGGACGAGTCTCAAAACCATGATGATGATAGCGACGAATCAAGGTTCAAGAAGAAGAAGAATAATAATTTGTTTTTCTTAACGGTGTTTAAACCTGCACTAACAATGATGCAGTTAATGCGAAAGGGCTGTTAGATGGGTAACTACAATAAGTGTGAGATTGGATTTCTTTTGCACTCTGTAAGTTAAATCAGTTTGGTATTTTTAAATTGTGGTTGGTTGGTTTTAGCAAAGTGTAAGTTAGTCCAATCAGTATTTTTGAGCTGTAAGCTAGTTTTCGCAGGATTTAAGTTATGATTTGATTGATTGAGATCGAATTGGTTGATTGATTGAGATTGATCTGATTCTTTGATTTGATCTAACGTGATTTGTTTGCGATTGATCTGCTTAATTGATTTGATTAATTGATTTGTATGTTTTGAGTAAGAGACGATAGAGACCAGGGAGAGACGAACACGATCAACCTCTATTACAGAAAACATTCGTTAGACTTTACACCACTAGAAGGCACCACAACCAACCCTAATTAGTCATAGACATATACCACTAGGCGGCGCCGTCTCTATTACAGAAAACATTCACTAGTTTAAAAATATATCACTAAATGATGCCACAAACGAAACCTTAATTAGCTCTAGAAGTATAACGCCAGGTGGTGACACCTTTATTACAGAAAATATTCATTAGTGCATACACAACTAGATGGCTACACAAATTCAAATTTCGCAACAAGGGGGCCACGACGCACCCTCATCTAGTGCTGCTCCAGTGCGACGCCCCCCTCGACGAACCATCTCTGCTGCCGCTCAAGCCGGCGATATATCCTAAAAACTATGCATTTATTAATCTAGTCTTGCTTGACTTTGTAAATAAGTTTTTCACTACATGTTTAGTTATAAATGATGCGATAATCAAATTACTGTATAATGCTTGTTTTTCAACAATTCTACTCTGATAAATAAAGCGTTTTAGTAGTTTCGTCGTTTTGATTAAGAGTTCTGTAGCAAGAGAGAGGCGTGCATAATCAACTTCTATTTCAGAAAATTTTCGGTGAAAAAAAAATCTTCAATCAAGATAATCCTGTTTGTTGTTGTTGTCACTTAAATATTTACTAAAAGCTGGCACGCGCATGGCGCATTAGCAAAAATAGTTTGATGTATATCTAATTTATAATGTCATACCTGCTTTATCAGCTCAGTTTTATTTAAAATAATTTGGTGTTGTGTGTGTGCGTGTGTGTGTGTCTGTGTGTGTGCGTGTCTGCGTGTCGCGTGTCTGCTGTCGAAATGTTGCGTGTCCTTGTGCAGATGCCTGTTTGTGGCGTGTGCGCTGATGCGCGTGTGCGCGTGTGCGCGGTGCGTCAAAAGCGTGTGCGCGTATAGTGCGTGCGACGTGTGCGCGTGTGCGCTTGTAGCTGTGTGCGTGTGTGCGTGTGTTGTCGTGTGTGCGTGTGTGCGGTTGCGTGTTGCGTGTGTGCGTGATCGGTGTCGTGTGTCGTGTGTGCGTGGCTGCGTGTGCGTGCGTGTGTGCGTGTGTGCGTATGTGCGTGTGTGCGTGTGTGCGTGTGCTAGCGCGTGTGCGCTGTGCTGTGTACGATGCTGTGTCGTTGTGTCGCGTGTGCGTTGTGTGTCGTGTGCGTTGTGTGCGTCGTGTTGGCTGTGTGCGCGTGTCTGCGTGTGCGGCGTGTTGCGTTCGTGTTGCGTGTGTGCGGTGTGCGTGTGCGTGTCGGCGTGTGCTGTGGCGTGTTGCGTGTGGCGTGTCGTGTGCGTGTGCGTTGGCGTGTGTGCGTGTGTCGTGTGCGTGTGTGCGTGTGTCGTGTTGCGTGTGTGCGTGTGTGCGTGTGTGCGTGTGCTTGCGTGTGCGCGTGTGCGTGTGTGCGTGTGTGCGTGTGCGTGTGGCGTGTGTGCGTGTGCGTGCGTGTTGCGTGTGTGCGTGTGTGCGTGTGTGCGTGTGCGTGTGCGTGTGTGCGTGTGTGCGTGGTGTGCGTGTGTGCGCGTGTGCGTGTGTGCGTGTGTGCGGTGTGCGTGTGTGCGTGTGTGCGTGTCGCTGTGCGTGTGTGCGTGGTGTGTCGTGTGTGTGCGTGTGTGCGTGTGGTTGTGCGTTGTGCGTGTGTGCGTGTGTGCTGTTGTGTGCGTGTGTGCGTGTGTGCGTGTGTGCGTGTGCGTGCTGTGTGTGTGTTGCGTGTGTGCTGTGTGCTGTTGTGCGTGTCGGTTGCGTGTGTGCTGTGTGTGTGCGTTGTGCGTGTGTGTTGCTGTGTAGTGCGTTGCGTGTGTGCGTGTGTGTGCGTGTGTTGTGTGCGTGTGCGTGTGCGTGTGTGCTTGTGTGCGTGTGTGCGTGTGCGTGTGTGCTGTGTGTGTGCGTATGTGTGCGTGTGTGTGTGTTGTGTGTGTGTGTGTGTGGTATGTTGTGTGTGTGTGCGTGTGTGTGTGGTGTGTGTTTGTGTGTCGTGCTGTTGTGTGTGTGTCGTGTCGTGTTGTGGTTGTGTGTCGTGTGTGTGTGCGTGTGTCGTTGCGTGTGCTGTGTGTGTGTGTGCTGTGTGTGTGCGTGTGTGCGTTTGTGCGTGTGTGTGTGCGTGTGTACTGCTGTGCGTGCGTGTTGCGTGGTGCGTTGTGTGTCGTGTGCGTGCTGTTCGTGGTGTGCTGTGTGCGTGTGTGTCGTGTGTCGTGTGTGCTGTGTGCTGTGTGCGTGTGTGCGTGTGTGCGTGTGTGCGTGTGTGCGTGTGTGCGTGTGTGCGTCTGTGCGTGTGTGCGTGTGTGCGTGTGTGCGTGCGTGTGTGCGTGTGTGTGTGTGTGGTGTGTGTGTGTGTGTGTGTGTGTGTGTGTGTGTGTGTGTGTGTGTGTGTGTAATTGAACATACAAATAAATCAGGTATAATTTTTCGGATGTAAAGGTATTGACCGCTTAGATAGAGAATCTGCCTATATGAAAAACACTAGGGCAGAAATGACTATTATTTCACCTAATATTTAGACCTTAATGTATTTTTTGCAGCAGCGAAATTTTAAAATATTTGTAAACACATTAATTAACACGATGTAGACGGCTATTTGCTACTTTCCATTTATAATGAAGTTGTATAATTGTTTAATAATAATAAACACAGATTAAGAATCCCGCGAACAGATTCCCGTCTTACAAGACTAGGACCCCTTATTAGAATGCAACCCCAAATGCATAAATAAATTAGGTCACAATCTGTAGATGGGATTAAAAGAAATGTAAAAATAATTTTAATAACAATTATGCAATCTTCTTTGATAAAAACGGGGCCTAATTAATAACAGATTAAATCTTTTTATTCTCAGGTGCACAAAATACGATCACCACGTGGGCACATAAAAAAGTGAAAATTAAAGTGTCCCAGGTCACAAAAATCTAAGATGGCGTCAAGTGCCCCTGTTCTACTACCGATTTTTATAAACCGAGTCTCGTTTGAGCGGGGCTTCTCCGGTGCTTCTAATAAAATATTAACATTTTCGGTTTTGTTTATTTTCTAGTCGTTATATGGCATTTTGTGACAAAGCAGTAAATTTTTGCAACTTTCTCGAAAAAATAAATGTAAAAATATATTTTAGAAGAAACATAATTGGACTATCATTAATCATTAAAATTTATTAATTATTATTAAGCTATTAAAACAAAGCAATAAAGTTTAATATACTAATATACTATAATAGCAGTCTAGTAAAAACGAGTAGGCCGGCTATATCTCGGGAACGGTCAATCTGACAACATTGGGATAAAAATACTAATAGGTACCTCGTCCTATCCATCTACCAGGGCAGTTGATATCCAAGTTACGGAACATTCACTTCGAAGTGAGCTGGACAGTCATCGGGTTGGAACAGCATTCGTTCGAATTTCAAGCGGCACTTACTCTAACAATATCGGTAATTCCTCTCTTAAAAGCTCTAGGTAATTATCACCATTTAGTTGGCAGAGCTGTTGTAAGTACCGATAAAAAGTACTTAAGTACTTGTTCAAGGTGCAACTAAGTACAAGTACCAGTACCAAGGATATATAAATACTTAAGTATTTCGTTTAAGTATTACTTGAAAACAGTAAATTTAAGTACTAAGTATTAAGTAAACTATTTGTGTACTCAAGTACCTACATTTAAAAAACTTGGTACTTAAATATCGGGTTCAAGTACTTAAACATGTGTTGTAAGTACCTACTAGTACTTAAACATGTGTTGTAAGTACCTACTAATACGTAAACATTAATATTAAGTACCAGTATTTACTTTTCAGTACAAGTACTTAAGTAAAACTGAAGAAAATCTATCTATGTAACAGAAACATTTCCTTCGATTGGAATTCAGAATTAGAATACTTAGATGTTACGTATTTTCAACACTGCTGTAGTGCTGTATGAATTGGAGAGCTGGACGTTGAAAACAGTACGATATAAGTAAATTACAATCATTTCATTTATGGTGTTATAAAAGAATGCATAAAATTTCTTGGACATAAAGAATAACAAATAGGATACCAACGAGAAAATGTTAAACGAATAAAACTAGCGTGTGAAACAATGGATATTGGAGACATTGTATCTCTTATAAATCTTACGATTTTTCATCATCTTCTCAGATGTTTCAAAAGGATCAGGTTGTGAAGACGCATTACTAACATTACTATTATTGTTATATAAGTCATTAAACGTTGCTGCTGATTCTTTATTTGCCATTACAATAAAAAAATTCTGCATGCTGAAAATGTGAATATAGTAATTACTAGTATGTCACAATAACGGTCAAACATTTTAAATTTTAAACAATATTTTAGACGTTTTCAAAATAATAAATATCTATTTTTGGAGATGTAACCAGTTCAACTTAATTTTTATTTATTAAAATGGGTCGGGTAAACAGGCCTTTCATCTAAAAAACGGCTTAGAAAAACAAATATTTTATAGCTTTCCTTATACTATTAAAAAAATGTTTAATAAGCCTTCATTCTTGAACTATTTACATTATAAATTATAACTTATAAATATAACATAAACTTACCATCAAATATTAATAATCCTTATACACAACTAATTAATCGAACTGTCGCATTGATTCTTTACAATCAAGTAAATATTTCTGTTCTCGCTGCCCGTGCAGTTCAGGAATAATTCAAGAAAATACTTGTTGAAACGTGTTTTCGATAACGACTGCAAATTGAAGAGATTGAATAATATATGATCAAGTACTTTTCAGTACTTAAGTACTTTATAATACTTAAGTACATTTAAATTTAAGTACATTGAGAGTACTTAAGTATTTTTTATTTTTTAAATTGTAAGTAAAAAAATACTTAAAACAAATTTAAGTACCTAAGTACAAGTATTAGCTTGAATACTTAAAAGTTCAAGTACCAGTACATGGATTTTATGGGATACTTAGAGTAAAATACTTAAGTACTTAAAAGTACTTAAGTACATTTTTTAAGTACCTTCGGTAATCAGTACCGCAGCTCTGTTAGTTGGTTATTAAAAAAAATGATTCGATAATTCGCCCTCTTATAATTCCTGCCTAACAATTTACAGACCAATGACCTTGATTCTGGACTTCTCGCATCCAGTGCGGATTCTGTCTAGACCGATAGTGCGTATTATGGAGATTCACACCTCTATTGCTATGAAAGCTGGTATCATATGTCCACAATATACGTGAAAGAACTTGCCGATCTTCTACCATCATACCCAAACTCCAGTGGTAATGGTCTAGTCTTCGGTCAAAATCTGCAGGAGTCAATGCCTGGTGCAGCACTAAGTGATATGGAAGTAACCTGAAACAACATGGTGACCACTGATTCAACAAGATATTACCTGTTTTTGTACGAAAAGCATTAAGTAAACTTTTGTAAGTTTATATGGAGGTTCAAAACCGAAAGCTCGCTTACCTGTGCTCCTTAAGAATGTTTCGAGCGGTAATTCGAGTTACTCTCATGCCCTGCGCAATAGTTCTAGTGCTTAGGTAAGGATTAAACTGGACATAAGCTAAAACATTAATAATGTTCTCTTCGGTGCGTCCCTTGCGTTGTCTACGGTATATGGAAACATGAACGCTTCCAGTTCGCAAACATTCGATAATTCTAACAAACACTTGTTTACTCGGGTAGCGTCTATCAAGATATCGTTGAGCATATACCCTTGCAGCAACTGTAGCATTTCTCATACATTCAAAATAAACACCTATCATGTCAAATAACTCTTCGTTGATATAAAGCATTTTGTAACTATAAAAGACAACGCAACACGAACAACAACAAGAATAACTCAAAAAACTCGAACAATAACACGAAATGGTACCAATACGAATTGGAAAATCAAGAACAAGCTTTGAAAAATAGCAACTAAATAATCAAACTAAAATGTTTTAGTATTTGGCGTATTGCTTCCAATTTTGTTTTCACAGCCTACTAGCGTTTACGACGGATGCCCTCGCTAAGAATGATTATTATTTACCTAGATTGAATTTTATTAGGCATTTTCAAGTACGTCACACTAACGTCACTTGCTCCAACTGTAACAGCTGATCTAGGACAACTTGTGTTAGCGTTTCATAGGAACCTACGTGTTTTGTTGTGATTTTTTAGTGTTTTCTCTAGAAAAAATCGTGATAATTGACTTATTGTAGCGTTAGTATATAATGTTAAGATATTTCATAGTTAATTAGTGGACATTATTAGTGTATGCTTTAATAAAGTAAAGCTTATGTGAAGTTTGGTAAATTCCAGAACAAATGGCTTTAAGTGATCCCACCATCTACTTGTGAAATATCAAGCCTGCTGGTGTTAACCCTATGAGAACTTTGATAGTGTTATGATGATTATAGGTAGGCCAAGTTGTGCATTTTGTTTCTAATTTTTTTTGTCTTTTGTCTTGCAATTTAATTTCAAAGCAATCTATAATTATAATAAAATACTTATCTTTTTTGGGATTTTTTAATGGTGTACTTTAAATTATACAATCTAAACGTTTCGATAACACTTACAGTTATCTTCGTCAGTAGTAATGTTTAGTAAAAATTGTTAAAGATGTAGTAAACAATTTTGTCAAATTTGAAAAATTCAAACATAAACATAAGCCTGCTATTAATATAACAGTTTGAGAAACGTATAAGCCAACTATAAAATTGTAGTAAAGAATAACTAGGTCATTCAAATTAAATATTGTTAAACTGCCTCAAAGATGACAAACCAGAACACTCTCTACGACGAAAGCTAACTATGAAATTTGTCAGCCAAAAAACACATTTAACAAAATTTAATCGAGTTATGATGTAAGTGTAAAGTTGTGAAAAACTTCAATTTTTAAAATGATAGAAGCATTCACAAATCCAAACATTACATCAAAAAATAACCCAGTTAAATCTAACAAAGGGATATCTTTATCAATAATTGGAAGTGTTATTAACAATGAAAAGCACAATGCAGAACGTTCTTTGCAATTTTTAATTTCAATTTAATTTCAACTACTTATGTTAAATTATAGTGCTGTGGAAATTTAACATATAATTGATAAAGCATTTGCTTCAAGGTCTAGGAAAAACACAGCAAAAAACCTAGACATACCAAAAGTTGAAAACAAATTAAAATCAAGGCGTATCATTATGCTCTTTTTTAATTATAAGATGCCAAAACCTATTTAAACGGAGATTTTCTTCTTGTCTATTAAAATTATTCGGGTGTTTATATATTTCAATAGCTTCACGTTGCAAACGAACATAATAATGGCTTTGTCTTGACAATATTTTCATATTGTCAAATTGAATGTCATGATTTAGATTATTCAGGGCATGGTCAGCCACAGCAGACCTCTGGTTGACCCAATCTACAAAATCTCATATGTTCTTTGCGTCTTGTATCAAAGCTACGTTTTGTGGTCCCGATGTATACTTTTCCACATGAACAAGATAACTTATACACTCCGGAAGATGATAAAGGGTTTGACACATCTTTAGGTGATCTTAAATGTTCTTTAATTTTTCTTGTAGGTTTAAAAATAGTCCTAATGCCATATTTGATTAGGATTTTTTCAATTCTATTTGTAACATTAGCTATAAAAGGAAGAAAAGCAGTACCAACATTAAGAACTGGTTTTTCTTTAAGGTTACGCCTAGAAGGTGTAATAACATTATTAATATCTGTAAGTGAATATCCATTATCTTGTAAGGATTTTCTTAAATATTTATATTCATCATTCAAAATTCAGGGTCACAAATTCGTTTTGCTCGATCTACTAAAGATTTAATTACACTAATTTTTGACGTGGATGGTGGTTGGATAATTTATGAAGGTATCTATCAGTGTGTGTCGGCTTTCTGTAAACCTTAAAAGATAGTGAATTATTATTTTTAGATATTAATATGTCAAGAAATGGTAAACTTCCATTAGTTTCTTTTCCATGGTAAACTGAATACTAGGATGTATACCATTTATAAAACCAAAAACTCATGCAGTGCTTCTTCTCCATGTCTCCAAATAACAAATGTGTCATCTACATATCTATACCAAACTGAAGGTTTTTAGGTGTATTTTGTAACGTTAATGTTTCAAATTTTTCCATATAAAATTAGCTATAACCGGACTAAGGGGACTACCCATTGCTACACCTTCAATCTGTTCATAAAATTTACTATTCCACTGAAAATAAGTTGTAGTAAGACAGTGCTGAAAAAGAATGGTTATGTCCTTTGGAAAAGATGATCTATGTATTCAATAGTTTCTTTTAGAGGTACTTTTGTAAAAGTGAAATAACATCAAAACTAACCATTATATCACCCTCTTCAATTTTGAAACTATGCATTTTTTCAACAAAGTCGGCAGAATTTTTTAATGTGATGGGGTGTTTTTCCTATATGAGGTTGTAATAACAATGTAAGATGTTTTGCAAGGTGATATGTAGGAGAACCAATTGCACTAACAATAGGCCTTAAAGGAATATTAGGTTTATGAATTTTGGTAAACCATATAGTTTTGGTGAAATAGCTTCAGAGTTAGATAGTTTCTTCTTTATTTCTTCAGGAATAGATGATAATTTAATCAGCTCTTTAGTTTTTAAAAGAAACTTTTTTGTTGGATCTTTTGGTATTTCACGATAAGTTTCTGGTCCCAACAATTGTTCTATCTTAGTGTTATAATCGTTCATATTTAATATAACAGTTGCATTACCTTTATCTGATTTTAATATTATAATACTTTCATTGCGTTTAAGATCAAGTAAAGAATGTCGTTGACGAAAGGATAAGTTGCTCTTTGGAGGTTTTGTTTTACGTAATATGTTAACGATGTTATATCTAACTTCATTAGCAGCATCAAATGGTAATAATCTAATGGAGTTTTCGATGTTGGAAATTATATCTTCAAAAGGTATTACTCTTGGTGTTATCGCAAAATTTCCTCCTTTAGAAAGCGCTTCAATAGCATAATCTGAAACAACATTATCAGAAAGGTTTATAACTGTTTTCTACAATCAATAGATGGTCTATTATTTTGTTGTTTGTATAATTTATTAAATTTTTCTTTTTGACGTTGACATGAGATGTCAAAATTTATTTCCATAGATTTAAACGTTATAGAATCAATTTTATCCCAATCTTCTTTATTCAAAATAGATGAAATTTCTAAATGTAAATATAAAAGATTTTAGCGGTGTTATCCAGTAACTTCCTAGTAATGTGTATTTGATTACGTAGAAGAGCATTTTCAGTTCTTCTGTAAATATTATTCGCTTGCTTGTTATTAAAATTTCTTTTAATATAGATAAACTTTGGGATAATCTTTTGGTCTCGGCATCGTAATAAAAAGTGAGTGACGATAATAATTGTGCTTTACGTTTCCTTAATTTTCAAATTGTCTGATAAAACAATAAGTTTCCTCCCATAAAGGACTGAAATATGAAAATGTAAACTTTCACCATTAACACTCATAATAAAATACTTATCTTTTTTGGGATTTTTTAATGGTGTACTTTAAATTATACAATCTAAACGTTTCGATAACACTTACAGTTATCTTCGTCAGTAGTAATGTTTAGTAAAAATTGTTAAAGATGTAGTAAACAATTTTGTCAAATTTGAAAAATTCAAACATAAACATAAGCCTGCTATTAATATAACAGTTTGAGAAACGTATAAGCCAACTATAAAATTGTAGTAAGAAAACTAGGTCATTAAAATTAAATATTGTTAAACTGCCTCAAAGATGACAAACCAGAACACTCTCTAACGAAATGCTAAAATTATGAAGCAATTTTGATAGCATTCAAACCAAACATTACATCAAAAATAACCCAGTTAAATCTAACAAAGGGATATCTTTATCAATAATTGGAAGTGTTATTAACAATGAAAAGCACAATGCAGAACGTTCTTTGTAATTTTTAATTTCAATTTAATTTCAACTACTTATGTTAAATTATAGTGCTGTGGAAATTTAACATATAATTGATAAAGCATTTGCTTCAAGGTCTAGGAAAAACACAGCAAAAACCTAGACATACCAAAAGTTGAAAACAAATTAAAATCAAGGCGTATCATTATGCTCTTTTTAATTATAAGATGCCAAAACCTATTTAAACGGAGATTTTCTTCTTGTCTATTAAAATTATTCGGGTGTTTATATATTTCAATAGCTTCACGTTGCAAACGAACATAATAATGGTTTGTCTTGACAATATTTTCATATTGTCAAATTGAATGTCATGATTTAGATTATTCAGGGCATGGTCAGCCACAGCAGACCTCTCTGGTTGACCCAATCTACAAAATCTCATATGTTCTTTGCGTCTTGTATCAAAGCTACGTTTTGTGGTCCCGATGTATACTTTTCCACATGAACAAGATAACTTATACACTCCGGAAGATGATAAAGGGTTTGACACATCTTTAGGTGATCTTAAATGTTCTTTAATTTTTCTTGTAGGTTTAAAAATAGTCCTAATGCCATATTTGATTAGGATTTTTCAATTCTATTTGTAACATTAGCTATAAAAGGAAGAAAAGCAGTACCAACATTAAGAACTGGTTTTCTTTAAGGTTACGCCTAGAAGGTGTAATAACATTATTAATATCTGTAAGTGAATATCCATTATCTTGTAAGGATTTTCTTAAATATTTATATTCATCATTCAAAAATTCAGGGTCACAAATTCGTTTTGCTCGATCTACTAAAGATTTAATTACACTAATTTTTTGACGTGGATGGTGGTTGGATAATTTATGAAGGTATCTATCAGTGTGTGTCGGCTTTCTGTAAACCTTAAAAGATAGTGAATTATTATTTTTAGATATTAATATGTCAAGAAATGGTAAACTTCCATTAGTTTCTTTTCCATGGTAAACTGAATACTAGGATGTATACCATTTATAAAACCAAAAACTCATGCAGTGCTTCTCCATGTCTCCAAATAACAAATGTGTCATCTACATATCTATACCAAACTGAAGGTTTTTAGGTGTATTTTGTAACGTTAATGTTTCAAATTTTCCATATAAAAATTAGCTATAACAGGACTAAGGGGACTACCCATTGCTACACCTTCAATCTGTTCATAAAATTTACTATTCCACTGAAAATAAGTTGTAGTAAGACAGTGCTGAAAAGAATGGTTATGTCCTTTGGAAAAAGATGATCTATGTATTCAATAGTTTCTTTTAGAGGTACTTTTGTAAAAGTGAAATAACATCAAAACTAACCATTATATCACCCTCTTCAATTTTGAAACTATGCATTTTTCAACAAAGTCGGCAGAATTTTAATGTATGGGTGTTTTTCCTATATGAGGTTGTAATAACAATGTAAGATGTTTTGCAAGGTGATATGTAGGAGAACCAATTGCACTAACAATAGGCCTTAAAGAATATTAGGTTTATGAATTTTGGTAAACCATATAGTTTTGGTGAAATAGCTTCAGAGTTAGATAGTTTCTTCTTTATTTCTTCAGGAATAGATGATAATTTAATCAGCTCTTTAGTTTTTAAAAGAAACTTTTTTGTTGGATCTTTTGGTATTTCACGATAAGTTTCTGGTCCCAACAATTGTTCTATCTTAGTGTTATAATCGTTCATATTTAATATAACAGTTGCATTACCTTTATCTGATTTTAATATTATAATACTTTCATTGCGTTTAAGATCAAGTAAAGAATGTCGTTGACGAAAGGATAAGTTGCTCTTTGGAGGTTTTGTTTTACGTAATATGTTAACGATGTTATATCTAACTTCATTAGCAGCATCAAAGGTAATAATCTAATGGAGTTTTCGATGTTGGAAATTATATCTTCAAAAGGTATTACTCTTGGTGTTATCGCAAAATTTCCTCCTTTAGAAAGCGCTTCAATAGCATAATCTGAAACAACATTATCAGAAAGGTTTATAACTGTTTTCTACAATCAATAGATGGTCTATTATTTTGTTGTTTGTATAATTTATTAAATTTTTCTTTTTGACGTTGACATGAGATGTCAAAATTTATTTCCATAGATTTAAACGTTATAGAATCAATTTTATCCCAATCTTCTTTATTCAAAATAGATGAAATTTCTAAATGTAAATATAAAAGATTTTTAGCGGTGTTATCCAGTAACTTCCTAGTAATGTGTATTTGATTACGTAGAAGAGCATTTTCAGTTCTTCTGTAAATATTATTCGCTTGCTTGTTATTAAAATTTCTTTTAATATAGATAAACTTTGGGATAATCTTTTGGTCTCGGCATCGTAATAAAAAAGTGAGTGACGATAATAATTGTGCTTTACGTTTCCTTAATTTTTCAAATTGTCTGATAAAACAATAAGTTTCCTCCCCATAAAGGACTGAAATATGAAAATGTAAACTTTCACCATTAACACTCATAATAAAATACTTATCTTTTTTGGGATTTTTTAATGGTGTACTTTAAATTATACAATCTAAACGTTTCGATAACACTTACAGTTATCTTCGTCAGTAGTAATGTTTAGTAAAAATTGTTAAAGATGTAGTAAACAATTTTGTCAAATTTGAAAAATTCAAACATAAACATAAGCCTGCTATTAATATAACAGTTTGAGAAACGTATAAGCCAACTATAAAATTGTAGTAAAGAATAACTAGGTCATTCAAATTAAATATTGTTAAACTGCCTCAAAGATGACAAACCAGAACACTCTCTACGACGAAAGCTAACAATGAAATTTGTCAGCCAAAAACACATTTAACAAAATTTAATCGAGTTATGATGTAAGTGTAAAGTTGTGAAAAACTTCAATTTTAAAATGATAGAAGCATTCACAAATCCAAACATTACATCAAAAATAACCCAGTTAAATCTAACAAAGAGATATCTTTATCAATAATTGGAAGTGTTATTAACAATGAAAAGCACAATGCAGAACGTTCTTTGCAATTTTTAATTTCAATTTAATTTCAACTACTTATGTTAAATTATAGTGCTGTGGAAATTTAACATATAATTGATAAAGCATTTGCTTCAAGGTCTAGGAAAAACACAGCAAAAACCTAGACATACCAAAAGTTGAAAACAAATTAAAATCAAGGCGTATCATTATGCTCTTTTTAATTATAAGATGCCAAAACCTATTTAAACGGAGATTTTCTTCTTGTCTATTAAAATTATTCGGGTGTTTATATATTTCAATAGCTTCACGTTGCAAACGAACATAATAATGGTTTGTCTTGACAATATTTTCATATTGTCAAATTGAATGTCATGATTTAGATTATTCAGGGCATGGTCAGCCACAGCAGACCTCTCTGGTTGACCCAATCTACAAAATCTCATATGTTCTTTGCGTCTTGTATCAAAGCTACGTTTTGTGGTCCCGATGTATACTTTTCCACATGAACAAGATAACTTATACACTCCGGAAGATGATAAAGGGTTTGACACATCTTTAGGTGATCTTAAATGTTCTTTAATTTTTCTTGTAGGTTTAAAATAGTCCTAATGCCATATTTGATTAGGATTTTTCAATTCTATTTGTAACATTAGCTATAAAAGGAAGAAAAGCAGTACCAACATTAAGAACTGGTTTTTCTTTAAGGTTACGCCTAGAAGGTGTAATAACATTATTAATATCTGTAAGTGAATATCCATTATCTTGTAAGGATTTTCTTAAATATTTATATTCATCATTCAAAAATTCAGGGTCACAAATTCGTTTTGCTCGATCTACTAAAGATTTAATTACACTAATTTTTGACGTGGATGGTGGTTGGATAATTTATGAAGGTATCTATCAGTGTGTCGGCTTTCTGTAAACCTTAAAAGATAGTGAATTATTATTTTAGATATTAATATGTCAAGAAATGGTAAACTTCCATTAGTTTCTTTTTCCATGGTAAACTGAATACTAGGATGTATACCATTTATAAAAACCAAAAACTCATGCAGTGCTTCTTCTCCATGTCTCCAAATAACAAATGTGTCATCTACATATCTATACCAAACTGAAGGTTTTTTAGGTGTATTTTGTAACGTTAATGTTTCAAATTTTTCCATATAAAAATTAGCTATAACCGGACTAAGGGGACTACCCATTGCTACACCTTCAATCTGTTCATAAAATTTACTATTCCACTGAAAATAAGTTGTAGTAAGACAGTGCTGAAAAAGAATGGTTATGTCCTTTGGAAAAAGATGATCTATGTATTCAATAGTTTCTTTTAGAGGTACTTTTGTAAAAAGTGAAATAACATCAAAACTAACCATTATATCACCCTCTTCAATTTTGAAACTATGCATTTTTTCAACAAAGTCGGCAGAATTTTTAATGTGATGGGGTGTTTTTCCTATATGAGGTTGTAATAACAATGTAAGATGTTTTGCAAGGTGATATGTAGGAGAACCAATTGCACTAACAATAGGCCTTAAAGGAATATTAGGTTTATGAATTTTGGTAAACCATATAGTTTTGGTGAAATAGCTTCAGAGTTAGATAGTTTCTTCTTTATTTCTTCAGGAATAGATGATAATTTAATCAGCTCTTTAGTTTTTAAAAGAAACTTTTTTGTTGGATCTTTTGGTATTTCACGATAAGTTTCTGGTCCCAACAATTGTTCTATCTTAGTGTTATAATCGTTCATATTTAATATAACAGTTGCATTACCTTTATCTGATTTTAATATTATAATACTTTCATTGCGTTTAAGATCAAGTAAAGAATGTCGTTGACGAAAGGATAAGTTGCTCTTTGGAGGTTTTGTTTTACGTAATATGTTAACGATGTTATATCTAACTTCATTAGCAGCATCAAATGGTAATAATCTAATGGAGTTTTCGATGTTGGAAATTATATCTTCAAAAGGTATTACTCTTGGTGTTATCCAAAATTTCCTCCTTTGAAAGCGCTTCAATAGCATAATCTGAAACAACATTATCAGAAAGGTTTATAACTGTTTTTCTACAATCAATAGATGGTCTATTATTTTGTTGTTTGTATAATTTATTAAATTTTTCTTTTGACGTTGACGAGATGTCAAAATTTATTTCCATAGATTTAAACGTTATAGAATCAATTTTATCCCAATCTTCTTTATTCAAAATAGATGAAATTTCTAAATGTAAATATAAAAGATTTTTAGCGGTGTTGGTACTGCTTTTCTTCCTTTTATAGCTAATGTTACAAATAGAATTGAAAAAATCCTAATCAAATATGGCATTAGGACTATTTTTAAACCTACAAGAAAAATTAAAGAACATTTAAGATCACCTAAAGATGTGTCAAACCCTTTATCATCTTCCGGAGTGTATAAGTTATCTTGTTCATGTGGAAAAGTATACATCGGGACCACAAAACGTAGCTTTGATACAAGACGCAAAGAACATATGAGATTTTTAGATTGGTCAACCAGAGAGTCTGCTGTTGACCATGCCCTGAATAATCTAAATCATGACATTCAATTTGACAATATGAAAATATTGTCAAGACAAAATTATTATGTTCGTTTGCAACGTGAAGCTATTGAAATATATAAACACCCGAATAATTTTAATAGACAAGAAGAAAATCTCCGTTTAAATAGGTTTTGGCATCTTATAATTAAAAGAGCATAATGATACGCCTTGATTTTAATTTGTTTTCAACTTTTGGTATGTCTAGGTTTTTGCTGTGTTTTTCCTAGACCTTGAAGCAAATGCTTTATCAATTATATGTTAAATTTCCACAGCACTATAATTTAACATAAGTAGTTGAAATTAAATTGAAATTAAAAATTAAAGAACGTTCTGCATTGTGCTTTTCATTGTTAATAACACTTCCAATTATTGATAAAGATATCCCTTTGTTAGATTTAACTGGGTTATTTTTGATGTAATGTTTGGATTTGTGAATGCTTCTATCATTTTAAAATTGAAGTTTTTCACAACTTTACACTTACATCATAACTCGATTAAATTTTGTTAAATGTGTTTTGGCTGACAAATTTCATAGTTAGCTTTCGTCGTAGAGAGTGTTCTGGTTTGTCATCTTTGAGGCAGTTTAACAATATTTAATTTGAATGACCTAGTTATTCTTTACTACAATTTTATAGTTGGCATACGTTTCTCAAACTGTTATATTAATAGCAGGCTTATGTTTATGTTTGAATTTTTCAAATTTGACAAAATTGTTTACTACATCTTTAACAATTTTACTAAACATTACTACTGACGAAGATAACTGTAAGTGTTATCGAAACGTTTAGATTGTATAATTTAAAGTACACCATTAAAAATCCCAAAAAGATAAGTATTTTATTATGATGTTAATGGTGAAAGTTTACATTTTCATATTTCAGTCCTTTATGGGAGGAAACTTATTGTTTTATCAGACAATTTGAAAAATTAAGGAAACGTAAAGCACAATTATTATCGTCACTCACTTTTTATTACGATGCCGAGACCAAAAGATTATCCCAAAGTTTATCTATATTAAAAGAAATTTTAATAACAAGCAAGCGAATAATATTTACAGAAGAACTGAAAATGCTCTTCTACGTAATCAAATACAATTACTAGGAAGTTACTGGATAACACCGTAAAAATCTTTTATATTTACATTTAGAAATTTCATCTATTTTGAATAAAGAAGATTGGGATAAAATTGATTCTATAACGTTTAAATCTATGGAAATAAATTTTGACATCTCATGTCAACGTCAAAAGAAAAATTTAATAAATTATACAAACAACAAAATAATAGACCATCTATTGATTGTAGAAAAACAGTTATAAACCTTTCTGATAATGTTGTTTCAGATTATGCTATTGAAGCGCTTTCTAAAGGAGGAAATTTTGCGATAACACCAAGAGTAATACCTTTTGAAGATATAATTTCCAACATCGAAAACTCCATTAGATTATTACCATTTGATGCTGCTAATGAAGTTAGATATAACATCGTTAACATATTACGTAAAACAAAACCTCCAAAGAGCAACTTATCCTTTCGTCAACGACATTCTTTACTTGATCTTAAACGCAATGAAAGTATTATAATATTAAAATCAGATAAAGGTAATGCAACTGTTATATTAAATATGAACGATTATAACACTAAGATAGAACAATTGTTGGGACCAGAAACTTATCGTGAAATACCAAAAGATCCAACAAAAAAGTTTCTTTTAAAAACTAAAGAGCTGATTAAATTATCATCTATTCCTGAAGAAATAAAGAAGAAACTATCTAACTCTGAAGCTATTTCACCAAAACTATATGGTTTACCAAAATTCATAAACCTAATATTCCTTTAAGGCCTATTGTTAGTGCAATTGGTTCTCCTACATATCACCTTGCAAAACATCTTACATTGTTATTACAACCTCATATAGGAAAAACACCCATTACATTAAAAATTCTGCCGACTTTGTTGAAAAAATGCATAGTTTCAAAATTGAAGAGGGTGATATAATGGTTAGTTTTGATGTTATTTCACTTTTTACAAAAGTACCTCTAAAAGAAACTATTGAATACATAGATCATCTTTTTCCAAAGGACATAACCATTCTTTTCAGCACTGTCTTACTACAACTTATTTTCAGTGGAATAGTAAATTTTATGAACAGATTGAAGGTGTAGCAATGGGTAGTCCCCTTAGTCCTGTTATAGCTAATTTTATATGGAAAAATTTGAAACATTAACGTTACAAAATACACCTAAAAAACCTTCAGTTTGGTATAGATATGTAGATGACACATTTGTTATTTGGAGACATGGAGAAGAAGCACTGCATGAGTTTTTGGTTTTTATAAATGGTATACATCCTAGTATTCAGTTTACCATGGAAAAAGAAACTAATGGAAGTTTACCATTTCTTGACATATTAATATCTAAAATAATAATTCACTATCTTTTAAGGTTTACAGAAAGCCGACACACACTGATAGATACCTTCATAAATTATCCAACCACCATCCACGTCAAAAAATTAGTGTAATTAAATCTTTAGTAGATCGAGCAAAACGAATTTGTGACCCTGAATTTTGAATGATGAATATAAATATTTAAGAAAATCCTTACAAGATAATGGATATTCACTTACAGATATTAATAATGTTATTACACCTTCTAGGCGTAACCTTAAAGAAAAACCAGTTCTTAATGTTGGTACTGCTTTTCTTCCTTTTATAGCTAATGTTACAAATAGAATTGAAAAATCCTAATCAAATATGGCATTAGGACTATTTTTAAACCTACAAGAAAAATTAAAGAACATTTAAGATCACCTAAAGATGTGTCAAACCCTTTATCATCTTCCGGAGTGTATAAGTTATCTTGTTCATGTGGAAAAGTATACATCGGGACCACAAAACGTAGCTTTGATACAAGACGCAAAGAACATATGAGATTTTGTAGATTGGGTCAACCAGAGAGGTCTGCTGTGGCTGACCATGCCCTGAATAATCTAAATCATGACATTCAATTTGACAATATGAAAATATTGTCAAGACAAACCATTATTATGTTCGTTTGCAACGTGAAGCTATTGAAATATATAAACACCCGAATAATTTTAATAGACAAGAAGAAAATCTCCGTTTAAATAGGTTTTGGCATCTTATAATTAAAAAGAGCATAATGATACGCCTTGATTTTAATTTGTTTTCAACTTTTGGTATGTCTAGGTTTTTGCTGTGTTTTCCTAGACCTTGAAGCAAATGCTTTATCAATTATATGTTAAATTTCCACAGCACTATAATTTAACATAAGTAGTTGAAATTAAATTGAAATTAAAATTACAAAGAACGTTCTGCATTGTGCTTTTCATTGTTAATAACACTTCCAATTATTGATAAAGATATCTCTTTGTTAGATTTAACTGGGTTATTTTTGATGTAATGTTTGGATTTGTGAATGCTTCTATCATTTTAAAATTGAAGTTTTTCACAACTTTACACTTACATCATAACTCGATTAAATTTTGTTAAATGTGTTTTTGGCTGACAAATTTCATGTTAGCTTTCGTCGTAGAGAGTGTTCTGGTTTGTCATCTTTGAGGCAGTTTAACAATATTTAATTGAATGACCTAGTTATTCTTTACTACAATTTTATAGTTGGCTTATACGTTTCTCAAACTGTTATATTAATAGCAGGCTTATGTTTATGTTTGAATTTTTCAAATTTGACAAAATTGTTTACTACATCTTTAACAATTTTTACTAAACATTACTACTGACGAAGATAACTGTAAGTGTTATCGAAACGTTTAGATTGTATAATTTAAAGTACACCATTAAAAAATCCCAAAAAAGATAAGTATTTTATTATGAGTGTTAATGGTGAAAGTTTACATTTTCATATTTCAGTCCTTTATGGGGAGGAAACTTATTGTTTTATCAGACAATTTGAAAAATTAAGGAAACGTAAAGCACAATTATTATCGTCACTCACTTTTTATTACGATGCGAGACCAAAGATTATCCCAAAGTTTATCTATATTAAAAGAAATTTTAATAACAAGCGGAATAATATTTACAGAAGAACTGAAAATGCTCTTCTACGTAATCAAATACAATTACTAGGAAGTTACTGGATAACACCGTAAAAATCTTTTATATTTACATTTAGAAATTTCATCTATTTTGAATAAAGAAGATTGGGATAAAATTGATTCTATAACGTTTAAATCTATGGAAATAAATTTTGACATCTCATGTCAACGTCAAAAGAAAAATTTAATAAATTATACAAACAACAAAATAATAGACCATCTATTGATTGTAGAAAAACAGTTATAAACCTTTCTGATAATGTTGTTTCAGATTATGCTATTGAAGCGCTTTCTAAAGGAGGAAATTTTGCGATAACACCAAGAGTAATACCTTTTGAAGATATAATTTCCAACATCGAAAACTCCATTAGATTATTACCATTTGATGCTGCTAATGAAGTTAGATATAACATCGTTAACATATTACGTAAAACAAAACCTCCAAAGAGCAACTTATCCTTTCGTCAACGACATTCTTTACTTGATCTTAAACGCAATGAAAGTATTATAATATTAAAATCAGATAAAGGTAATGCAACTGTTATATTAAATATGAACGATTATAACACTAAGATAGAACAATTGTTGGGACCAGAAACTTATCGTGAAATACCAAAAGATCCAACAAAAAAGTTTCTTTTAAAAACTAAAGAGCTGATTAAATTATCATCTATTCCTGAAGAAATAAAGAAGAAACTATCTAACTCTGAAGCTATTTCACCAAAACTATATGGTTTACCAAAATTCATAAACCTAATATTCCTTTAAGGCCTATTGTTAGTGCAATTGGTTCTCCTACATATCACCTTGCAAAACATCTTACATTGTTATTACAACCTCATATAAAAACACCCATACATTAAAAATTCTGCCGACTTTGTTGAAAATGCATAGTTTCAAAATTGAAGAGGGTGATATAATGGTTAGTTTTGATGTTATTTCACTTTTTACAAAAGTACCTCTAAAAGAAACTATTGAATACATAGATCATCTTTTTCCAAAGGACATAACCATTCTTTTTCAGCACTGTCTTACTACAACTTATTTTCAGTGGAATAGTAAATTTTATGAACAGATTGAAGGTGTAGCAATGAGTCCCGTCCGGTTATAGCTAATTTTATGGAAAATTTGAAACATTAACGTTACAAAATACACCTAAAAACCTTCAGTTTGGTATAGATATGTAGATGACACATTTGTTATTTGGAGACATGGAGAAGAAGCACTGCATGAGTTTTGGTTTTATAAATGGTATACATCCTAGTATTCAGTTTACCATGGAAAAAGAAACTAATGGAAGTTTACCATTTCTTGACATATTAATATCTAAAATAATAATTCACTATCTTTTAAGGTTTACAGAAAGCCGACACACACTGATAGATACCTTCATAAATTATCCAACCACCATCCACGTCAAAAATTAGTGTAATTAAATCTTTAGTAGATCGAGCAAAACGAATTTGTGACCCTGAATTTTGAATGATGAATATAAATATTTAAGAAAATCCTTACAAGATAATGGATATTCACTTACAGATATTAATAATGTTATTACACCTTCTAGGCGTAACCTTAAAGAAAAACCAGTTCTTAATGTTGGTATCTTTTCTTCCTTTTATAGCTAATGTTACAAATAGAATTGAAAAAATCCTAATCAAATATGGCATTAGGACTATTTTAAACCTACAAGAAAAATTAAAGAACATTTAAGATCACCTAAAGATGTGTCAAACCCTTTATCATCTTCCGGAGTGTATAAGTTATCTTGTTCATGTGGAAAAGTATACATCGGACCACAAAACGTAGCTTTGATACAAGACGCAAAGAACATATGAGATTTTGTAGATTGGTCAACCAGAGAGGTCTGCTGTGGCTGACCATGCCCTGAATAATCTAAATCATGACATTCAATTTGACAATATGAAAATATTGTCAAGACAAACCATTATTATGTTCGTTTGCAACGTGAAGCTATTGAAATATATAAACACCGAATAATTTTAATAGACAAGAAGAAAATCTCCGTTTAAATAGGTTTTGGCATCTTATAATTAAAAAGAGCATAATGATACGCCTTGATTTTAATTTGTTTTCAACTTTTGGTATGTCTAGGTTTTTGTGTTTTTCCTAGACCTTGAAGCAAATGCTTTATCAATTATATGTTAAATTTCCACAGCACTATAATTTAACATAAGTAGTTGAAATTAAATTGAAATTAAAATTACAAAGAACGTTCTGCATTGTGCTTTTCATTGTTAATAACACTTCAATTATTGATAAAGATATCCCTTTGTTAGATTTAACTGGGTTATTTTTGATGTAATGTTTGGATTTGTGAATGCTTCTATCATTTTAAAATTGAAGTTTTTCACAACTTTACACTTACATCATAACTCGATTAAATTTTGTTAAATGTGTTTTTGGCTGACAAATTTCATTAGTTAGCTTTCGTCGTAGAGAGTGTTCTGGTTTGTCATCTTTGAGGCAGTTTAACAATATTTAATTTGAATGACCTAGTTATTCTTTACTACAATTTTATAGTTGGCTTATACGTTTCTCAAACTGTTATATTAATAGCAGGCTTATGTTTATGTTTGAATTTTTCAAATTTGACAAAATTGTTTACTACATCTTTAACAATTTTTACTAAACATTACTACTGACGAAGATAACTGTAAGTGTTATCGAAACGTTTAGATTGTATAATTTAAAGTACACCATTAAAAAATCCCAAAAAAGATAAGTATTTTATTATGAGTGTTAATGGTGAAAGTTTACATTTTCATAAATCTATAATTATGGTGATTCTATTGCCAAATGCCTATTTAAAACAGGGTGGCATTGTTTTTATTAACTTGTCTCTTTAAGGCCATAGAATAAATTTACATAGTTTTATTACCACTATCAAAAAATGATTGAACTTACCTGTAATGACTGCTTGTGTTGCTACTTTTATATAAGGTTCAATTAATTTTGTAAATATTATATTGAAAGCCTTATAGCTTGGTATTCCAGTGTAGTAACGAATCTATTACATATCATAGCCTTCTCTTGAATGTAATTCTTTAATTTGACAAGTTCGATGATAACTAACCTAAAAATCGCACGAACTTTTCATTCTTATGTAGGACAATTGTTTACTTCATTCACGTATTTCTGGTGAATTGTATCAATACAATCCTCATCTACAAGTATTAGCACAGAAACATTCTCACCGCCTACGATTTTTGATAAAATTGTCAGAAAACAATTGCATAAGAACGTGTGTTAAAGTCGTCCAACATCAGGCAAGGTCACACGTTGTGACGTCACTTGAAAATGCCTAATTCTCTTCTTGTGCATAAATGATCGGTTTTGAGAAAGATGACGGTTTTCATCAATATGTCAGGACTTTCATTTTCTATTTATTACCTTAGAATGCAATAATACCTACCGTAGTAAATTTGTTTTTTTGAGAAATAATGGTTTCTTTTTTAATGTTTTAAACGTCGAAAAACTTTTTTTCCAAGACTCGTTTCATGTTTTTTTTATGGAATCGTCGGAGACCGCCGGAGGTCGAGTTTGATTTTCTTTGGATACAGCACAGCAAAAACTCTTGCAGCAACAATTACATTCTTCATGCATTCAAATTATACAGAAAGTATATCAAATGTTATTTCATTTGTTAACGGCATTTTCAAATCAACGGTTTCCTGAATCAAACACGAAAAACTTTAATGGAATGGAGCTAATATAATTTTGACGCAAAGCAATACTTAAAGTGGCTATTGTTTTGTGTTATTTTTGGCATTTCAAGACCTACTTGTTTTTGCTAGACTGCTATTCTGTCTATGCGTGAGAGATTGCAGCTCTATATTACGACTATTGCACACAATTCTTCTAAACATCGGTCCTTTTTTATCCGCTCTAAAGTAAAGATACGCCCCCCCCCCCAGGGGACATTTAGTATATTAAATTTTATTCCTTTATTTTAATAGCTTAATAATTAATAAATTTTAATAATCAATGAAAGTTAAACCTGCTAAAGAAAGAAAATGTTTCTAAGGTTACGTAGTTTATAATAAAACTATTTTGGATCTTAATAATGCCGATTTAAGAAAAAAAGCAGCTTTTTTAATTTGATGTACGCTCCCTAGCGGCCATCGCAGGAACTTGAAAATAATTTCCAGCGATTTCTCTTGGTCGATTTACCTACTAGTATTATGTTTCCAATGTTGTCAGATTGATAGTTCCCGAGATATAGCCGGCATCCATTCTTAGTTGGCCACCCGGCACAAAAATTTTTACCTTCCAGCCTACATATACATATGCAGGTATAGAGGGTTATGCAATCGACTTTTTTTCACTATCGCTAAATCGACTTATTAGCAAATTATAAAACGTTTGGCCATGTTTCGCCAAGATCGGCCATGATGTCAGTGTGTGTGTGGATCTGTGGATGTATGTTAATATACACTATAACTCCAGAACGAAAACACGTACGTACTCAAAATTTTGTATTTATGATTGTTTTCATTTTTCCTAGAGCTGATTAGATTTTGGAAGAGGGGGGGGGGGCACGTAACCAGGTTCTTCAAAAGATGCTCTATGAACATTTTCTGAATCAGGAAATTCATCAAACGAGAGTAACAGTTAATCTGGTGTGTTAGTAACTTAATGTTTTATTTTAGTAATTATGCATCAGCAAATAAGAGAAGTCTTGAAGTATGAAATGTGAATTACCCCAACGTATTGCTTAGTCACGAAGTTCGGCTAAGAAATCAAAAGCGTGGCAGTAGGTGTACACTTGCTAATTAGGATCCGTGGAAACAGAATGTAAGAAAAGAATTAAGAAATAACGGGCCTGAGTATAACAATGTAAGTAGTAAGTTAACACCTTCGAAACAGTTAGATGCGACTATGAGCTTTTATCCCTTCAACAGCGCAAAAAAACATTTAAAAGCAATTATGAACTTGGAATTCATGATTAACAAACGGTTTACTTAGGTAGAAAAATACAAATAATTCCTAAACTATACAAAACTGTCGAAAGTGAGTTAGAACGTACACATGATGCACTATTTACTTAACGAAAATGGTCAGCATCGAATTTTTTTAAAATAACTTAAAGGTGTCTGATTTCTTACACGTGCACTACAGCGCACAAGACAAAGGCAAACTTCAGGTAGAGCAAGAGAGAAATAAAAATTACATCTAATAAAACAAATTAAGAATGCATCAGAAACGGGGATAGTTTTATTACATATTTAATTCGCTAATTCATTAATTCGTTAATTCGTGAATTCGTGAATTCGTTGATTCGTTAATTCGTTAATTCGTTAATTCGTTAATTCGTTAATTCGTTAATTCGTTAATTCGTTAATTCGTTAATTCGTTAATTCGTTAATTCGTTAATTCGTTAATTCGTTAATTCGTTAATTCGTTAATTCGTTAATTCGTTAATTCGTTAATTCGTTAATTCGTTAATTCGTTAATTCGTTAATTCGTTAATTCGTTAATTCGTTAATTCGTTAATTCGTTAATTCGTTAATTCGTTAATTCGTTAATTCGTTAATTCGTTAATTCGTTAATTCGTTAATTCGTTAATTCGTTAATTCGTTAATTCGTTAATTCGTTAATTCGTTAATTCGTTAATTCGTTAATTCGTTAATTCGTTAATTCGTTAATTCGTTAATTCGTTAATTCGTTAATTCGTTAATTCGTTAATTCGTTAATTCGTTAATTCGTTAATTCGTTAATTCGTTAATTCGTTAATTCGTTAATTCGTTAATTCGTTAATTCGTTAATTCGTTAATTCGTTAATTCGTTAATTCGTTAATTCGTTAATTCGTTAATTCGTTAATTCGTTAATTCGTTAATTCGTTAATTCGTTAATTCGTTAATTCGTTAATTCGTTAATTCGTTAATTCGTTAATTCGTTAATTCGTTAATTCGTTAATTCGTTAATTCGTTAATTCGTTAATTCGTTAATTCGTTAATTCGTTAATTCGTTAATTCGTTAATTCGTTAATTCGTTAATTCGTTAATTCGTTAATTCGTTAATTCGTTAATTCGTTAATTCGTTAATTCGTTAATTCGTTAATTCGTTAATTCGTTAATTCGTTAATTCGTTGACTCGTTGACTCGTTGATTCGTTGATTCGTTGATTCGTTGATTCGTTGATTCGTTGATTCGTTGATTCGTTGATTCGTTGATTCGTTGATTCGTTGATTCGTTGATTCGTTGATTCGTTGATTCGTTGATTCGTTGATTCGTTGATTCGTTGATTCGTTGATTCGTTGATTCGTTGATTCGTTGATTCGTTGATTCGTTGATTCGTTGATTCGTTGATTCGTTGATTCGTTGATTCGTTGATTCGTTGATTCGTTGATTCGTTGATTCGTTAATTCGTTAATTCGTTAATTCGTTAATTCGTTAATTCGTTAATTCGTTAATTCGTTAATTCGTTAATTCGTTAATTCGTTAATTCGTTAATTCGTTAATTCGTTAATTCGTTAATTCGTTAATTCGTTAATTCGTTAATTCGTTAATTCGTTAATTCGTTAATTCGTTAATTCGTTAATTCGTTAATTCGTTAATTCGTTAATTCGTTAATTCGTTAATTCGTTAATTCGTTAATTCGTTAATTCGTTAATTCGTTAATTCGTTAATTCGTTAATTCGTTAATTCGTTAATTCGTTAATTCGTTAATTCGTTAATTCGTTAGTTTGTTAATTCGTCAATTCGTCAATTCGCCAATCCGTCAATTCATCAATTCGTCAATTCGTCATTTCGGCAATTTGTCAATTCGTTAATTCGTTAATTCGTTAATTCGTCAATTCGTCAATTCGTCAATTCGTCGATTCGTCGATTCGTTGATTCGTTGATTCGTTGATTCGTTGATTCGTTGATTCGTAGATTCGTTGATTGGTTGATTCGTTGATTCGTTGATTTGTTAATTCGTTGATTGGTTGATTCGTTGATTTGTTAATTCGTCGATTCCTTGATTCGTTGTTTCGTTGATTCGTTGATTCGTTGTTTTGTTGATTCTTTGATTCGTTGATTCGTTGATTCGTTGATTCGTTGATTCGTTGATTCGTTGATTGGTTGATTCGTTGATTCGTTGATTTGTTAATTCGTTGATTGGTTGATTCGTTGATTTGTTAATTCGTCGATTCCTTGATTCGTTGTTTCGTTGATTCGTTGATTCGTTGTTTTGTTGATTTGTTGATTCTTTGATTCGTTGATTCGTTGATTCGTTGATTCGTTGATTCGTTGATTCGTTGATTCGTTATTAGTTGATTCGTTCATTAGTTGATTTATAGCGGATATTCCACTCTATTTTCATTTCTGCATTAATTAAACTGTACATAATGCAAACAAACGCACACACTGAATTGGCCCACTTTTAAGCCTACACGAGTAAGATGTGTTAGTGGGTACTTCAACTGAAAAAATACCAAGACAGCAATTGCGCTTCAGAGGAAAAACGAAACTGAGGTTCTAAGAAACAAGAATGTGGTTGAAGACGAAAAATGAAGAAGCAGGAAATCAAATAAGTATGAAATAAAAAAATTGGAAAATCTGTATGTGCATAAAGAGGGGTTTTTA
Organism: Vesta saturnalis; assembly: GCA_036346205.1. Lineage (NCBI taxonomy): Eukaryota > Metazoa > Arthropoda > Insecta > Coleoptera > Lampyridae > Vesta > Vesta saturnalis. The sequence continues at coordinate 39,112 of JARFJB010000546.1, read as the reverse complement.
CTTTTTTCCAACTTTCGCATTTGAAGAATAAGCTTATTTTAAGTTTTAAAGGAAATTTATTTACGAATAAGATGTTGCAACGCATAGATTGGTTTTATTTGAACAAAAATGTTAATGCAATAGTGGCCCACTTATTATTATTAGTATTTGAAGAATATGCAATATTTTTAAAGCTATGGATGGATCAAATAAATATAGATCAACAAATTTCCAATTAAAAGCAAAAATGACAGTTTTAATTGGAAAATATTTATCACGGAAAAACTAAATTCATGCAATATTTTAAACACTTGGCTTTTTTGGGTGTTCAATGATGTATTTTTGTATTAATGTTTTACAGAAATGTAAACGCATTGATAACACTTAGAGTTATCGTTTTTCATTAGTAATAAACTCTTTCAGAGTTATTTAAGACGTTGAAAGAAATGTATGAATTTTGAAAAAGGAAAACGCAAACATACGGCTGCTATTAACATAAAAGATAATATAAATAAAAGATAAACGTATAAAGCCAACTATGGAATACAATTTTAGTAAAGAATAGCTACATCCTTAATGAATTAAATATTAAGGTACCTTGAAGATGACCAATCAGAATATCCTCTAACGGACAAAGGTTAACTATGAAAAATGTCACAATCAAGGAGCAAATTTTACAAAATTTAATCAAATTATATTGTGACTGTAAAGTTGTGAAATCTATAATTTGAAATTGATGAAGTCATTCCAAATAGAAGTTAGTCATCAATTAAAAATCCAGTCAAATCTAACAAAGAAATATGTTTGTTAATAATTGTAAGAGTTATTTTACAGTTAAAACACAATGTAGTACGTTTCATATAATTTTTAAATTTAATTTTAATTTTAATTTCAACTACATATGTTAAATTATAGTACTGTGGTAATTTAACGTATAATTTGTGCAGTATTTACTAAGATCTAGAAAAAAACGGCAAAAAACCTAGACATACCAAAAGCTACAATTCAAATTAAGGCGTACCATTGTACCTTTTTTTAATTATAAGATGCCAAAACCTATTTAAACGGAGATTTTCTTCTCTCACTGTATGTATTTTTAAATTTATAATTACATTCAATTTGTATTATTATCATTGAACGTCGTTTAAATAATGTATTTTTTTCTATAGTTTACTATCAAGATTGCTTTTGCAAATAAATTTAATATCACTCATACGCTATGACATATGTGAAACCTAGCGAATTTCCGGCTTCCATGTCAAAAGCATAAAAATTTTAGTAGTAGTGAGACACCTCACCTTTCAATTTTTACCTTGACGCCCATGTATTTTTGACGTTGAAATTGAGGTTAACCTTGAGACTGACCTCGTGGCTGGCCACTGGTTTGACCTTGAGACGAACCTTGGTGCCTGGCATTGGTATTGGCCTTAGGCCTGGCTTTGGAGTTGGCCTTGGGCTAACCAAGGTCAGAATCAAAAATCCGTTCAGCGGGAAATTTGAAATTTTCTAATAAGGGGCCCTAATGCTTGTGTTAGGGTCTGCGCCCTCTTCTCGTTGCCCCCCTTGGCTGGAAATAGTATTATTATTATAATAAGTAGACCTCGGATTTCTAAGCACAAATAATTCCAGAAATAATCATTCAATATGCATTTTAAAATTGTTAAAATAAGCATTAAAAAAGCATTTATAAGCACAAATAAACGTTTATATGCAACAATAAGCATTCCTTATGCACAAATAAAAAATTGCGTTATTTACTTACAGAGTGGAAGGCAATAATGGGTTTTTAAAAAATAAAAACAACAGTAAAGTTGTATTTAGTTATGGAACAATATATATTTAAATAAAATACAATGTACCCTAATGTTCTAAAAGAAACATAAAACGATTAACCCCTAACAACTACGAGGTTTTTTTTTAACAACTAAACTCATAAAAAAATTAATGGTGATTTGAAAATCAATACGTAATTAATACTTTTTCTAAATTTTCTGAAGTAAAACTTCTTCGCTTTTCATTGAAAATTAATTTATACGCAGAAAATGATCTTTCAACCTCTACCGATATTAACGGTGCAAATTTAAAAAACTGCACTAGTTCCAAGTGAATATTACTGGGCGAATCAAAATTCCCTTCCCCTGATAGTATTTTATCAATGACATCCAAAGTATGGTATCCAAGACTTTTATTAATAACGAAAGCAAATTTGCTTTTAACAATTTCCGCAGTTTTTCCGTTTGAACTTTCTATTTCGGTTTTGAGAGTTCTTACTACATTTAAACTATCATTAAGGGAAAGATGGGAATTGTCTAGTTTTTTAATTGCTTCTGCAATGCATAAAAAGTTGCTGGAGATATATACAATATCCTTATGCAAATTCTTGTCTTTCACAAGACGTTTTGCAGTTTGAATGGAAATTGCGTCAGTTTCGTCAAAATCATTAATTAGTTCTGCTATATCGTTAAAATGGTTTGCATAAAAGTCTACTGCTTTTAACCAAGTACCCCATCTTGTAATAATAGGTTCTGGGGGTAATGATAAATTGGGCAATTTAGATTTATAGTGAGCTACGCGCGTGGGTGCTTTAAGAAATATTTTTTTAATTACAGCAATGAAAGTATTAACGCTTGGATATGAATCCCTAATAGTTTCTGCTATTCGGTGAAGACCATGTGCTAGACACGTAACATGTACTAAGTTAGGGTAAAATGTTTTCACTAATTTTCCTGCAGCTACCACGTAAGCTGCGGCATCTGTGTACATAAGTTAAACATTTTTGTCGTTAAACTCCGTGAGGAATAGAAATCTAAAGCAGGAATTCATAAAATAAGCTACCGTATTGCTATTCGTTTTTTCTAAGACTTTAGAACATACCAAATCTGATCTTGTTGAATCGAATTTCCTTAATTTGCCTACTATAAAATTGGCAATGTAATTTCCTACGGCATCAGTAGTTTCGTCAACTGAAAACCAAATTGGATGTTCTGATACGTCTTCTCGTATTTGCTGTATGGCAGAATTATAGCAAACGTCCAGATAGTTTTTTCTTAATGTTGATTCCGTAGGAATACTGCGATCACAATATTTTTCCAAAAATGTTCTAAAAATTGGATTTTCCACGGGATATTTGCAGCGATTAAACCACGACACAAATCTTCAGAAAAATCATTTCTTTTCTCAGTTGAATTGGTTAAAAATGTTTGTTTTAATGATTGTTTTCGAGCAACACTGGCCTGATGCAAAGATTTTTTAACGTGTTGTTGAATTTGATGTTTTTTGTTGCTTGATACCTTGAAAACACAAAAATGGATTATTATTTAATATTAAATTTATTTGTTTATTATTCGAACAAAACTTATGACCGAAATTATGTAATTAAAATTGCGTTAGATACTTACTTCTTTGTTGCAAACATTACAAAATATAACGTCACCATCAGATGAAAAGCAGTTGTAGTCTTTTAACCACTGTTTAATTAGCACTCTTTTTGGAAGTTTATCCTTTCCCATTTTTGTTTTTTTAATAACGGAAAGTTATAGTTTAATTATCTAGTAATCAGTTGAATTTAATTAGAATTAATTTCATTTGCTGTTACAAAGTGCATTGAAGCAGCAACAGCAAGTAGTCACTACCGAATGTATATGAAAATTCAAACTGAGAATGTTTTTGAAGTAGAAGGGATAGAAAACCACACGTTTTAGGGCCGCTTGACCGTTCGGCACCTACAAAGCACGAGGCGATCACGCGCTGTACGCTTGTTTACGCTGCTGACTCTTGGTTTTGAATATACTTGAGTTGTAAACAAATATCTGTGCCTACTTAAAATACAGAATTCTCGAAAATCTTAACAAGTAAGCCGTCGGCTTACGACATAGTTAATCTCTAGAGTGGTAGCTTATTGTATCTGTCGTTTTCATTTAAAAACTTTACAAAAACGCATTGTTGAAGAGATTTTAAAATAGACAAGCTTAAATTTCAAATATGAGTTCAAACGTAAAAATCCCCGAGCAGAAAATAAGCACAAATAAGTACGTTTTACATAAGTAAGCACTTAAACACCAAAATAAGCAGAATAAGCATAAATAACTTTAGCTCATTTCCATCAAATTGTCTGAAACGACTGTATTTTTATGTTCAAGGCAGTATACCTAATACACACAAATAAGCATTTGCTTAGAAATCCGAGGTCTAATAATAAGGTGGCCCTAATGCTAACTTGTAAGAGATGTATAAAAACTTGTGTTAGGGCATGCGCCCTCCTGTCGTGGCCCCCTTGTTGCGAAATTTGAATTTTCTTGTGGTGTATGGACCAATGAAAATTTTCTGTGATAATAAAGGTGGTGCCATCTAGCTGTATATTTCTAGGACTAATTAGGGATTGTTTGTAGTGCCACCTAGTGGTGTATTTTTAAACTAGCGAGTGTTTTCTGCAGCAGAAGTTGATCATGTACGCCTCGCTCTCGTTTCTTCCTTTCTCTCTTGCCTCTCGTTTCTCTCTCTCTCCCTCTCTCGCTGTATATACTAATTAGGGATTGTTTGTAGTGCCACCTAGTGGTGTATTTTTAAACTAGCGAGTGTTTTCTGCAATAGAAGTCGATCATGAACGCCTCACTCTCGTTTCTTCCTTTCTCTCTTGCCTCTCGTCTCTCTCTCTCTCTCTCGTTTCTCCTGTCTCTTTCTCACCTCTCTCGCTCTCAGCTCTTTCTCAATCAAACTAATCAATTAAGCAAATCAATCTCAAACAAACAAGCTCGATCAAATGAAATCAAACAATCAGATCAATCTCAATCAGTCAAATCATAACTTACAGCTTGCGAAAACCAGCTTACAGTTCAAAAAATACTGATTTGGCTTAACATACAACTTGCTTGCCAAACTAACGACAATTCGAAAAAATACCAAATTGATTTAACTTACATTATGCAAAGCCAGCTCTCAATTCAAAAAATAACAGCCTGATTGAACATACAAGGCCCAAAAACCAGTCTTAAAAAACATCAAATTAGCTTGTAGCTATATATATATATATATATATATATATATATATATATATATATATATATATATATATATTTGTGTGTGTGGTGTGCGTGTGCGTGTGTGTGCGTGTGCGTGTGCGTGTGCGTGTGCGTGTGGTGCGTGTGCGTGTGCGTGTGCGTGTGCGTGTGCGTGTGCGTGTGCGTGTGCGTGTGCGTGCGTGTGCGTGTGGTGCGTGTGCGTGTGCGTGTGCGTGTGCGTGTGCGTGTGCGTGTGCGTGTGCGTGTGCGTGTGCGTGTGCGTGTGGTGTGTGTGTGTGTGTGTGTGTGTTGCGTGCGTGCGTGCGTGCGTGCGTGCGTGCGTGCGTGCGTTTGGTGCGTGCGTGCGTGCGTGCGTGCGTGGTGCGTGCGTCGTGCGTTTGCGTGTCGTGTGCGTGCGTGCGTGCGTGCGTGCGTGCGTGCGTGCGTGCGTGTGTTGTGTGTGTGTGTCAGACCACTATATTATTTTACATGCAATCTCTCACATAAACAGCTTTAGGTTTATAAACATGACTGACTGAACATCCAAAGTCGTTATTGAAAATGTTCAATACCATAAATACTTATACAACGTAATGCAATGTAATAACAAATAACGAATAGCAAAAACCTAATTCACTCACTTATACGCACTTATTGTAATTTCCCATCTAACCGTCCTTTCGGATAAACTGTAGCATTGTTAGTGCGACCTTGCGTGTTTGCTTATATGAATTTTTATTTATTAGTATGTACTTTAAAAAAATGATTTCTCCTTGAGTTTATAAAAGTCAACATTCATTCAACAGTATTTTATACTGTAAATAACCAAAATATCACCATGAGGTTATAAAGGTTAGCCTTCAACTGTTACATATACAAAAAATTACTTTAAAACTAAGTGAGTAATTAAGTAAGTAATTAGGTATTATCACATACATCAAAATTTATAACATTGTTAATGCACGATTTCTAAAACACGTGTTTACTTTTACTAAATATTTAAGAGAAAACATTTGGTTAGGTAAATAAAGCGACATCCATTCATTCTTTGTGAATTATCGATGTTTACATTCTAGAAAACAATTACGTAAAGACAAACAGTCCTTGAAATTACATAAAAGACAGACAAGTCGATTTTTATTTCAAATTTTGATAATTGCTTCTACCAATCTATTCGATTTTAACACAAAAAACTATGTGCAAGTCTAAGATGTTGATTTTAAATCAGTTTCTGCCAATCTTATTCCATTTAATACAAAAACAAAAACAAAATACAAGTCTAGGATGTTGATTTGAAAGCAGCTTCGACCAACCTTATTCGAATTAAAAACAAATAAAAGCAAGATGAAAGTCTAGGATGTTGATTTAAGATCAGCTTCCATCAACCTTATTGTCGTATATACTTGAATGTCTCTTAATTCTTTATTTGAATACCGCATACTATACAGGATGTTGCACTTAACAACAAAAATTTTACGATTAGCCTAACTTCTGTGAAAGTTAGTTTACAAATTACAAGCGCAAACACGAACACGAACACGAACAGGAACACGAACACGAACACGAACGCGAACGCTAACGCGACGGGAACGCGAACACGAACGAGAATGCTAAAGCGAACGCGATTATAAAAGTCAACATTCATTCAACAGTATTTTATTTTGTACGGGGTGGCCAACTAAGAATGCGAGGTACTGTATCTGGGAAACTATACATCGTAGAGGCTTGCGGGAAAAAAAGTTATACTAAAACGGCCAATACAAGTACCTGGAAAATATTTTCATGTTTCTAAAATGGCCGGTAGGGGGCGTAACTGCAATCTTGAATCTAAAAAAGTGATGTTTCTGTAAATTTTGCTATATTAACCTAATAAAAAAATAACTAATCTTTGAAGTCGAGGATAATCTGAACTTTTTTTGTTTGGCACTTTTTGACGTTTCTATAAAAATAAAATGGTGGGGGGGTATTCAAAGGTTTCCTTAAATCACCCCCCGTATCTTCGAAACGGCTATTCCGATTTTAACAAACTTGGGCGCGTTGAAATGAGCTATTCTTGGGCTACAAATGTTATAATATTTGAAGTTTTATTAGTTTCACGTCGCTAGAGCGCTTTGTTCGACATTCCGACAGAAACGTTGAATTTTCGCTAAAAAAATTAAATGCATTGGTATGACTTTTTCATGAACAAGTAGCTAAATGATGCCTAAACAAGCTCGCGAAAACCGCATCTCGATATCTTGTTGCTAACCTAAAATATCGGCCAAAGAAAACTTTATACAAATATCCCTTAAATTTTTTTATTTTTTTTTAACTATATTTTTCTGGAATTGTTTCTATTATGTAAGTTGTGGCCCTAAAAAGGACCGATTTAAAAGAGGAAGGTTTTTAATGCCCCCGTAAATGCTCGAAATGCTGACCATCACTCTATGCATTGCTGAGGCCTCTTATAGGTAGATAAAACTGCAGCTTCAATTTCGGCTCTGAATAGGTTACCTAGAAATTGCGATTTTAAATGTTTGTAAATTTATTCACCAGAATAAAATCACCCTTTTTGAAATTACTACGGGCAAGTAAGAAATTCCATAAGTTATACGAAAGGCCTACTTTTCGTTTGTTTAAATGCATATTCACTATGGATATATACGAAAAATACAATTAATAGAAGCAGGCAATGGAAACAGATACCTAAACAAGACATCAGTCCTTGAAATTACATAAAAGAAAGACAAGTCGACTTATATTTGCAATTTTGATAATTGCCTCTAAAAAACTTATTCGATTTTAACACCATTTTAACACATTTTAACAACAATGTGCAAGTGTAGGATGTTGATTTTAAATCAGTTTCTGCCGACCTTATTCGATTTAATACAAAAACCAAAACAAAATACAAGTCTAGAATGTTGATTTGAAAGCAGCTTCGACCACCTTATTCGAATTAAAAACAAATAAAAACAAGATGAAAGTTTAGGATGTTGATTTAAGATCAACTTCCGTCAATCTTATTGTCGTATATAGTAAATTCTCTATTTGAATACATACTATACAGGATATTACATTTAAAAACAAAAATTTACGATTAGCCACTGCAATGCGATTCATGCAATCTAAACTAACTCCTATGAATGTTAGTTTACAAAACACAAACACAAGCACAAATACAAACTCGAACACGAACATGAGCACGAGCACGAACATGAACACGAACACTGACACGAGCACGAACACAAACACGAACACGAACACGAACACGAACATGAACACGAAAACGAACACTAACACGAACAAAATGTCATTGTACTGCTGGAGATCACTCTCTTGTATCCCGAGGGCACTTTTTTAAATAATAGTTCATATAATCCCGGAGTTCCACCACAGTTTAAAGATGATTGATCAGGAAGAGCGATACGAAAATTCTGTCCAACAAAGTCTAGTTCAGCATCACCAATAACAAAATTCCCTTTTTCGGGAAGAAAGTGAACGCCGTACGTTAAATCATACTCGTCTTCGGGATCTTTAAATATACCTTCGGCATAGTATTTTAATTGTAGTAAAGTAGGAATCTCCACCACGTCGTCATGTATGGTATCAACAATCACAATTTCTTCTACAGCTCGTGGAATGACGGCAGGAACAAGAGTACGTGGTGCTTTCGTATTCCAGAGGTTTTAGGTGTATGATGTAATAGGCTCAAATTTTCCGAATTCTGGTGTAAAGGGTTCAGCTTTGATGAAAGAACTATCTTCTTATTGTTTAATGGTTGTGTTATAGGTTAAAAATGCGCCTCCATTGCACGTTCAGTAAGTGCATTATCTTCTTTTAAACTAGCATATTTCTGTTGCACCCTCTCGCGAGCACGCAAAATACCTTGTACACAGCGCTCCTCCATTACTATTGCATGTTTACACTACTATTGCAATATTTATAATGCAATGTAACAGTTAAATCTCTTACGAAAACGACCCGCATTAACGTCACTCTCTTTGTCAATCAAAAGAAATCCGAATTTTGTCACGCCAGCTGCAGAAACACAAATCTTTAAACCTATCAAATGACATATCTACATTAACGTAATCATCCTACACATGCTTAAGATTGATGTGATCCTGTTGAAAAAGAACAAGTAAATTTGCATTATCACGTCTAAGTTGTTTTGGAATAGATCAATACGTTTGGCACAAATACAAACATCACTATTATCACTGTATTCGAAATACCAGATTTCTTTTGTTATAAAGATTAGCAGCATACATAGATATTTTCAAAACGTAAACCATTTGGATGTTCTAACAACTAACAAAGTAATCATAACATTTGTTTTTCCGCAGCCAGATGGGCCGACGATTATACCCCGTTTATAACCCCCTTTTAGTAGGACACTATGTTTAGTGTATTGTTTCCTGCCATAAGTGATGACATAATTTTTTATAGGTAATTCTGTATTTTGCGGAATGAAACACCCAATATAGTACTGAACCATGCATATATATATATATATATATATATATATATATATATATATATATTTACAGGTATGGAAAAATATTAACGCGGGTCTGACTTATAATAAGTAAAACAAAGACAGTACAATCAGTTCCACGTGCTAAGTGAGATAGAATACACAACAAACTAAAAGCGCTGATGCCATACATGCGCCTTTTGAGTCGGATAGTATCAATGACACATTTAATTGCTACTGTCAACGATAATTGAAAATCAGTTTTTCCTGAATTGTATTTTTTTGTCCAAATTATTTAGTTAATTAAAGTAAAGTTAATAGAGCATATGCTCTATTAACTCTTTATCATATTTTTAAAATATATACTTAACGTTCATTAACTTAATTAAAGATAATTTTACCTCATAGTTTTGATATTAAGTATGTGATTTAAAAAAGTAAAAAATATAATGAAGTTAAAATTTGTCCTGTTAAAATTTTTTTTTTTATGATTGTGGACCTGAACAGGCTAAATAAGGCCTATCGTGCTAAAGCACTCAGGAACACTTAGGAGGATGGATAGAGGGATAATGAATTGCCAATAGATGCCTATGAACAGCTACCTTAAATTTTCTCATATCATAAGTGAGAGGAAAACAGGAACTAGGGAGATCATTCCAGAGTTTAGAAGCCGTGTAGAAAAATGTGGATTGCGCCCGTTTGGTACGACAAGTGGAGATTTGTACTGCATACTGATGATGTGAACGAGCGAACCGAGTGTTTCTCGCAAAGATAGCCGGAGATGGTATCAAAGAATGTAATTCACCAGCACAATAGCCGTTGTAATAACGATAATACAAAGAAAGAACTGAAACCATCCTTCTATGCTCAAGGGACTGTATGTGAGAAGTTAAGGACGGGTCATTTATAAGCCTAATCGCTCTCTTTGAATACGATCAACGATATCGAGGGCATATTGGGAGCACTAACCCAAAGGTGAGAATTATATTCCAGATGAGGCCGAATTTGGGCCTTATACAGCAGAAGGAGTTGTCGAGAGGTAAAGTACTGCTTAGATCTGTACAAAAGCCTATTTTACGAGCAGCTGTTTTGGTAGCTGACAGAAGATGGTCAACCCATGAGAGATTTGAAGATACAGTCATACCCAACAGAGTAATAGAGTCTGAAAACTTAAGAACTGAGCCATTCATACTTACAACAGGAAATGATCGATCTTTTTGGCGGACATAAGGCAACACTGAGTTTTGTTAGCATTAAATTTAACTAGATTATTGCTTCCCCATTCGAGAATACGTTGAATGTCTTTGTTGATTGAATTTGCCATTTCAGCTTTAATTTCTTGATTTGACATAGAAGGTGGATTATCACTATGAGTAGACTGAGATGAACTACAGTGAGAGTGCTATCATCAGCAAAGCAATGTATGGGGTTAGTTGTTGAAGAAATAAGGTCGTTTATGTACAGCAGAAAAGTGTAGGCGCTATAACGGATCCCTGTGGTACGCCCGCGTTAATGCTAACTTCTTTTGAAAAAAAGCCATCAACTACGACACGTATTCGTCTTTTATCAAGGAAACTAGAAACCCAGTTGATGAGCGTATCATTTAACCCAAACGAGGTGAGTTTGGCAAGTAAACACTTATGCCAAACTTGGTCAAATGCCTTTGAGATATCTAAAGCGACTACAACTGTTTCACGGACTGCTCTACTGTATTGTTCCAAACTTGGGTCACATATGAAAGAAGATAGCCTGTTGTACGACTTTGCCTAAACCCATATTGGTGGTCACTAAGGAGTTTGTTAGTTTCAAGGAACGTGAGCAGTTGCTGATTGATGGCTTTTTCCATGATTTTAGACAAAATGGAAGTGATGGCAATTGGTCTGTAATTTGAGGATCGGTCTTATCACCTTTTTTGGGAATAGGTTGAACATTTGCTAACTTCCATGATGAAGGGAATTCCCCAGAAGATATAGAGATCGTATAGAGCTTAAATAGGACTGGTACTAGTTCGGGGAACATTTAATTAATTCAATAGCTGGGATACCGTCTGGGCCAGTCGCCTTATTGAGATCAAGCCTACTGATGATCGATTCCAAGAGCTTGTACCGAAAATGAATTGGTTTCGTAGCGTATGAAGAAAAGTTGACTAGGGGCACATCTTTTCCAGAATCCACAAAAACGTTGCCTTTGTCTACAGAATCAGCAACTACCGATCCGTCAATAGATGTCAGGGGGGGAAATGAAGATGTTCGAAAGTTTTTACTAATGGCTTTTGCTAAAGACCAAAATTTACGACTGCCTAAAGGAGATGTAGCTAGTTCATTGCATTTTCGTTGTTCGAACAACTTTTTAGTTTTAGTGATGACACTTTTGGAGATATTTCTAGCACCAACGTATTCTACATGACTGTCAACCGATTTATTAGATTTCCATTTAATGTAACATTTATTTTTTAAAGATATTGCATCAGAACAAGCCTTATTGAACCAGGGTTGGGAACGATGAATGACCTACACGGTACTGTTTTTCGGAATGTATAACTCCATTCCCATGAGGATGACTTCAGATACTGAAAGAGCGATGTCCGAAGAAGAGGACGACTTAAAACAATATTCACGCCATGGAAAGGTTGCAAAGAAATCCGTAAATCACTCCATCGAGCTGACTTAAAACACCACAAGGTTCTATCGGTTTTGCGAACAACAGTGGAATTAGGTACAGTAGAAATGATTTTATTAGAAAATGGTCGGAGAGACCTAAAGGCGAAAGAACGGAAGTTTTATAAACAAGAGGGTTTGATGTAAGAAAGAGATCTAGAAGATGTGGGGTATGGTTAGGGTTATCAGGGATTCTTGTGGGTTCAGAAATCATTTGTGTGAGATCACATGAAATAGCAAATGTTTCTGCACTATGACCAGCAGGATTTGTAGTAGATGAAAACTGAAGCCAATTAGAGTTATGAACATTGAAATCGCCTACAAATGAGATATCGCAAGATGGAAACTGAGACAGGAGATAGTCAACTTTCATACTAAGGTAATCGAAGAAGTCTTGAAAGTTGCTGTCATTAGGAGACCTATAAATGCAACAGTAGAATTTCACAAAATTAGGACCAGAATGTTTAAACCAAATCACGTCAAAATTTTTATTTTCTAAGGAAGAAACCCTCTTGCAAGCAATTCTGTCCTTGATGTATGCACATACGCCTCCTTTATATCGAAAGTTAGAGTGAAGATGGTATTGAGGAAATTGCAAGTCGGGTGACTCGGAGCTTTCAGAGGAGACTTGAGTTTCAGATAGAAACAATATATCAGGTTGTAATTGTTCAAGATGTTAGTGAATAGCATTAAGATTAGACCTGATACCGCGGATGTTGCAGTAGTGAATCAGAAAGTTGATACTTTCGATGACCGAGGTCGCTTGGGCCCTGCTCTCCCGGACATCCGAATGGGCAGGATTTTACGTCCGGAATTTATAACCCTAGCCATCTTATTTTTTAATTTGGGACTTTTAATCCGATAGGAAGACAGTGAGGGCGAGAAGGAAGAATAAGGATGAGAATAGATTAACGATGATGGAAAAGGTAACCGGCAGCCCTTACCGAGCTCAGAAAATCGGAGACCCTATATTAAGGAGCCCATGGTAAAGGTGGTGGTACCTCCCCGGCTGGCATGGAGTATACATGCCTACCACCTCACAAATGGATCTTTAACTGGTTTAGCTCCAATTCATGTTAATATCAAAATGATTACTAAAAATGATCAAATTAAGATTTTATTTACTGGATAAAATGAATTTCGTTGTATTTTTTTTAATATTGGTATAATAGATAAAATTATAATTGATATGAGAAGTGCAATTACTCCCCCGAACTGAATTTTATCACAGATTGGGTTACTGCCTTGAGCAAGATGGAGGTCTTTTCGAAAATCTTATAAAGTAGAGTTTTGAAAAAAGTGTATCCTGTTCATTTTTAAAAATAGTTGGTTTTTCAATAAGAATTATAATGCTAAAGTTAAACCTTAAACTTAAGTTATACTATCAGTGCAAATGTTCCTGTTTGTAGCTTTCGTAAGTTTCTTCTTGGTTCTTCTTACGAGTAGTATCGAACCATGTCATAAATTCGCAATTACAATAAACTTCGATATTTAAAATATAATCATTTAATGTTTAAGTGTAAAGTATTTACTAAATAGTTTCAAAGAACACGCGACTTTTCAACATCATCTTAATTGTTTTGGTTTCGTTAGAATTGTTGAAGCTAGATTGAAGGAGACTTAAGTAGTTCATATTTTGTGCCTACACGCAACTATGTATAAGTGGCAACATCGGTAAACTTATGTCTCTCACACCTATATAATGCTTATTGGGTTTCTTTGTAACTTATTATAAGTCAGACCGGCAATAACGTTTTTCCATACCTGTATATATATATATATATATATATATATATATATATATATATATATACACGCATTAAATAGTTTACTAGTGAACTGTCAGTCAGTGTGTTATGAAGTATCGTTCTCGGTGTAATATGAAGAAAAAAGGTGTTGGATGAATTAACACAATAAATAAACTACCCGTGGGATTACATATACCTGGGTACAGATACTGTGGACCGGGTACCCGTGTACGAGAACGATTAGCTCGCGGTGACAGAGGTATTAACGAATTGGACGAAGCGTGTAAAGAACATGACATAGCATACTCCCAGTCAAACCATCTAAGACAGCGCCACATAACGGATAAGGCTGCAAGAAAAAGCTTGGAATAGATTTCGTTCCTCAACAGTTATCTTTAGAGAAAGAGCAGCTGCATTAATCATATCCGGTGTAATGAAAGGGAATGGGAAGGACGAAGGAAGCCTTCCAGAGAAGTAGACCAATTTCGTTTAACAAAACAGTCCGTGTTGGTGGTAAACTTCTATTATTTTTAAAATCTACCATAAAACAAGCCTTAAACGTTCTAAAACACAAAAAAAATCTTGACACCCAAGAACAGAACCTTACCAATACCAAAACGTGGGGGATTCATACCTCTTATTCCTCCATTTTCAGCATTAGGAGTTTTAGGTTCTTTGGTTGGAGGTGTAACTGCAGTTGCAAAAGCGGTTACTGATGCAAAAGCTGCGTCAAAAACGTTAAAAGAAACCAAACGTCACAATGAAACCATGGAAGCGTCCGCCTTAGGAAAAGGCTTATATTTAGGCTTATATTTACAACCGTATTCAAAAAACTCCCACTGAAGCTACCACGTCACGCCTTAAGCAATCTTGAGCTATCGGAATTTGTTGAGAAATTAAAAATTCACTATTTCAGAGGGATATATATGCGAGATGAATTACCTACACGAATCCAAATGAATGGATGCGGTATCGTGAATCTGGATGCTCAAAATAGGAAGAGAACACGGCTCACATCAAGCGTGGTAGACATTACATATTTTGTTAACATAGGACATATTAAGCCTCCCTTAGAATTAATCCACTGTTTTCAAAGTGATGGTAGCAGAAACACAATCGATTACAACTTTAACAAGGTTCAACACTTCAATACATATAATTGCGGTCAGTTAGCCTTACCATTTTTATATGACAACGCGTTTTGACTGTCAATAGTCGTATTGCAGTACACATTTACATTTAGTGGTAAAAGCTGTATCTTGCAAGATAACTTTAACCCGCCAATTTATCTTGATAATGAGTCGGAATATGTAATGTGGTTGACTAGTTTTGAATCTTTTAATACTGTACAAAACATTACTTCACAGAATAACCAACTCGAATTTGGAAAAGATAGAATTACAATACGACGAGGGTCATACGAAATTGCGGATGTGAATAAAAATATTAATGAAACAGAGAACGATTCTGGAGGATTTATCAATTTACGACCAAATAATAATACTATGAAAGCAATTATGAAAGCAACACATGACAAACTTCAATGTAGAAAATTCTATAGGACCAATGCTGGAATTTAGTAAAACAGGTTACAGGGGTCATCTATGTACCTATAAATACATCTACCAAAACACAGATCTCATCAATGGTAACAGGGAAGTCATAACAATAGGACTACATTTAAAGAAAATATGGTGACGCGGTGTAACACATGTGCATGTAACCAGAGAAAGCCAAACTATAAAAGATCGAAGTGTGATAACCCGAGAGTCAGTAAGCGTTCATCGATGAAAGCATTGACAATACAGAATAGAGCATGCTTACAGTCTTGATTTTACAGTAATAGAATGGGTGTATTAAACGTAAACGAAAAGGTTGTTGTTAATAATGCTGTAGTAAATTCTGAACTACACACCCATCAGCCATATACTACGAGATTTGGAAACAATGATAAAATCAGAATACGCGTGCACTTTACCATCAGGAAGTTATGTCTTCGTAAAGAAAAGATTGTTGAGGGAGGATGGTACTGACTCTGACACCGCGCTGTTCGTTAATAATCGTATTGCATTTTTATTCAGTGAAATTAGAAACGAAATAAATGGAACAATGGATTCAGTAACTAAGGTTGGACTAACGTCGACAATGAAAGGATTGGTATCATTGACACCCAATCATCTCGCTATCGTGAAAATGCGGGGTGGTTTCCTACATCAAACAGCACGCTAATAAATGCTCAAGGTTATTTTAATCTGTGTATACCTTTGCGAATGCTACTCCGTTTTGCCGAAGATTACAACAAAGTAATTTTGAACATCAAACAAGAATTGGTTTTAATTCGCAGTAACATTGATACCGACGCAGTAATTTCACTATGGCTGAGGAAACATTAAAAGTTAACATAGATAAAATACACTGGAAAGTTCCACACATCATGCCAGCATTAGCGGAGGAATTGGCGTTAACGAAATACATTGATAAAAATGTAAATACTCCAGTAGCATTTAGAAGTTAGGAAACACGCATATGTCCAGCCGTTCCAACAACAGATAAACATACATGGGCAATCAAAACATCTACTAGTATAGAAACGCCTAGATATATTATTATAGGATTTCAAGCAGGACGAGAGAATACTGTTACTCATATGAGCAGATTCAATAAATGTGCACTAAAAAGTATTAGGGCGTTCCTTAACACGGACCGTTATCCGTATGACAATTTAAACGTTAATTATGATAACAATTGCTTTGCTACATTGTATGAAATCTTTGCTAAATTCCAAATGTAATACTGTCAAAGAGATGGACAACTATTACTCACATCTAATCAGTTTAGGCAGTCATGCCATTGATAGTGGTAGAGTGCTCGAATCAAAAAGAGGTATTGCAGTCTAAAGTAGAGGTACTTCATGTAGAATTCGAAACATCAGCCAACATACCTGCCAATACGGCAGCATACTGAGTTATACGCCATGATCGTTTAAGTTACGTATAACGCGTTAACCAAAGCAGTAAGACAGCTGTAATACGATGCCCGTCAAAGTCAACGAACAAGGGTTTAAAATTTCAAAAGCTTTTATATCAAAAGTACTCACAATTTTTAACGAAGCGCAAGTTACTCACTATGTGTTTAAATCGCCGTATCCATGGCATACATTAGATGCGGAGAGTCGCCGTCAAGCTATTTGGTTAATGCATAACCAACACTGTATAAAATGGGAAGAGGGGCATACACCACCACACCAATTTCGAATAATTCTTAGTCGACTGATTCATCCAACAGATACTATCTACGTCAAGGGTAGAGAAAAAACGAATTACATCAGACCCAACCCGTTATTGAACTTGATGAACATCTTGCTTTGCAACCGTTTGTTACTATTATTTTACTATCATTACGTCACTGTGTTTTGTCTAATGCATACTATCTGTACGATACCTATGTAATGCATTAAATCTTGTATACTTTTTCAATAAAAAATACTCATTATGTTTATTTTTTCTATATATCACGCAATATTAGTACATTACGTATATAATGTCTTGATAATGAATTGTTACATAATATTAAATATATATATATATATATATATATATATATATATATATTGAGATGTTCAGAAAGAGGTAATAGAAGTATCGGACAGCTTACATGACATTTGGGTAATAAAAAGGGGTGATTTCTAGCTCGATACAAGTGCGAGACAATATTTTATATAAATCTGGTTCACGATGTGATTAAAATAAATTTATTTGGTGTAAATTAGTCTGAATATCATTTGCTTAGTTTGGTTTTATCATAAAAAGCAATTTGCTGCTAACAAAATTGTCAAGAATGTTAAATATAACCATTTTCGTAAAGTCATTTTAGTATTGCAATTATTGCAATAAAAATCAATTTTTCAAAGGTAATTTGGCAAGTGGACACTTTACAGGTGCTTAAACATGAACTATATAGTTAGGATAATGTTAGGGATAGTGTATGTTTAGTTTTTGAATGCAGGAAATACAAAAATTTAATAAAAGGGTTATAATATGGACAGTTTAGACATTTTTCGCACATATTTTGGGAAGCGAATTAGTGACAAAAATTATGTTACAAGATTCACTATAAGAACAACATTTAGAACATTATGGCATACAGACATTTATAGTGCCGTACATTTATATAGTGAAACATTTAATAAGAGTGTTAGACGATGAGATTTTTTCAATGCAACACTATATGACTTTATGCATTGCAAATAATTAGTGAGAATAATAAAGACAAGAAGTACAAACCTTAAACATAACATTTTAAGTGTTAAAAACATTTTTAAATATAAATTATTTTCATTTTTAGATTTAAGTTTGGTTAGGTTGTAATTTTTAGGTTTTTTACATAATTTTATACTTTTTCCACATTATTAGACTTAGATTTTGCTCTTAAAGCAAATAATAAATGTTCTTTCTTATTATGACACAGTTTTTATAAGGATACAGCGCTTTTCTCCGCAAAATTATGTTAAATCTGAGGTGAATTTTAGATAAAATCACAAAAGCTAAAAATTGCTTTAAATTAAATATTTCTAGCACAAAAAGTATGTATTCTTATGTAGAATGTTCTCAGAATTCCATTTTTGCAATTAGTTTTAGTATAGCTTGTAAGTGTAAATAGTTATAAGCTTATTTATGTTAGATTAGGTTACTTCGTATATTAATGTTAGGAATTATAGCTTGTTAGGTGTCTTTTTGTTCAAAATTTTACGTAGTTTTCATTTCCGTTTTTAATTTTCAATTCCGATTATGCATAAGAAAGTTACGGCCAAATTTCCATTTGAGTCCAATTTGTAATTTAGATCCACCAATCATAGCCATGGTTACTTTTGCAATATGGCTGTAAAAAAAATGAATTTTTGGTAACAACCAGAAACATATAAAAGCAAGCGCTCAGGAAATCAATCTCTCTCTAGAATTTGATCAAAAGTGTAAAAGGTTAAAACAGTGTTGTGAAATTTGTGTTTAAAAGTAAGTTCATAACCTAATTTAAATTCGTCAAGAAGTTATACTTAACGAAGATTACGTTCGAGAGCACTTGTTTTTATATTCGACGGTTTAAAATAAATAATTCGGTCTCCGATACCTGTCGTTTTTCGAAAAATATTTTTGTTCGTGTTAATTTGTGTTACGATTTTGTAAAGATTTGCTTTTGTGTTATCCAACTTAAATTAATTCCGTTTATACCAAATTAAAATCCATTTTATTTGGTCAAAGTTGTTTTATTTCTTTGGACAATTTCTTTTAAACAAAATTTTTATCGGTGGCTAAAAATAAAAGTGTTATCAACAAAAATTTTGGATATTTAAACATATTTTTAAAACGATATCACTCATTAAGCTTTAAAATAATTTAAATAAAAAGTTACCGAAATTAAATAAGTGGTTGGAGTTTGCCGATTTTGGAGAAAACATCTTTAAGTTTGGAAGTTGGTGTCTTCGACAACCGAGATTCGAGTTAGCAGTATTGGGTAATGGTAACAACTGTAATCGAGTGGACATTGCCTACATCCAGCTGGAGCATCCGAAGACATCATTCTACCGGGAGGACAGTATATGTGAGTCAAATCTTAATAACCCTACTTATTGTGATAAATTTCCTGCAATTTATATTTGTTACATATATGTTTTTGGTTAAGAATTTTAAATATTTACTTGTGTAAACACCTGTAGAGATATTAATTTATTTTCTTTTCTAAATTTTCATTTTGATCTAAACATTAATTTTCTAAATTATTTATTTGACATCTTTGACAGTTTTTAATTTCAATTAAGTTCATTACAACGCATGCGTTGATAGCAAATTACATTCAAAATAATTTTTATACTTTCAATATAATTACATAAAGGATATTTCATATACACATTTCCAGATTCAAAATTATAACTTCAAACTAAATTCCCTGAACTCTATCCCCATTTGAGATCTGAGCTAGTACGGTGCATAACATAAATAAATAAAATATTAAAATTTTACAACAATTAATATTACTCCAATCATAATTATCAACATATTGAAATTATTAAATTATTATTAAAGCAAATCATTACAATTTATATATATATATATATATATATATATATATTTCACTGAAAATTTCCTACATTATTAAAGCCAGCCAAAGTGGAATGATCTATACCATATTGCTTTTACATATTATCTTAATTACATACATATTTTCCTAGTTTCATTATGGATGCAGTATATACATATATCTAAGACTAGCAAGTGTCCGTACCCAAACTATTTCTACCCTCTGGATCATTCAAATTCATTTCTCTAGCAACCTCAGCAGACCGCTCAAAGGTTCAAAGTTCTCCAATTCCGAAATTCTCCAATGCCCCCACGCCAATCTTGAACACGTATCGCGTAATCGATACCGTTTGTCATCCTGGGACTTAAAGGCAATGTCATTTAACATCTCAGTATATATATATATATATATATATATATATATATATATATATATATATCATCTAAAGTTAATCTAAAGACGAGCATTTTACAAACTACAGTTTTATCGGACCCCTCTGCAACAGCTTTGTAGTCTACATCCGTCAGCACTATTTGAATAACAACTTTCTTAACTCCTTTCGCTTTCTTAACCATTTGACCATCAGCAAGCTTTAGACAATACGATTTTGATCCTGCATCATAAAAATATTAAACAGCTTCCCATGCATACTCATTTTTCATACTTCCGATGACAGATGTATTAGTATTAACACCATGTAGATCGTTTTGATAGTTAGAGGTGTCATATTCATGTAAATTATTCCGCGTGTGTGCACACATAGCATCAGTTGTTATCTCGAGTATTAAAGGGTCTGTATTCGTATAGAGAAATGTTATTACCGTAATGACTACGTAATATATCATAAAAAATCGATACATTACAATTTTGGAAAGATCTAAAGTACAAAATCCGACATATACGGGTTTGTCATATGTAACGACCTGTTTCGACAATTCTACCGCGAATAATTTGTCAGTGAATTGAATACAATTTTTAAATTGCAGTTTTGCGACGTACCGTGCTAGCCTTAAACGACAACCATTATTTTCCCAATGTGTCAATAACTTGATTACTCTTCTTTTATCAACGTTTTCGATTGTTTTACCAAATACTACATTATTCGTGTATTTAACGAAATCCTTCTCAAATTTGTTTTTTGCTTGATTTCGGAAAGCAGTAATTAGTTCTATATATGGTACCAACCAAGGAATTTGGTAAAAGCGTAAAACTCTGTGAATACGAGTGATAATCCATGTTTTATGCATTGTTTTAAATGTCGATCATGTATAACGTGGTTGGTCTTATCACACAAGTCAGAAGAAAAGGGATAATTATTGCGTTCATCATACAAGTGACGCGGATAGTATATATCTACCTCTAACACATACCCAACATCATCATCATCATTAAGCTTCAGTACATCAAATTTATGAATTTCATCGTGAGTTAACCACATAAACCCGCCGTGAGGGAGATATTGACGCATACTCCATCCATATAAATTCGTTGCATTCAAATACTGCAAAAACACTTTAGGAAAATTAGGGTCATAATTTGGAACAAACTCGTTGTTAGCAATACTTCTCCGCTTAACACAAGTACTCACTCCACCACGAATACCTTTCCTAAAAAAGTGATACATATCCATACCAGTCAGTAATTTCAACATGTTTACCTCTAAATATAGGAATTGCACCAGCGACCAGCCTACAAAATACATTACTACTACATTATACCAATGCTCATGGCTCACATTTACCAGAATCTTTATGTTGAAATTCTGATTGCTTGGCATCCATTATTCTTTGAAAATAATCTTCTAACACCATCCGGACACTCAAAATGTCATATTTCGTTTGAAAGGTTGAAACATTTCAGGGAAAGGTGTTTCTGTAACTAAATTTGTATTTGTTTCAAAACATTCACTTTAACGTCACCCATAAACGTTTGCACGTCAGTATTGCATAGTGATAGTCTACACGAAACAATGTTTTGCTTAAACGCATTCCAAATTACTTATACCCCAGTATTTGGTTTGTATCTATTGATTCCCAGATGTCCTTGGAAAGCATATATAGGAACGTCAATTGAACAATCCGTGTAGTGGACAATATCGAAACTTCTGGTACTTTTCTTCCGTATTACGCTTTCTTGAGTTGTTCAAACCTGATGGTCCTGGTTACGCAAAGGAATTAGCAACTTGTCTGTGTTCTGCTTTGCTGGTGCCAGAAGTACATGGTTGCACCACATTGGTATTTGGTGTATGGTTTTGAGGCATAGCCAGCTGTATGGTGGGCACAGCCGCCTGCATCTCTGAAGGTGGGGTAGTTAATGGCATCCTTATCCAACACACGGTTCGTTGATCGCGAACTAGAGAATCCTTTCTAGAAAATGTCCTCAAATATTTACATTGAAACATTTTATTTGTATCTGTAACGAAGAAAATGTATAAATAGGAATATAGTGTTACGTGTTTCGCTATGATTCACCTTATTAACCATTTACTGCTACAACTTTACTTCATGTGACATTTAGTTTAGTTGAACTATTACAAAGTGAATCATATCCAGCCATGCGAACGAGGACGCAACGTAACAGATCGCCATACATAGGATGATGGATGGTGGATATATCAGGTTGAGGGTTAGATTATTTTACGGGTAGGGAAACAGTAGCAAGAGTAGTTGGGATAGACTGTTGCTGGTCGCACATATTCTACCCAACATTGTACTTCACCCTACTATGCGCTTTGGGCTGGAAAAAGGTATTAATACCAACTGTTTTCCAGAAACTCCACAGCACGTATAGGGCGCAATACACTCTGGGAAGAAGATACTGCGTTATCCACGGGTGATTGTGCAGGCAAGTCTTGTCTCAGCGATGCGGGACTCCTAGTCATCTACAGACTATTCATTATCTATAGTCTTCAGCACATGCAGGGCTGATACTCTCTGATGAGTCCTCCATTAGCTGTACTTCTATGGAACAATTCATAGGAGTCCACTCTTCATCGAACGCTTCGATACAAGTAGGGCTCAGGACAGTCTCAGAAATGTGTTCCCTGACATCTGCCTCTACCATAAAACTAATGTACGACCACTCTTCCATGAATTCTGTACAACCAGGACTCAGCAAACTGGGTTCTTTACTACCCCGTAATCTGAGTGTATTGCAGATGTGGTCGACTTATATCTACAACACACCCAGGTGCCGGAATTGTCTGAGATCCATCTATTTCGTCCACGACTTCCTGTTTGTAGTTGCGGTTTAATACCGTATCCAAGTCGTCCGTCGGAGGAGGTGTATCCAAAAACCGCAATGCTATTTCGCAGTCACCCGGGTCGAAATACTGTTCGCCCTCCACCAGGCCTCCCTCAATACCACCTTAGTGGAGTAACTTCACTACATCGCGTACGTGATCAATATGAGGCCTTCCTTCCAACAACTTCTTCAGGAAGGTGTATCATCACCAGGTATGATCACTACGTGACTTATGATACTTACCCTTCCACCCGCTGCTACTGGAAGATCATAAGCCGCACATGGTGCAAATTTTCATCAATCAATGCAAGTTGTACAAAATAGATTAAAGCGCTTTCCTACCTCTGTTCGCAGATGAAGAAGTATTTTCCATGATATCGTCAGCGGGAATTCGGTACTGGATCTAAAACTGATCAATATTATTAGTGTAAATACAAATGAAAAAGATAAAATTAAAGCGGAAACAGGAAACAAATTTAATGTAGCTATGCAAGAGAAAACATTTGAAATAACAAAAAAAGAACTTAACGCAAATATATACTATATATATATATATATATATATATATATATATATATAAATTGGGATGTTAATAAAATGTAATGTGATGATTATTATAAAAATATCTGAATATGGGGGAAAATGAATATAATTTATTTAATAAATATCAAATTGTATTTGATTGGGGATAAGATTAATGTTTAAATTTGTAAATATCAATATAATGATATTAAATAATTATAATTGTGCACCGGACTCAATCCTTCTCAATTTTTTGTTCCATAATTGTATTGTGATCTTCCTTTTGCTCTACTACCTTTACTTCTCTAGGCCCGTAAACTCTACCTTATCTTGTTACCCTCCGATCTTGCATTAACCTAATATGCACTACTTAAATTTGCCCTTTTTTTTTAATTTTAAATATAACACTAATAATAATAATAATAATAATAATAAAATAAACACAAAAAACTAACCAACAAATTAACAATGAAACGAATAACAAATAACTAAATACCTTTTTTTTATCTTTTTATTATTAAAATTTCCCAAGTAAATTGGCCCTCACGTTGCTGCGCCAAATTGGGATGTTTTAGATGGGGAAAAATGAATAAAATTATTATAAGTAAATAATTTCTCAATATGGGGATAGGGTTCAGGATTTAGTGGGAAATTATATTTGATTTGAATATAATTATGTGAATTGCCCTTTACGAAAAATATCATATATATAAAAAAATATATATCTGAACACAATTTATACTTTTAACGCATGCGTTGTAACGTTACTACATCGCTGAAAAGGTGATAAAAAATACTATTCGATAATGTAAAAATCCAAGATGGCGTCCATATGAACAACAATAGTTAGTGTATGTATTTCAAAAACAAATGACTGTAGATAAATTTTGGTACTTTTTTTAAAATTGTCTTTTAAAAGTGTCATAATAATGTACAAATCAAAATGTTGCCAGACTTCAAATAAAAGAGCTACAGGGGGTAGTAGAAAATGCACAATTTTTGTTTTCTTCAATTATTTCAAAAACAAAAAAAGTTACTTCAAATCTGACTTTACCATGATGATAGCCATAAAATTCTCTAAAACTTTCCCCATTTAACCGGCATTCTATCTTCAATATTAACGAATATAGCAATACATGCATGCTGAATCTCGGACACACTGTATATATATATATATATATATATATATATATATATATATATATACCTGTGTGGAGTATACCGATGGCATCCATCTGACAATCCGCTACAGGAATATCTGCTGTACGTACGCTCAGTTACTTGCACGACGTCCACGCAGGTGTAATGGAACAGAAGTGGAAAGGACCTTTTGAACTAGTATTAAATCAAAACGTTTTATTCCTAAACAAAATCATATATCTGAATAAATTAATTGTATATTTGTACAAATCAAGCTGTTTTTGTTTATTAAACAAATAAATACAATAACATGTCATTTTCTTTTTTTCTATAGTGATTAGTGTTAGCGTTAAAAAAATTGGGTGTGGTAGACATTCTACATCTCACGTTTTGAGGCGCGTGACCTTTACACGGTCGTAATTTGAGTGGGCGTGTACAAATTCCAATTCTACATTCATGGTACTTTCTGACCTTGATATTGTGTAACCATGAGAAAGTACGACCTTGGGAATATGTGACCCTGGGAATGTGGAACCTTAGAAATGTGTTCCAAAACTCTCCAATCTTACCCACACAAATCTCCGCCCCGGGTGCCACCGAAACTACCAACGCCACTGTCTGTGTGTGTGTGTGTGTGTCCCTGTGTGTGTGTGAATGTGTGAGTGTGTGTGAGTATGTATGAGTGTGTTTGTGTGTGTGTGTGTGTGTGTGTGTGTGTGTGTGTGTGTGTGTGTGTGTGTGTGTTGTGTCTGTGTGTGTGTGTGTGTGTGTGTGTGTGAGTGTGTGTGAGTGTGTGTCTGTGAGTGTGTATGAGTGTGTGTGAGTGTGTGTGAGTGTGTGTGAGTGTGCGTGAGTGTGTGTAAGTGTGTGTAAGTGTGTGTGAGCGTGTGTGAGTGTGTGAGAGTGTGTGAGTGCAAGTAGATATACAACACCTGTTAGAGCACATTTTCCCCAAAATCCCATATTTTCCTTATGTAGTTTTCTAAGGGTCCCTCTTACAACCAATGATATGAAAACTTAAGAAAACCACAATTACTGACACAACTGCAAGTTTGTCTTCCGATGCGTCTGTGTTTTTCAACCCTTCACAAAGTAGTTTACAATATCAAGTTGATGAAATCCTGACATCACCAGAAGATTAGAAAATTGATAAAAATAATCAAAGTACGCAGTAAATAAAACCCATTATACGTGTGTGGTTAAAGGGGGTGAGTGGGGGTATTATAGAATCAAATTTAGCGGGGGATTTAAAAACCTGTGTTGTACATCATACTAGCGTAATGAGAATCCTATCTTGGCACGCGCAGCCTGCTTGTCTGCATGGGGGTAAGCAGGAGATGGCTGTGCGCGGATGATGAATGCTTATGGCTGCATAAGGCTAAGCATATTAAACACATTTTTATCGAGGATGGCTTTAAGGTTGGCGATGGTAGCATCTGGGTAGTTAAATACGGATGGCTACATAGGGGTAAGCACATGGGGATGGAAGCATGTGGTGGGGATAATCATGCTGATGGTTGCATATGGGTAAGCTCATTGGGGATGGGGATGATAGCATGAGGGTAAATAAACACACAATAATAGTAATTTACAGTTACAAAATACATTGTGAAGAAAGAACTACATCTTCAACATATTTCTGGATTACTTTCCGTGGCGGATAAAAGAAATATTTGGCGTTATAAGGTTCTGTAATACTAAATAAATGTAAATAAATAAAAATATAAGTAATTAGGTAAACGTAACTTACTATCTTCCTAACTCGGAGGTTGTGGGTGCGGTGTTGCTAAGAGATGGAAGCAATTGTTATCTAACAATTTCTCGAGGATGTTACATTGAAGCTTATCCAATTATTTTCTTAATTCTAAAAAATATATGACTTTATGGGTGATAAAGGGCGTTTACTGACCGATTACCATCTGAACTCATTTGAGATAGGAAACTTACATCCGATCCATTTCACGTAGCACTCTCAGTTGAATATTGCGAATACGCTTAAAAATCATTTACCTTAACGCCAATTAATCAATTAAAATGTAGTAATAGATGCTTCACATACCAATTATATACCTGGATTAAGGGTGAACAGTGACATGCATTATATCGCGATGTCTAGAAAAATACCAAAAACTGATAACTTCTATTATTGAGTAATGTGAGTAGCTACATAAATTTTTTTTTTGCAACAAGGGATACCATATAGTTAAAAGCAACGTATCAATCCCTTCCTGTAGTATCTGAAAATAAAGTTTAAGACGACAAGAAAAAATAAATTTCACTCACACAGTAGTAAAATTAATACAATTATTTCGTTTTAGCAAAATATATCACTCTATTAAGATGCTGTTACATCAAAAGTTAGCGATAGTGTGGTTAGAGACGACACAAACAAGGGTTATCATAGAACCGCAAGAATCCGGTATTTCAAAATAATATTAGAAAAAAATAAAAACGTGCTATTTCACATAAGAACATAATACGTCATAATCGAAAATTCTATAATGATAGTCGCCATCAATTTGGAAATGTGATTATACAACATGCTTAGGTATTTTAAGACGCATACGTATTATGTATAATAAGTAACGATTATAACAATCAATAATAATTATTTGGAAAATATTATTAATTGTATTAAATACATAAATAGAAAAGTTTACCTCGAGTAGGAATTGAACCTACGACATGCACTTTGCTGGAGTATATGTCGTAGGTTCAAATCCTACTCAAGGTAAACTGTTTATTTATGTATTTAATAAAATTATTAATAATTTTGAAGTACAGGGTGTTTCATTATTTTAAATTATCGCATCGCCTACTTACAAAAGTGCAAACTAACAAATTCGCTTGTAATTCCGTAATTTTCTAAAAGAACCTCTATAAATTATATATTGTTGAAAAGCTTATAAAATAACGATTTTAATGAAGTGAAAGCCAACTATGGTTTCCATTAAAAAAAAACTAAGTTTATGTGGCATCTCGACTATTGATGACCAAATTTAAAAATTGACTACTCCATTTGATTCTACGCTAAAAACTGCACAAGAAATGTCTTTACACTTTTTCCTGAATTTTTATCGACAGATGAGATATGGAACCTTATCGAAATTTGGTCCCTACATCAAAAATGAAAAAAGATAGCAAATTTTTGTTTTCGCTGTTTAATTTGTCTCAAAAAGTTGGCCTAATGCTACGTGAACAGTTTTGCTCTAACAGTAATATTTACCGAGATACCCTGCAATCCCATCGAAATCGGTCCACCCGGTACACATTTACTTTTGGACTTATTCGTTCATAAGAAACCTAGTAATAATACTTATTTGGAACTGCAAAATAATTCTTGAAAGAACATCTATCCAACAAGAGCCGCCAAAGTAAAAGCCAGATACATTTAGAAGTGTCACTAGACAACATCGTATGTTTAGGTACATTAAACTACATAATTAATAGTTGATGCTTGTTTGTTATTGCAAAATAAGTCTAGAAAGTATATCTAACCAATAAGAGCAGATAATGTAGGAGTCACAACTTAATATTACAAATGAAGGGGGAATGTGATCGGCAGATGGCGGTCATATTGTATCTCTTTTCTGATAACGGTTGATGCTGCAGAGTATAGATGATAGATCCCTGGTAGAGCATAGATGATAGGTTATAGATGATAAAGCATAGAGGGTGCAGGATAAGGATTGATGGCAGATGATAGACGATGAATGATAGAGCAAATGTGATAGACGGTTGAGTGTAGATTATAGAGTATTGGTAGGGCATAGATGATAGAAGATAGATGGTAAAGTATGGCAAATGCAGGATAGAGTATGAATGACAGATGATGGTGTATATAAGATATACGATAATGCCGAGAACATAGAGGATGGATGACGGAACATAGATGATAGAGAATCGACGACAGAGATCATAAGATATATGATAAAGCATACAGCACAGATGATAGTAGTTGGATGGTAGAACATAGATGATAGACAATTGATGATGGAGGATAGAAGATATATGATAAAGCATTAGGGTAAGTAGAATACAGGATGGATAATGGAATATATATGATAGAAAATTAATGATGGAGGATAGCTAGTAAAGTACAGCGCATATGTGATGGATGTCGGGACATAGATGATAAAGAATTGATAGAGTATAGAAGATATATGATAAAGCAATAAGCAGAGATAATTGATGGTATATGATAAAGCATAGAGCATATGTCATGGATAACGGATGATAGAGAGTTGATGAAAGGGTGCAGCTGATATATGATAGAGCATGAATCAGGGATGATAGAACATGGATACTAGTGAACTGATGATGAAGAATATAAGATAGAAGATGAATCGTAGAGCACAGATGGTGGTAGAGGATAAACAATAGAAGATAAGGCATACAGCGTAGATAAAGTATGGTTGATGACAGATGATGAAACATAGACGGTAGAGAAAATATAAAAAAAAGTTTAGATGATGTATGATAAAGCATAGATTGTAGACGGTGAATGACAGATAGTAGAACATATATGATGGAGGATAGAAGGTATATGATAAAGCATAGAACATAGATGATGGAAGACGGAACATAGGTGATAGAGAATTGATGATGGAAAATATGTGGGGTATAAGATAAATCATAGAACAACAGGATGGGTGACGGATGATAGAATATAGATGCCAGAGAATTGATGGTACAAAATATATGATAAAGCATGTAGTATAAGTGATGAATGAATTGACATAGTACATAGATAAAATAGAATAGTGATAGAGGGCAGGTGATATATGACAAAACATACAGCATAGATGATGGATGACAGATGATAGACGGAATGATAGAGAATTGATGATGAATAATAGGAGATGGATAATGAGGCATAGATGCCTAACAGAAAATAGATGATAAAGCATAGAGCATATGTGACAGATGATAGAGCACAGATGCCAGAGAATTGATGATGGAGGATAGAAGAAATATGATAAAGCATTGAGCATATGTGATAGATGACGGATAAAAGAACATATATAGAGAATTGACCCTAGAGAATAGAGGATATATGTTAAAGCATAGAACATCGAGCATGGGTGAAGAATAATAGAGTATAGACGATAGAGAATCTATAGTAGAAGATAGAAGATATATGATAAAGCATAGAGCATGGAGAATGAATGACGGATTACTGAACATAAATGATAGAGTTGATAATAGAGGATATAAGGTATATCATAAAGTATAGATAAAAGAAGATGGTCGATGGATGATAAAACATATATGACAGAGAATTGATGAAAGAGACTAAATGATGATGAAAAAGCATAGTGCATATATGATGAATGACGGAACGTAGATGGTAGAGAATGAATAATAGAAGATATATGATAAATCATAGAACACAGAGGGTGGAACTAGTACATAGTTATGTAGAATGGATGGTAGAGGATAGAATACAGATGATAAAGAATTGGAGGATTGGTGTTGAATGACATAAATAACAGATAATTGGATGATAGATGATAAAGAGTTGATGATGGAGGATAGAAGATATATGATAAAGCATAGAGCTTAAATGATGGAGTATGGATGATAGATGATAGAACATAAATGGTAAAGAATTGATGATGGAGGATAGAGGATGATATGGTATGATAAAACATATAGCATAGAGGATGAACGACGGATGAATGCTGGGAGAGTCTTGAAATCTTTTTTATCCTTTTTCAAGATATATACATTAACCGAGAGATCGTTTTGCTTTTCGAAGTTAGGTATCTGCCTCATGGTAATCGGGAATTCAATCCCTTTTAGCTTGAACACATTTGAGTAGTGAAGGTATTGTGTTATTCTTTGGGATTTTTATCTGCAGGATACAAAGCTGAAACCACCGGCCACGCTTAATCTAAATCGGTATGAAGATCCAAGCTGAGGTGTGAATTTATTAATGTTAACGCCTAAATTAAGAACAGCTTTAAGTGCCCACCCACTATCACGTTCTGAAAACTTCTTTAGTATAGGTTTTACAACCTTCTCCTCAAACCACATGTTTATATCATTGTCGTGAAATATTTATAATCATTAAGGATCTTTTCCCCTTCATCTATCTCAAATTAGCCACAGAAAATTGTATTAACTTTCACAGCCTCATCGTTCTTCAATGCTTTCTGAATCCGTCCTTTGAAGATAGCTTTACAGTCCATTTAGAAGCTGCTGAGGTCCTTATGTTTAAGATTAGAAATAAGCCCTGTCCGGATACGGGTGTTAGAGTCATTCCAATTAACGCGATGTTTTGCAGTTCCTTTATTTAGGGTTGTTCCCTGACCCTTTTTTTGTTCTACTTCTATCTGTTTTTTCATTGATTTAACATTGCGTAGGCATGCATCAAGATGTTGCTTCTCGCTTATTGATGATGCACCACGAATAGCTTTTTGAACTCTGCGAATAGCCTTATTACATGTTCCAAATCTATCTTTAACCCGATTTTCGTTATAATCTGCTCTTATCAATCCTAGAGTGGTGGCAATGTGTTTAATTAGATCTACACACATCTTGCACATCTAATAAACAACTGAAACCAATACACCTAACCTCACTTTTGTAATATAAATGACTGAGAATGTGGAATACTAATGCACTGTACAATAATTAAACTTACCTACAGTGTTACCTACAACCAAGTATTTAGAGAATGTCTGATCACAACAACGGACTAACACAGTATGTAGGCAATTCCCGCGCGCGGGCATTCATCTAAAACAAAAAGACGACCACGTGCAATGATCATGGGCCTAGTCGGTTGCAGAATGAAGATGTCGAGGGTGATTGCGCGGATCCAAGGTGGGTTAAGGGATAGAAGATGGTAGACGGATGCAAGATTGCTACTTCTGGTCTGTAGATTTTAGGTTCAGACTTTAAGTGTGACATCGTTTAACGGTATTTTGAACTGAATAAAATCTATGTGAGTCAGACTTAACGTGCGTGCGGTTACAATATAGCAGAAACGCACAAGCGTCTAACATGCAGTACAAGGTGGTTGAAATTTTCTTAATAGTACTAGTGTTTATATGAACAACATAATTATAATTGCTACAGCAAACTTTAGTTTGATTTCGCCTGTTATAATTAGTGACCTATAACTAGATAAAGTTTATCGTACCTCGAATAAAACAATAGTAGAACTACAAATACCTTCTATCGTCGCCGAGGATTCGGATTGGACGATGCTTGGACACCGGTTAACAAACACTTCGACAACTGGCTACCAAAATTTGCAACTTTCAACTTGGAACGACCAACAATTAATTAACATTACCCGCCATCAATTCAACGTATTCAACTCGTCAACCCCTTATGCAAGTAGGTTCATTATTCGTATTTTCCATTCCAAACTAATTAATATTATTTTGTCGCTAGCATACGGCGCCACTCAAAATAACAAATCAATTTAATAGTCCTTAATCTGTAATACATTTTATAAATGTCTTTCGCAAATTTAGCGTTTTCTTTTTTGTACGTATACCGACGAAGTAAGTTCACAGTAGCCATCCACGTACCATAAAGAATTGGTTTTAGTTGTTTATTAGGTGTGCTAGATGTTTGTAGATCTAATCAAGCACATTGACACTACTCCAGGATTGCTAAGAACATATTATAGCAGAAAGGTGGTAAAAGATGTAATTGAGGAATGTAATAAGACTACTCACAGAGTTCTTGAGGCATGCCTACGCAATGTCAAATCGAAGTAAACACAGATAAAAGTAGAACAAAAGAAGGGTCAGGGAGCAATCTTAAATAAGGGAACTGCAAAACATCGCGTTATTTGGGATGACTCTATTTCAGCATTTCACACCAGTATCCGGACAGGACTTATTTCTAATCTTAAACATAAGGACCCCAGTAGCTTCTTGATCGACTGTAAAGCTATCTTGAAAAGACGGATTCAGAAAGCATTAAAGAACGATGAGACTGTGAAAGTTAACACAATTTTCTGTGGCGAATTTGAGATCGCTCAAGGAATAATGAATATAAATATTTCACGACAATGAATACTGCAATATATATATATATATATATATATATATATATATATATATATATATATGGATACTGATATAGACATGTGGTTTGAGGAGAAAGTTATAATACCAATACTAAAGAAGTTGTCAGAATTTCAAGAACGTAATGGTCGGTGGGAACTTAAAAGCAGTTGTTAATTTGGAGGTTAACATTAATAAATTCACACCTCAGCTTGGATACTCACACGTTGAGTTACCAATTCAGATTAAGAGCAAAGACTTGCATCAGTGACAAGAATGATAATGTAGCATACTTTGCGTGGGCGGAGGTTTCAGCTTTGTATCCTGTATATAAAAATCACAAAAGAGTAACACAATACCCTCACTACTCACATTTGTTAAATCTAAAATGGATTGAATTCCCGATTACCATGAGGCAGATACCTAAGTTCGAAAAGCAAAACGATCTCTCAGTTAACGTATATATCTTAAAAAAGGATAAAAAAGATTTCACGAATCTCCCTGCATACCCCACTACGTCATTCATCCTCTGTGCTATATAATTTATCATCTTTCTTCTATCCCACGCCATCAACTCTATAGCATCAATGCTGCGTCATACGTCGTCAGTGCTCTATGCTGTATCATCTATCTTCTATCCTCCAACATCAATTCCCTATCATGCAAATACTATCATTCGTCATTCATCATCTATCTATGCTTTATGCTTTATCATATGTTTTCTAAACTCCATTATCAATCCTCTATTATAAATGTCATATATTATCCATGGTCTCTTTTATACTTTGTAATATATCTTCTATCCTCTATCATCTATGTTCTATCATTTACCATCTACGCTCCAATGCTATATTGTCTATCTTCTATCCTCCATCATCAACTTTCTACTTTTTATGTTCCATCCTACATTATTTATGCTCTATGGTTTATCACACACCTTCTATCCTCTATCATCAATTTTCTATCATCCGTGATTCACCATCTACGCTCTATGCTTTATCATCTATCTTCTGTCCTCCATCATCGATCATTTATTATATATCTTGTATCGTCTATCATTCATTCTCTATCATCTATCTTCTATCCCCCGTCATCAATCTTCTATCGTCTATCATTCATGCCCTATCATCTATTCTACGTGATTTATCTTGAATCCTCTATCCTCTATCATCAACTCCCCATCATCTACGTTCTATCATCCGCCATCCACCGTCTACCCACTATACTATATCATCTATTCTCTGTCCCCCATTACCTATGCTTTATTATATATCTTTTATCCTATGCTTTTTCATCTATCTTTTATTCTTCATCATCCATTCTCCATGCTCTACCATCTGTCATCTATATTCTATTATCCTTCACCCATGCTTTATCTTCTTTGCTTTGACATATCTTTTATTCTCTATCGTCATCCATCATCTGCGCTCTAAACTTTATCATACTTCTGTCCTCTATTATCAATTCTCTACCATCTGCGTTCTATCATCTGCCATCTATGCTCTACGCTTCATCTATCTTCTGTCCTTAATCATCTATGCCTAATTATCCATCTTCTATCCTTCATCATCAATTCTCTATTATTTATATTCCGTCACCCATCACCCATGCTCAATACTTTATCGTATGCTATCAATCCTCTATCATCTACTTTCTATCGTCCATTATCCATCATCCATGCTGTATGCTTTGTCATGTATTATATATCCTCTATCATCTATTTTCAATCAGCCATCCTTTATCTATGCTGTATGTTTTAACATATATATATATATATATATATATATATATATATATATATATATATATATATATATATATATATATATATATCTATGAGAATGTGGAGGATCTATTCTTGGTTACTACTGTACGTTCAAATCAGGTGCAAGAACCCTTGAACATGGTCTGCTAGTGGTTTGTAGTTTTTGGGTATGTGCGTCATGAAAATGATCACTATCCAAAATCAACTTTGTTGGATAAAATATTGGATGCAGCTAATAGAGCTCAACAACATGATCCAAACATTGCAAATAATAACAATGCGATGGAAGTGGATACTGAGTAGATTAGAAAAAGTGCCCTACGGCCCACATTGTTGAAATTACTTATGCTGTTTGGCGTTAATAAATAATTACGTTAAACTTTTCCACATCAAATTTAAAAATAGCACTTTGATATTCACAATTGTAGCGAGCTGTAGCGCCAAAACTGTCCATTTTTCGACTTTCCGCCTGTGGTAGTCTTTGATTAGAACCTTACAATCTACAACATATAAAAAACTTAGCGAAATCCATAAAAATCAATTTGCCATTGTAATAAAAACTTAATTGGGTGTATTGCGGGTTGTTATTAATAATTCCCCTAATATTACTTATACTCCTAATAATAAATAGAAATTTAGTGCCTTCAGCTCAGCCAGTGATTAAATGGGCCATGTTCTTAAAAGTTGATTTGCTTTATTAGAAAATGTGTGTGTGGTTAGATATGTTCGCTTTACAAAAAAATGTAACTTCAACCTGTAAATAAATGTTAAAATACCTCGGACGCCAACTTATTTTATGGAAAACAATTAAACCGTAAATGTAATAAATGTAAAATTGAAAACAATAACAAGGTTTATTATAAAATCGTTAAGACAAGTTATAAATTAGAAAATCTTAATACTAATGTTAGTAACTTAAAAAATACCTTATACTAATAATTAGAAATGAAATACCTGTTGTACTTTAAAATTTTGGTTGTCACTGGTGTACTGTTACTGATAAGATGTGCTGACGAGCCACGCTTTCAATTTTGGTTGTGCCATCAATCTTGAAATGGAAATATAATAAGAGTTTTGATATTCGTGATCCCAAATGAATAAATTCTTTTACAAAAAGCCAAACTTGGTTGATTTAAATGGATTCATGTACCATTTATTTATAATTCTCAGCATAGCAACAACTTCTATCATCCTCGTTAAGTTGAAACGTAATAATACAATGAAATTACGTAATAGGAAAATTTAACGTAATAAAAGTAAAATAAAAGTAAAAATAAAAGTGCCTAAAAAGGATAAATATAATAGACAAAGAAAAATAGGTTTAGTTAGCTCTTACCGTAAAATTTACGACACTTTTAAATAAAATACTCAAGAACAAGATGGAAGCTTCTTGCTTTCATATCGTAACAACAACAACTTCAAAATAGATGTCTGCGCATGAACTCAATGTACAAGACGAAATGCGCGTACTACCCCACTTTAAAATATCTAAACGAATACTTTTCAGCCACTAAGGTATGCAATTTACATGACACAAAAATGAACGAAGTTGCCTGAATTATTGTATATTTTGATACAACTCAAAAAGGTTTATTACATCATTTAAATGGTGCGGGGTACTTTAAAAAAGAAAACTTTAAGTTTATAAATTACTCAATAGTTTTAAATGTATAATTGCAATAAGATCTGTCTAAGTGTAACGTGTCCATTTTAGGCCATCATTACCTTAGCGCAAGTTTTGAATTTGTGTTATTATTTGTAAATATATTTACATTAATTGAGTATATTTAGGGATCTTCTTTTTTAATAATTAAATTTTTGGTTGGTATCTTCTCCTCAGTGTGTATATTTTTATCGTCTATAATGGGTATAATATAATATAAACATCTATAATGGGTATTTTGTTTTATGCGTTGCAATGCATGCCGTATTTTAAGTTGACTTCCCAGGATAAGGTATGCAACTGATTTTAATTACATTTTTATAGTAATTTATTATATCTAATAGGGAAAACCCACCCTTGCGTTAAGAAAATTTCGTATCGTTTGTAAATGAGGATTCTATTTCACGTTAAAGGAAGCGTGGACGAATGACGTTATGAGGAAAATGCGTGCATGATGATTCAAATTTCGTTATATTGAAGAAAAATTTAGAGATACCTTTTGTTATTATGTCATTAAATATGGAAAGAGGCAATGTTATACAGTTTCAATCATTTTGAAATAATTCTACGTAAAGGTAGGTATTTGCTTTTATGCTGAAATTAATCAACAGATATTATTTTGTGTTATTAAATATATAAATAAATGCAGCTTTTGTGTTGTTTATTCAGATTACATGTGGTATTGTAGTACTACTTTCTCAGTTTTTGTTGTATTTTTTATAAAAATGGAGTGTCGCCTGACTGATATGCTTACTGATTATAGCTATGGAATTATCTCAGCTTCTCTTACGACCTGATAAAGAAACGAGTTGTCAATCCACAGTAAGTTTTATAAGTAATATACCTTGCTGGGCTAGACCGTGGAGCAAACTTACCTTTTTATTTAAGCGACAATTATCTTTGCCTAAGTTGCCTTCCGATGTAACGAATCTATAATTTCCGTTACCGAGCAACCGTGTAAATTGTTAAATAATGATGTATTAACCGTCCGGTATACTTGTGATTTACTTATAATTCATAAATTCACATAAAAGTATTTCAGGTTTAAAAGACGTGTTTCTTATCAAATACACCAAACGTGATATTTTTATTGCAATTGTCATTGATGCAGTATTATTAATATATATACGAGTTTGGTGAAGGTGTGTGCCCTGATCTATTCAAGTGAGTTTGTTGTTTAAGTATACTGATTTAATTTACCTATAATAATTACTGTCGATGTACTGACAAATACCGTCCGCTATTTTTTTATAAGATACAAATCTTAAATCTTATATTAGTAGACATAATATTATGGGGAATACATTTAACTAACGTGATTGCACGTGTGCAATTATACGATAAGCGTGTTATTGAGTTTAAAAACACTGCCGTTGCCGTCTTTATTAAATCGGTAGTTCCAGTAATATTAAAAGCTGGCTACCTGTATGTTAATTATCTTTATATACCGTTATAGGTGAAAATTTTCCCCGTGAGTAACCATTCCCAAATAAAATTGTTTTCAAAACATCAATCAACTGTACATTAAGTTGGACCTAAAGACTTGCAGAAATATCTTTTTATTGTATGTGACTGCACTTGATAATTAGTATTTGGTTTTCTTGTGTTTAGATCTAAAGTATTGATCCTATATTTAGACAGATAAAATTAGAAATCTTATTATTTAATTTTATTGATTCGAAGTTTCCGTCACCGATTTTGTAATCAGAAATCTTCTTTTATGTTAGTCTTAAAAGAATAAATTCTTGATAATTTTTGTTTTATCTAGCCGCCTTTAGGAGTGCCGAACAAACACATTGTGTTTGTTATATTTCTTTTACGAATTTAGTTTTGGTTTTCCGTCGCCGTTGGTAGATATATATATATATATATTTTTATTTTTAGGAATTTAGGTATTATTTTTTTCCGCCACCGTTGGCGAAAAATTATTTTATTAAGTGCTATCGCCAAGCACTATAGTGTGTGTTTTTTTCTTTTCAGCTGCCCGAATAAATTAGAGGCTGAGTCCTTACACCGTGACCACCCAATTTTTTGCGAGTATTGTTTTTTGTACCGAGACATATTAATTTAATTTTTTTTCACTTACCCGCGATAACAAAATTAATTTCTTTAATGTGACCGAGAGTTTGGTTTTGATTTTTATTTGACGAATCGTTCTGTAGTTTAATTTCCAACTTATAAAATTTTTTTTATTAGTTATCCGACACTGAAAACATTTGCTTCCGACCTCCGTATTAGGAGTTTTATTTTTTTTGGTAATTGAATTTATTTTGGAGTCACAATACCGAGACCGCGCATTTCTGACTCAACAACGAAACCCTGGTAGGCCGACGTCTTCACTGACGCTACTTGGACCGCTTTTACCCCTTTAATTCTCCGCGAAGAGGAATCTAGGCCTCTATATCACCAGTTACCTAGATTGGCGCTCGAGTAACCCGATTATACCGCGATAGCCCAACCGAAATTCACTGCCCGACACCTCCCAGACAACTTTGTTAACAACTAACCGTCCACCGAAGGTAAAAGCGTTATACCGAGAGGAAATATTGCATGTTTTAATAATTTTTTTTTTATTTGGTATGTGCTCTAAGCTCGGATTTTACATTAAGGTAAGGTATCACAAATATAAACACTTTAAACGTGACGTCTATTGACAGTACCAAATTGTCAAAATGATTACATGTAAACGATCACAGGTAGTAACCTATTTTAATTAAAATTGTTTCAACATATTTCAGTAAAATATTTAAGAATAACAGTATCGTCAGTATTTACAAACTTGCAACAATCAATTAGGTAAATCACAAAACACAACAATTTTCTAAAGTGTCCAATAA
>JARFJB010000545.1:18514-39922 GCA_036346205.1 Vesta saturnalis | reverse complement strand
TTTATTTATTTATTCATTTAACACATCATATATTTTAACAACAATCAAAAGTTTCCCTATTTTGTGTTGTATGTTGTTTTTAACATAATAGTTAAGTGATAAAGGAATTATGTTTAATGAAATAATAGGTAAGTGCCTCTCTTACTATTAATTACATACATGTCACCAGCTTATATAAATTCAAAATATTAATAAAAAGCATTTGCATAATCTACAAAGATAGCATCAGTGGGTAATTATAAACATATATTTGCATTATGATAATCTACTAATTGCTTTACGAAATTGATGACCTTAGTTTCCCCATTCAATTACTTATTAGAAATTAAATGGTTTCATTACATCCCTTGTTCCAGTAAAGCTTAACACATGTTTTAAAATAGGATTCGTTTAACATTGATTTGAAGTTTTTGTTCGTTATGGTATGTGGAATAGTGTATTTAATACGTAGGAGATATGCAGTAAGTAACTGTTTACTTACTCTTTTTAGAATAATGTTCTAAAAACGTAAATATTACTACCTACTAATTTTAACGGAAAGAAATTGTATCTTCAACAATAATTGTGGATTAATGATTAAATTTATGTATAGTGTTACCGAATAATGTATGTATGTATGTATATATATATATATATATATATATATATATATATATATATATATATATAACAGGGCGGATAGGTAGCATGGATGCGGCCCGGGAAATATATAACAAAGCGGCCCTCAAGTGTTTTAGTATTTTGTAATTTTGTAATATGCGTCCGTAGCGTAATTTATAAACAAATATTTACAACTGCTGAAAACAAACATGCAATTTATTATTATAAAAAAAACTTAAGGGTTTTATGACAAGGAACTACAACTACGTCAATTACAGTAACAGCAAGTTCTTGAGAACTTTACTTTTTATGGAGACTGCATCTATTATTTCGCCGTCGTCTAAATTTGCCAATAACTGTTTTTCAGTTGACATTAGCATAAATGTTTCTAGGTGTTCCTGAATCAATGTACTACGTAAACGGTTTTTAATAAATTTTAATTTAGAAAAGACCGTTCACAAGATACTTGTGTTACCGATAAACTTAAAATTAATTTATATGCTAAAAATACAAATGGATATGCATTACAATACATATTGTATTTTAGAAGAACATGATAACAACACTTAATACAATTTTTACATCTACAGTATGGTAATGATTGTGTTTTATCAAATTCCTCGTCATTGTTGTCATCATCATAACCACTAGAACAATCTAAAACATATTCGTCATTTAAAGATTTTTTTAGATTGTCCCACTTTCTTATAAAGTCTAATAATTCATCTTGAAGTGCACACTGTGTTATTTCAGGATTAAAATGTTTTAAATTTTTTGATAAGTCCAGTAACGAGTTTTCTGGAAGATTACCGACTTTTGTTATTTCCTCAAACTTTTAGGATCTAGACAAGAAAAATCTGCGCTAACAGATATATTTTTTCAAATCTAGATGTAATCTTTTCAATGACACAATCTATTATCCTGTAGTATACATCAATCTTAAATTTGTTCCATCCATGACCCAAAGTTGCATCATCTCCTTCATAGCTATGCAGTTTTTCTTTTTCTCAGCCTTACTTCAGCTAGATCAGTCGCGACCTGAATATCAAAATCTTCTGAAATTCTCTCAAGTTGGTTATTAATAAATCTTACAAACATTTCTGTTTTATTTTTATTTCTTGAAAATCCCTTTGAATGTCTTTAAACTATCCAATGTATCATTTACCGTACGAGAAGCTTGTAATATATCTAAGCCAGAACATTGTAAATATTTGGATAACGGTGAAGTAATTTCAAAATTCGTAAAAAATTTTTGCTGTCAAAAGTGTTTCATATTTTGATAACTTCTCTATCAAACCTGTAGCTTTATATCTAGTTTCGTGTTGCTTTTCAAGTTTTCTTATCTTGTTTAATGTCACAACTAACTCTATGAACAAACCATTGTTATCACTAGCATAACTACGAATATTTTTTTAATAAAGCATCCTTTGACCACCATCTACTAAATTTAAAATATGTGCATAACACCACGAATGTATATTGACTGGACATAATTCATCTAGTTTTCTTGAAAATCCATTATATTCGCCCTGCATATTTGACGCACCATCTGTTGAATTTCCAACGCATTTTCTTATATCTATCTCTAAATTTTCTAATACTTCACACCATAGCTAAAAAGCTTGTCCTGTTGTTGACACACACTTTGTAACACTAATAAGACGTTCGTACACCTGATCTGTCACATCTAATTATTATGGAGCACTGATTTGCTACAGAAATATCTTGGGTCGTATCAATTTGAATTGAAAACATAGTAGCTTTATTAACTTCTGCAGAAATTTTCTTCTTAATTAATTTACTTATAGAAATTAAAATATAATTAATAGTTGTTTTTGACAAAAACGTTATGGAGCCACCACCTTGTTTAGAACCTTCTCAGTGAAGTGCTGAACTTTTTTTTATTACTTCATCTAGATGAACATTTAGAATTGGATCATATTTGGCTAACAATATGATCATTTCCAAAAATGTACCATGGTCCAATTCTGTATTTTTCAGTGAATACGCTGCTTCATTTTCTTTCCCTCTGTAGCTTAATCCCCTTTTTCCTATTAATTTTATTATATCGATAATTCTTTTCAGTACATTTCTTCGCTTCTTAATTTGTTCCTTCCTACTTTGTGTGTAGCCAAATAAAACTAACTTATCAATGCTTTTTCCTTCCATAGCCGTTATATGAGCATCCACACATATTTGATGAGTTTTGCTACTTTCGTGTTCTTTAATTCTACCATAAATATGTTTCCAATCTCTTGCACCATTCCTGAATGAATTATCGTCCTTTGCTTTCCCATATGCCAAACAAATACTACAGAATAATGCGTCATATTTTTTAGAATACGTAAGTCAAACACGTTGCACATTATCTGGCCTATAATAAGCTTTTCTGGCGGTAAATGGTATACTAGTAGTTGGTTGTTGAGGATGAAACTTAAAAAATTCGGTTTGGTTGTTGATATTTGGGGGCGCGAAAAAGTTGAGATTGACCTGACTTGTAGACGAAAATTCAAGTGGTTGTTTAACTGTTTCCGTAGTGGTTGTTGTATGGTCTTCTTCAATTGTTCCTTTTATTTCTAATGGAATTAAAATAGATGTTTTCTGAGCACAATTAGCAGGAGAAATATCTGTTGTTTCTTCTTGCACTTTCGATGTATCGGAGGTTTTAGATTTGAACATGGTAGATAATTTGATACACTTACTAGCTTCGATTTCCATTTGTTTGTGTTTTTATTCTAGCCATTTCGGCACCATTTCGCTTTACCTTCATTAATATCCATGTTTTGTATAATAAATTAATTGCCGTTACTATGTACACAAGTCACAATTTGAAATTTGAAAAATACAAAATGCATATACTCGTGGATTATGATTTTCACTTTTACAATCCGACACTATACTAAACAGCTAAACACTAGAACTCGCTAAATAAGACTACCTATTGAATTTAAATAAACTAAACGCATTCTTAAATGTAAAAGTATAACTACAGTACCCAATAGTTTTTAATCCTGTATTTGCCACGAATGTCACGATCAGGTGGTTCGCATTTTCTTTCAGAAAAGTACAGTAAATTATTTTATTATCTTATCTTCGTACAAATTTCGGTGTCAGTGACACATTTTTCTACCACTTAATCTTTCCAAGAAGGATAGGCATGGAATGTTTAACATCGTATATTGTAAACTTAAAATATTACCAATTGTGAATTGTGATAATAAGCAAATTGAATTATAAATATTATCAGTGCCGTATTAACCATGGCGCCTGGCGGCATAAGCGGCTGCGGCCTTATATTTTCAATTTAATTGAAAAAATTTAAATTACCTAAATAACCACATTATCACACAGTTGTTGACAATTCAAACAGCATTTAAAATAAATTTACACATAAATGGAGATTTGTCTAGTAATTGGTCAATTGTCTTCCCAGATTTCAACGGTTGTCGGTTTATGTACTTCCGGCATACCACAATAAACAAAAATGTGTCGGCATTTAGGGACATATATTTA
Organism: Vesta saturnalis; assembly: GCA_036346205.1. Lineage (NCBI taxonomy): Eukaryota > Metazoa > Arthropoda > Insecta > Coleoptera > Lampyridae > Vesta > Vesta saturnalis. Next base: position 35,809 of record JARFJB010000545.1, on the reverse strand, counting down.
TGATCCACAACGCTTCTACTTTAAAATGAAATTTTAAATAATGCAAAATGTACCTACATTTGGTGTTTTCGTTTAATCCAAAACAAATTACTACATTTACCCAGAAATCGTAAAAATATATATTTATTAGGGTATTTAGGTGACGTACAATAAACTTTGTTCATGTTTCTACATTTAAGTGGTTAATACTTTAGTGCCAGCCCAGATGCTTATTTACCAAGGGGTCCAAGGGATACAAAATTATATATCATTTTTCCATTATTATTTATTCGTAATTATGGTAGAAAGAAATCTTAAAACTCATTTGTTATCTGGGCCCCCCTCCCAGACTAAATCCTGACTACGCCACTGTCCATTCTGATTCTTATCAAAATTTGAAAACTTTCGGAAGATTTGTTATTACTAACCCGTTCTAATAGGATGGATGCATTATTGGTTAAAATTTTATATATTGTGAGCTAAAAATAATGAAGTTACATTACTTCAAAGTTTCCGTATATAAAATATGTATGTGCAAAAAAAGTCTTTCTTTTGATTTCTTTATAAATAACTGCCGAAGAGGTTTACTTACAATTTTCATTTTTAATGACCGTTGGTAGATGTGTACAAGGTACATTCATGCCAAATATCAAAACAATCAAACGCCAAATAAAAAAATTATAACATTCTAAACTCAGGTGTCTTGTTTTTTGAAACTGATACCGATAGTTAGATAGTAAGTGGTTGCTTGACTAAAATAGTAGCTAAAACTATGCTTTCGGTGTTGAATGATATTTTTTACTCAATACTTTCGGTTTTAACAATTCCAAAAATTTATGTAGTACTAGGTTAGGTATATGTATAGAAAATTTATCCTGTTTATTCCTTTTTGAAATAACAAGTTGTTAATTTTCCTTGTATCTGTATCCACCATAATGCATTCTTAGAAATTCTCTTTGTAGGTATTGTTCTCTTATTCTCTAAAAGCAGTAAAAGCTAAATAGTATACCTGATCTTAAGTATTATCACAGACAACTGTCTGGTATTATTAACTAAATACATTTAAGTAAAGATTTAATGTACCAATTACAATAAGCTTTACACTTACTAAGAATTGCTTTTATTATCTTTTTAGTAAAATTTATCTTTTCTTCCAATATTAATTTAGTATGAATCTACCAACCGCAGCCCGCCGGGATTTTCCGGTAGCCCCCGGTCCTATCCGCCCTGTATATATATATATATATGTAGAAATACGAGGACAAGCCATTATTACTGAGAATAAAAGAATCAGTGTAACTTTTTCAAAATTTTATTTTAGATATATTTCAAAGTAGTTCCCATCTGTTATAATTTACTTAGCCATTCTTTCATTCCACTGCTTAAATGCTCCAAGCCAAACAGCTTTAGGAATACTATTAAAATAACACCGAACAGCAGCATCGATTTCTTTCTCTGAAAAACCGTTTTAGCCCAAAAAACAGCCAAAAGTCGCACATTGCCTGATCCGGTGATTAGGAGAGTGTTCGATTACATTAATCTTGTTTGCAGCTAAATACTGCCGAATTAGCTCTGCAGTGTGGGAAGAAGTATTATCGGGATTTAGCAAAATTCCCTTTTTCGGCAAACAGTGTTCGGCGTACCACTTAGCTGTGACAGTCCTCTGCTCCTCTAGCTTAATAGCGCTCACTATACTAAAAATCATTTAATATTAAAGCGAATGATTAGATATGAAATATTTGACCTTCGTGTTGATTGGTTAAGACAAGAGAGTCATTTTCAGCACTAAAAAAACAATTTTAGCATAGAAATTTAAAAATAGAAATTTTACCAGTTGTAAACAAAATCATTCTTATGAATCCATTATCATTACTTATATGTCATTAATCACCAAAATTCTAATAAGGTAGTCGTTAAAACGAACTAACACTGATCAGAATGTACGTTTAATAATAGCAATAATTTACTTTAACACGCTTAAAATGTATTTAAGAATAAAAATTTGGAACATATCGAATTTTAATATGGTCTGACAACACTGTGTGTATTTAAAGTTAATTTCGTTTTTGTGATTATGTTATTCTTGTTTTACTTTATAATTAATATTTCCTTTAAAAAATCCTTCACAGCTTTCGATCATTGTCTTGTAGAAACTGTTCTTTTTAGAACAAGCCGTTTGGCCTTTGTTAATGTACAGGTATAATATAAGAACATTTAATTCAATGTAAATAAACATACATATTAATGTTTCAGAACAAACTTCATTATGGACTTTTAAAAACCATAAAAGGAAGGCAATTAGGAGTGGTCAGAAGCGAATGGCTTATAATGTTTATTTGAAAAATGCTGAAAGTATGAGTAAAACTTCAGCAGTGAAACTAACCGCTACCGAACTTGGTATCGGACAAAATACTGTATGGAGTTTGATTAAAGAAATTGAAGGTTCAGGTACTGCACGTTCACCAAATAAGTCCAGAAAATGCTCAACAAAATAAGACAAACTTCAAGAATTTGAAAAAACTGCTATACGACGACATCATGCATTTTATTTTCGAAATGAATTACCAACCGTACTAAAATTATTGAATGTAATTAATAATGACGAAAAAACTTTTTTAAATTAAAAATATTATTTTGACTTATCACAATAAATAACACAATAATAACTAACAGGGTTAGTTAAAAGTATGGAGACGGCTATTTATTGTCGTTAATATTCATTTTAGGAAATTATGTTCAATACAAAAGTTTGTTATGAAATTATTATCTACCTACATTTGAGAATACTTGAATTATTTTTTTCTTCAATTGTTTTTAAGTTACGACGTCATCGATATTTTTTTGAAATGACAACCTATATTTCTGATTATTGATTTCGATAGTACATTCTATTCTCTTTTCAACGGTATACAATTTTCAATATGTTACATTTGAAAAAAATTGAGAAAAAGTGCCTTAATGTTCGAATATTAAAGATCCATTAAATTAGCAGAAATAATTAACACGGTAACTAGACTCATTTATTGCAATAAACTTATCAGTCACAAATTAAAAACAAATTAATAACTAACTAAATTAAAGTAAGTGTTCAAATTGTTCTCCATTTCTAATTTGACAATGACTCAATCGATTTACAAAACCCTGAATAGAATTTTATAAAAATTCTCGGGGAATTTCTTCTATCGTTCTGGTAATTCGGATTTTTAAATCTTCGACATCGTTGGGCTTACCTTTGTAAACCCTGTTTTTTACGTATCCCCAAAGAAAAAAATCTAAAGGGCTTAAATCAGGTGAACGAGCTGGCCATTCAATACTTCCTCGTCTCCCAATCCATCTGTTTGGAAAGACGTTATCCAAATATTGACGAACATTTACACCATAATGTGGTGGGGCGCCATCTTGCTGAAACCAGATACTGTTATTGGGAAGGTGTTCATTGTTTTCATCTGGATACAGCATAGCACAAGCAGGTATAATTTCATTTTGCAATAACTGCAAATACAGAGCCGAAGTTAAATTGCCATTGAGGAAAAAGGGACAGATAATATGACCCCCTAGAATGCCAACCCAAACATTAACCTTTTGGGGGTACTGCGTATGGTGCTCCATAAACCAAAAAGGATTTTCCGATGACCAATATCTGCAATTATGTCTGTTTACTTCACCGGTAAGACAAAAGGTAGCCTCGTCAGAGGAAAGAATATTGTTGACGAAATTTGCATTATTATTGCAAATATTTGACATTTCTTCACAAAATTGTAGTCTCCTATCAAAATCATCTTCCGTCAATTCGTGTAGAAATTGTACCTTATAGGAGTTACACTTTTCACTTTTTAAAATTGAAACGACCCATGACTGTGAAATATTGTGATTGGCCGCTAATTGATTGGTTGATAAATGGGAATCTTCAGATACGGCCAGTAGAACATTCAGTTTTTATCATCACTTTTCGCTGTTCTAGGTCTACCACTCCTTGGCAAATCTTTAACACTACCGGTTTGTTCAAAGCGGTTTAAGGTTTTACCAACAACGGATTTAGAAATTGGATTTCTGTTTGGATGCGTGTCATTAAATAAATTACAAGCGTCTTGTAAACTTCTGCGTCTATTTCCATAACCCAGCATCATAAGTATTTCAATTCTTTCACGTTCACTTAAACTCGCCATTGCTAATATTAACAGCAACAAATTGCACAATTGAAATATGTCAACTATTTGACATAAACAATAACCACTGATAAAGTTACCTCGCTCGAGTTTGTTTATCGCCTCGCTTTTGTCTATCTAGATGAATTCTGCTAATTTAATGGACCTTTAATATTTGAACATTAAGGCACTTTTTCTCAATTTTTTTCAAATGTAACATATTGAAAATTGTATACCGTTGAAAAGAGAATAGAATGTACTATCGAAATCAATAATCAGAAATATAGGTTGTCATTTCAAAAAAATATCGATGACGTCGTAACTTAAAAACAATTGAAGAAAAAAATAATTCAAGTATTCTCAAATGTATATAATAATTTCATAACAAACTTTTGTATTGAACATAATTTCCTAAAATGAATATTAACGACAATAAATCGCCGTCTCCATACTTTTAACTAACCCTATATATATATATATATATATATATATATATATATATATATATATATATATTCGCCTCGGTTTTTCTACGAGAAATGAAAAGGGTTGTGAAATAATTTTTAGCGCAGTCATATGTGGGTTTTTGAGGAGCATATTCCAAAATTATTTTTGAACATACAGGGTGGCACAAAAATAAAGTACATATCAAAGTTATATTTTTTCTTATGGAACACCCTATACTTTTTTATATTTTTAGATACTATAGACCAAATGAAGGTAAGTTTCTGTTATACTTCCTATACCTAAAACTGATCGTTTCTGAGAAATTTTGAGAAATATAAAAATACATATTGTAATTTAAAAATTGCTTACACCCTGTAACATAGAACGAGCTGCTCAAAATTAAATCTACTGATTAGCTGAAAGGTTAAGGTATACTACATATAAAAGTATTATTTCAAAATTATACAGAGTGGTGAAAAAAGTTGCTCCACAGTTTAGGCACACATTTTATTGAATAACTTCTTAAAGTTAAATGGAACACCCCGTATTTAGTGGCTTATTTCGACGCAGAATTAGATTTCCTTTAAAACTATATTGGGGTTCCCTATGCCTATCTCTTATGCTTTTTACGCAAACGGCGTTTTTATATTTTACTTTTTATCTGCTATACCTATCCTGCTATTTTTTTAATAATGGTAGGCTTTGGCCAAGATGGCGTTAATTATTCCGAAAAAAATAATTTGACAGTGCCGCTACTTGTTAGTCAAACCATTATCGTTGTTTAAAGTAGTTTAAAATTGTTTTTTGAGATTGTTACATTTCATTAGTTAAAATGAGAACTTACCCCCAGGAAGAACGAATTGATATGATATTGGTAATCGGTCAGTGTGAAGAAAACTGTTTATTAGCGTCAAGAGTATATGCCCAAAGGTATCCTAATAGGCATCGTCCTAATAAGCGTTCATTAGAAAAGTTGTTGCAGGTTTTCCGAAGATCAGGCAGTGTGTCTCATACTAAGCCCGAACGACAAAAATCGGTTACCGGAAATGAGGAAAATGAATATTTAGTGATCGAATCTCTGGTAGAAGTCCCTCAAACAAGTCACCGAAGAATACATGAAGCTACTTTCTGAAGAAGATTATGGTCGACGAGTGTATTTTTGTTTATGGGTTCTAGAAAAGTTTGGTGATTTTTTTGAATACTTGCTTTTTTCCGATGAGTCAAGTTTTCATAACAACGGATTAGTTAATAGACTACTACAGTGACGAAAATCCTAATATTTTTAGAACCCTTGATCACCAGCACAGATGGTGTGTTAACGTGTGGGGTGGAGTAATCGGAACGCAAATGGTAGGTCCATACTTTTTCGATGGCCACTTAAACGGCGCCATGTTTCTTAGATTTATTAGGAACAATTTGCCTATACTATTGGAAACTATTCCGCTTAATATTCGTCAACGAATGTGGATGTAGCTAGATGGTGCTCCTGCACACTTTGATAGACGTGTTAGGAATGAATTAGATGGGCAATATGACAATAGATGGATAGGACGAGTAGGTCCACAGGATTGGCCAGTCAGGTCTCCGGACCTAACAAGTCTCGACTATTTTGTACGGGGATATATTAAAAATATTGTTTACAATACACCGCCAACGACACCTAACGATACGAAAGTACGAATAAGAGAAGCATTTCGTTTCATAACGCCAAATATGTTATCCAGGGTTCAGCAATCATTTCGAAAAAGAGTTCGCTTATGTATTGAGAATAATGGACACAACTTTGAACATTTATTTAAATAATAATTTTTTACTATTTAAGTTTGTTAACCGTTCAATAAAATGCTTTTTATATTTTCATTACAATACATGTACGATAAAGAAATTATTCATAAGTAAAATATAAAAACACCGTTTGAGTAAAAAGCATAAGAGATAGGTATAGGGAACGCTAATATAGTTTTAAAGGGAATATAATTCTGCGTCGAAATAAGCCACTAGATACGGGGTGTTCCATTTAAATTTAAGAAGTTGTTCAATAAAATGTGTGCCTAAACTTTGGAGCAATTTTTTTCACCACTCTGTAAATTTTGAAATAAAACTTTTATATGGTAGTATACGTTAACCTTTCAGCTAACCAGTAGATTTAATTTTGAGCAGATCGTTCTATGTTACAGGGTGTAAGCAATTTTTAAATTACAATATGTATTTTTATATTTCTTAAAATTTCGCAGAAATGATCAGTTTTAGGTATAGGAAGTGTAACAGAAACTTACCTTTATTTGGTCTATAGTATCTAAAAATATAAAAAATTATAGGGTTATCCATAAGAAAAAATATAACTTTGATATGCACTTTAGTATATATATATATATATATATATATATATATATATATATATATATATACAGTATTTCATTAAACAGTTCTTTTGTTCATCATAACAATGCAAGCTTGCATTCTCAACTGGTTTAGTTTCTTGTACTAAAATTATTGAATGTAATTAATAACGACGAAAACATTTTTATTAAATTAAAAATATTATTTTGAATTATCACAATAAATAAATAAATACATATATATATATATATATATTATATATATATATATATATATATATATATATATATATATATATATATATATATATATATATATATATATACAGTGTTTTTTTCTTAATACCTTTTTACAATGATGTAATAAGCGGACAAAATTTTGTATACAGGGATTTTTATCATGTAGAATTCAAATATGACCTTACTTTTTTATTACTGATAGAGGGCGCCACATACAGGTTTCCATCTTGTTTGATTCGAATGGAAAAATTTGTTTTCCCATCTTTTCTGCTTTGGTCGCTAGGACCAACGGTTTACGAGAAAAATGCATCCGATGCATGCAAATTATCCAAAAGCGCCAAAGTAACTTATTTGCAAAAACAATGACATAACACTTCAACAATTAAATTTTAATAGCAACAATGAAGGGCAGAGATTAAAAAAAACTTTAAATTTTTAGAAGATGTTCAAATTGTTGTCCTTGTACTTGAACACATTTTTCAATTCTTCTTCCTAAGGATTGCGGTATCTTTGAAGTGTTCCTGGGTTATTACGGAATCTATCTGCGGATTCCATAATTCTTATCCATAGTTGCTCTTCATTATGTATTTCTACAGAATAAACATCACTTTTCATGAATCCCCAAAATGAAAAATCGAGGGGATTAAGGTCAGGACTACGAGCTGGCCAGGGTACAGGTCCCCCTCGACCAATCCACGTGTTTCCAAATTTCCTATCGAAAAATTCCCTTGCCAATCCCGCGCCATCATGCATGTAACGCATTCTACCAATAATAAGGCAATGGAACATCCTCTAATAACGTATTTAGTTCATTCTCCAAGAAATTTCGATACAGTTCACCTGTCAATCGATTGGGCAATTGAAATGGGCCAATTAAGTAACTGTCAATTATACCTGCCCACACATTAATAGAAAACCCATATTGGTGACTTCTAATTACGGTTTGATGAGGATTTTCATCACTCCAATGGTGCATATTATGTAGGTTCAGAATACCATTACGGCTAAAACCAGCTTCATCAGTAAACAAAATTGCCGAAGAAATATCGTGTTTTTGATTTTGCAACCAATCGCAAAATTGTACACGAGGAAGATAGTCATGTTCTAATAGTAAATGAACCTTTTGGAAATGATACGGGCGAAGAAGTTATTCATTGAAAATTTGTCTAACTGGTTCACGGTTAACATTTCGTACCGCTGAACTTGTTTAATCTGCATGCATCGGATGCGTTTTTCTCGTAAACCGTTGGTCCTAGCGACTTCAATAAGGTATGCCTTTCTGAAGCAGAAAAGATGTGAAAACAAATTTTCCAGTCGAAAATGACATACAGTGTAAGGAAAAAAAGTTAGGACCGATTCAAACAAGATGGAAACCTGTATGTGGCGCCCTCTATCAGTAATAAAAGAACTAAGGTCATATTTGTACTCTGCGTGATAAAAAGTCCCTGTATACAAAATTTCGTCCGCTTATTACATCACTGTAAAAGGATATTAAAAAAACAAACAAAAAATAATTAAACTTCAACACCCTATATCTTTTAAACGAAGGCGTTGCGGACCTAAGCTCATAGGAACTTTTTTTCTTATTTTAGTCTCCTCTATCGCGCGCATGGCATTTTTCTGTCATATACAAACACGCACGCACGCACGCACGCACGCACGCACGCACGCACGCACGCACGCACGCAACGAACACACACACACACACACACACAACACACACACACACATACACGACACACGACACACGACAAACAAGACACACGAACACGACACACGACACGACAGAACACGACACACGACACACGACAACGACACACGACACAGAACACACGAACACACACGACACGACACATACGACACGACACACGACACACGACAACGAACACGACACACGACACACGACACACGACACACGAACACGACAACACGGCACAACACGCACACGGCACACGGACACGGCACACGGCACACGGCACACAGCACACGGCACACAGCACACGGCACACGAGACACGGCACACGGCAAACACGGCAACACGACACGACACGACACACGAACACACGACACAACGACACACGACATACACGACACACGACACACGACACACGACACACAACACGGCACACGACACACGACTCAAGACACACGACACGACACACGACACACGACACGACACGACACGACACACAAACAACGACACGACACGACGACACGACACACACGACACACGACACACACGACAAACGACACACGACACACGACGACACGACACACGACACGACACACGACACGACACGACACACACGACACACGACACACGAAACACAGACACGACACACGAACACTGACACACGACATGCAACGACAAGACACACGACACACGACATACAAGACACACGACACGACACACGACACACGACACAATACGACAATGACACACGACAACGACAACGACACACGACACGACAGACTAACGACACACGACAACACGACAACGAACACGTACACACGACACACGACACGACACACGACTACACGACACGACACGACACGACGACACGACACATCGACACACGACACACGACACACGACAACGACACGACACGACACACGACTAACGACACGACACGACAAACACGACAAGAACGAACAACGACACATACGACACGACACGACACGACGACACGACACGACAACGACACACGACTACGCACATACAGACGACACGACAGACACGCACGACACGACACACAGACACACGACACACGACACACGACAAACGACACACGACACATTTAATGACACACACAACGAACACGACATACGATCATCACGACACGAACATCTGCACACGACACAACGACACACTGACATCACGACACGTTACATCGACGACACGACAACGACACGACACATGTTATCGACGACACGAATTTACGACATCACGACAACATCGACACGACACACGACAGTACACGACACATAAGAACGTTACATCTATCGATTCACGACACGACACGACACACACAGAACACACAGCAGACACACTCACATACGTATCTATATATAGAATTGTAGATTTCATGACATACGTCCTTTTGATTGCATCGACAATGCAGCGATTCCAACGTACATTTCTGCACATCTAAAAAATTTATAGTTTGTAAAATTATTATCAATGTTCCATTTAAACATCTTTGTACATATGTACAATAACTTGATTCTAACTGTTTACATTTCATTGTATCTGAAGAAATGGACTTCTATTTTTCGTACACACGACAACTTTGTTACCGTTCATTCGAAATTTCGCCATATATACATTAGAGCATTAAACATAACTTGAATTTAAACGCCCTTTACTATATTCTTATTTGATTTCAAGTATAATCCGGTACTTCTAAAGAACACAGCGTACATTACTTTCTTCATAGCTCGTTGCTTTCTGATTATAGTTGGTGTGGACTCGTCTTCATGGATCCATATGCGGCTCTCTTTGTAGAGTTGGCATGTCGAAAAATGGTGTGTAAGTTTCATCGCCTATTACAACATTTCGTGCCCACATTCTTAAACAATGTTAGAGTTTGGCGGGAAATTAGTTCTCGTTCCACTTTTTGAAAATCTGTAAGATGATTGGGTACAAAACGACTTACGACTTTGTTCAGATGAAGGTGGTCGTGTATTATTGTTTTCACAGATGAGGTTCCTATCTCCAATTAAGCCTCTATTACAGCGTAACTAGTTACATTATCTGCTTGCATAATTTTCTTCACAGCAGCAATGTTTTTCTTTGTGACAGTAGTAATGGGAGGACCTGCGTCTTTCTGGTGATCAACTGTAGCTCTTCCAAGTTCGAATTATTTGTGCCATCTGTAAATTGTTGCCAAGGAAGGAGCCGGATCGCCAAATGTTGATTTCAAACCTTCTTCGAATTCATACGCAATTAAGCCTTTCTCAAAGTCATAATAAATCATTATGCGAAAATTTTCTGGGGTTAATTTCATTTTTTGACTACATTTGCGAAACTTAAAACTGTCTTTTTCAAATGCTATTTAAGATAAATTAGCTAATGCGACAAATGTCAAGTAAAGAGTTACTCTTACTGAGGCTACATTTCTTGTTTTTCATGGCCTGCCTAATTTCTTTATTCTCAATAATAATAGCTTGTCCCCCGTAATTAACAGTATGTAAATGATATACTCAAAGGCTGAAGTGTACTTTTAATCGAGCCTAAGGCGTGAGAAATAATCACCTAAGGAATTGTAAAATACTTCAGTCATAGGTATGTGAAAATAGCAGAGGAAATAAGTTATTCAAAAAGTTTGGTCTCCTTAAATAAAATCTTGCTCCATTATAGGAAAGAAGTTATTGTAAAATTACATTGATGCGGCAGCTAACTTCACAGCCATGAACTTCCGCATAAATCAATTTTTTTATGCCGTAATTAGGCACCAATTATGCATTATTTTGTGTCGCTAAAGTAAATTTTTATGCTCTCATAAGAAATAAGTTATAGCCAAAATTCTATCGCCAAGGCTTTATGAGAAACTTAATCTTTTCTTGAACGATAACTAGGCACGTATTATTCCTGTTGTTGAAAAAATTACATTGATACGGTTAAGTGCATAATCACGAACTTTGGAATAAATCGTTATTTCTTATGCAGTAATTAGGCGGCCATCATGCGCTGTTTGGTTAATTTTGTACCCCTATATGAAACAAATTGTTGTAAAAATGACATCTATAGAGTTACCTTTACAACCACGAATTTCTGAATAAATCATTTTTTTCTTATGCAATAATTAGGCACCCACATGTGCTGTTTGTGCGTATTTGGCGTATAATTAGTTATTATAAAAATTTCATCGACACGGCTAACTTCACACAGCCGTTACCTTCTGCGTAAAATTACGCAGTAAGTATGTGCCGCTTTTTATGAAAAGATTACATCGGCAAGGCATAACCGTGAACTTTTACATAAATGAATTTTTTGTTATACTCTAATGGATTTATTTAAATGTGTTGTCGCGCAAATTTTATATTAACTACGCAAAACTGTAGTTTAGTTATTCCATGTTTAATGTAGATTGATAGTGACAAAATCACTGCAGCTGGCAAACATCAACAGAATACACTAAATGTAACTAGATTCCGCATAGGTTCAGGTTGGTCATTTTGCCGTTGTCGTTCAAGTGTTTCAGGGCGTTTTAGGTTATATGTTCCCGGTTAGATACTTTCACGTGCTTTCCATTGTTTACAGTTGTAAAATAAGCGAAGATACGTTTAATTAAACTATTTAATTTATTTTGCTACAATTAATATCCACATCAACCAATTCCAAAAAATCCTCGTCTTCGCTGAAAGGTTCCTCTAAATAATTAGAATAGTCCACTTTTATTAAGTACGAGTAATCGCTATTCGAGGTGCGCTGACAAATAAACACACTTTTTGAGGTTAAGTTTTCTCGTTTAACGCGTTTATACGGTCGCAACCGATGGTTTAAGTAAAACCACGAGTTATGCTCAGTTTAAGCACTAAGCGACCATTGAACAACAAAGTGCAGTTTAAACTGCAGATTAAGTTAAACGACGTTTAAAGGGACTTAAACCACCATTGAACAACCGCCCCTTAGTCCATGTTGTATTTTTCTGTGTTGGTTATTAAATGTTCAGGAGTTTTATAATTTCGTTTTAATTTTAATTTTTGTATTCCACAGAAGATGAATTCAGCTGAATTCGAAATATATGGATACGATTTTTATGTTTTTAGTGTTTTTTATATTGATGCATAGTACCAAAAATTAATTATCTGGTTATAAACACGTTATGTCCGAAAATTTATATTCTTTAACCTCACGTGGAATTCGATATTTAATAGCACTAATCTTTTAAATACGATCTAATTCCACAATTTATTTATATTTATTTCTCTAATGTAAATAATTATATAAGATAAATTGTGGAATTATATTGTGTTTAAAATATTAGTGCTACTTAACTATTTTAGATTTCATTACAATTCCTTTTTTATGAGACTCATTTTCTTCATTTTCACTGTTCAAAGGTAAATTGAAATTTCTAACTATTTTTTTCTTACACATTTTCATTAATTTTATTAAATACGTAAATAAAAAGTTTAGCTCGAGTAGGATTTGAACCTACGACATGTACTTTGCTAGAGTACCGCTCTAACCAACTGAGCTATCGAGATACAAACCCCAATAGATGTAAATTTTGTCTTTATATATGTAGAACTGATGTAAATTCTAAATATAATGAGATTACAGTCTAATTACTTATATTAATGTACATGTCGTAGGTTCAAATCCTACTCGAGGTAAACTTTTTATTTATGTATTTAATAAAATTAATAATAATATTTAATTACATGTTTACTATTATCATTTACTATTTATTCGTTCATAACAAACATTTAATATTAGTCAAGTTGCTTTGGATTGCGTGGATCCTTGCGATATTGCAGGCTCAGTTTCCATTAATATAAGTAATTTGACTGTAATCTCATTATATTTAGAATTTACGTCAGTTCTACATACATAAACACAAAATTTACACCGATCTATTTCGATAGATCAGTTGGGTACTCTAGCAAAGTAAATGTCGTAGGTTCAAATTCTACCCGAGGTTAACTTTTTATTTGTGCATTTAATAAAGTTAATAATAATTTTTAATCACATATTTACTTTTGAACGTATTCGTTCATAACAAAACTTATTATAATGTTTACCTTCCAACCTACATGTACAGGGTGTCCCAACGATAGAGTAAAGTAAGTTTATGCTTAACTAGAATTATTTGTGTAAATATTGTATGGACCATGGGTAGAGGTAAGAAGTGTGCATTTTTTAAAATATTGGAAGTTATACAGGGTGTGCCAGAAAAGCAGGACGTGAAAAGTATGATTTTTTAAATAGAACACCCGTATTTGATTTTAGTTTTAATTCTACGTGTCCATACAAACATATTTTGTCATACAAAAGATTGGCTGAAAGTTTTAGTTCTTGAGATATTCGCGTTTAAAGATTATTATGGTCATTTTCGTGGGGTTGATGAATGGGCAATTGTTCCGTTATTTCACAATAAAAAAATTGATATTTCGTGTGAAAAATGAGTGATATTATACTAACGTTTAGACCGAGTAGTATTTCTAATTTTCTCAACAGGGTGTTTGTTATAACCATTCAAATTTGAAAATTCTCAAATTAAAAAAATCAGTTTTTTAATTGCACACCCTATATATTTTATTTCATTTTATTCGGGATTAAAAATCTATCATTTTTGTCAAATATATCCTATATCTATCTTTGATAGTTTTCGAGTAATTTCGATTTTTCACACTAGCTACTTTATTTTCGATAACATTGCATTGCATGGATCTTGGTAGCCATGGAAAATAATAATTGCGTTACTAAGATACACAGATTTCCTACTTGTCAAAATAAACACATATTAAATTTGTCGTTTTCGCATTTAACTTGTTATCAATTCTTGTATCAATTATGAATTATTCGACAAATGAATTAATTGATATGATATACGTGTTGGGCGAGGCTGAAAAAACCCTTTATTGGCACAACGAATCTAGAAAATGAAATATCCTGAACGTCGAATACCTACTACTGTTGGCTTGGAAAATTTGATGGATAGATTTGATTCTAGCGGTAGTGTTAGATACTTCAAACGTAAAGTTGTTAATAAAAGGGCAGCTAATGAAGAAAAAGAACTTGAAATATTATTAAATATTAAAGAAAATCCCCAAGTGAGTTCTAGAACATTAGCGACGATATGTGATACCTCCAAATCAAACGTGAATCGAACAACGCTGAAGTATAAGTACCATCCCTATCACATTGAGCTTCATCAAGAATTGCGAGAAGAGGATTTTGCAAGACGAATTGAATTCTGCAATATCATTAATCAACGGCTGCAATTAAATAACAACTTTTTGTACTCCATAATGTTTTCCGATGAGGCGACGTTTAAAAGTAATGGGGCTGTAAATCGGCATAATATGCACTATTACGCCATTGATAATGCATTTTGGCTACGAGAAGTTCAAAACCAAAATTATTGGTCACTAAATGTGTGGTGTGGTATACTTAATGACCAAATTATCGGTCCCTATTGTTTTGATGATCCATTAACTGGCCGCAGCTATTTGCATTTCTTACGTGAAGAATTGCCTGTGTTACTTGAGGATATCAATTTAGAAGGACGACTAAACATGTGGTTGCAACAGGATGGTGCACCTCCACATTTTTATCGGGACGTAAGGGAATTCTTGAACCAGCAATACCCGGAGAAATGGATAGGACGTAATGGCTTTATATTATGGCCACCCAGGTCATGCGATTTAACTCCACTGGATTTTTTCCTATGGGGATACATAAAAGATCGGGTGTATATTATTAAACCTACAACAAGGGAGGACATGAAAAATAGAATTCGCGAAGCTTGTCGCACAGTGACCCCTCTTATGTTATCCGAAGTGAGACAGAACATGAGAAAAAGGCTCAATATGTGTATTCAGTCTATTTGAGCATTTACTAAGACGCAATGTTGAATAATTGTTGAATTACTGTTTCTCATTAATAAAACTGTTAATATTCTCGCTTAGGTGGTTTGTTTTATTTCGTCGCAATTGTTTTCCATGGCTACCACGATCCACAATAATGTTATAGTATCGTATGTAACGTAGCTAGTGAGAAAAATCGAAATTCCTCGAAAACTATCAAAGATAGATATAGGATATATTTGACAAAAATAATAGATTTTTAATCCCGAATAAAATGAAATAAAAATATATAGGGTGTGCAATTAAAAAACTGATTTTTTAATTTGAGAATTTTCAAATTTGAATGGTTATAACAAACACCCTGTTGAGAAAATTAGAAATACTACTCGGTCTAAACGTTAGTATAATATCACTCATTTTTCACACGAAATATCAATTTTTTTTATTGTGAAATAACGGAACAATTGCCCATTCATCAACCCCACGAAAATGACCATAATAATCTTTAAACGCGAATATCTCAACAACTAAAAACTTTCAGCCAATCTTTTGTATGACAAAATATGTTTGTATGGACACGTAGAATTAAAAACTAAAATCAAATACGGGGTGTTCTATTTAAAAAAATCATACTTTTTCACGTCCTGCTTTTCTGGCACACCCTGTATAACTTCCAATATTTTAAAAAAATGCACACTTCTTACCTCTACCCCATGGTCCATACAATATTTACACAAATAATTCTAGTTAAGCATAAACTTACTTTACTCTATCGTTGGGACACCCTGTACATATGTAGGTATGGAAGGTTATGCACGACTTTTTTTTCACTATTTCTAAATCGACTTATTAAGTCATTTTACAACTCTTGACCAAGTTTCGTCAAGATCGGCCATAATGTCTGGGTGCGTGCTTCCATGCGTGCGTGCGTGCGTGTGTGTATGCTAGTATCCACGATAACTCCAGAACGAAAATACCTACGTACTTAAAATTTTGCATTTAAGCTTATTTTCATTTGGCTTAGAGCTGATTAGATTTTGGGAAAATCCAGTGGCGGAGAGGGGGGTTTATTAGGGTCAGTTTTTGGTTTTTATCAAATATTTCTAAAACAACTGCATATTTCAAAGATATAAAAATACCCAGACAAAGACCTTAAACATATCTATTAATTATGTTCTATGCAATTTTTTAATACGACGCATAATTAAGCGGTAAAAAAATTCCTAAGGTACAATTTACGTGTTAGTTCAAATTCAATATCTGAATAACGATTCATCTTATTAGAAAAAGTGCAGACCTTTTTTTTAAAGAAAATTTAATTTTACGTAACTTTTCTTTATAAAGTTTCTTAATATAATGCAAGGTAAGTTTCAAAAATAAGTAAATATGAATGAAAATGGTTAAAATGAATCATTTATATTTTATAGAAGCGGGTGGCTTTGGAATTTTTTAAGTTAACACGTATTATTTGTCTATCTGAAATGAGGTTTTAAACGTCATTCTGACATAGATTACTGATTTATGTTTTTACAATGTTGCCACTTATCATTATGAACGTATGAAAGAGGTTGCATTGTACTCTAAAATAAATTATAATTAAAATTATT
>JARFJB010000545.1:0-18509 GCA_036346205.1 Vesta saturnalis | reverse complement strand
GTTCATATGAGTAGGTAGAGTTGGAGACTTCTGGGACACACCACATTTCCAAGGCCCCACATTTCCAAGGTTGCCACAAAAACCGGTTTCCCACCATACCAAGGTCAAAAAAGCGCAATGTGTGACCTACTTACATATCATTACCACAAACCCACGGTCACAAACCCCGATTTCCTGTTCCACAACTACAAGGCTATCTGTGCGACATATCATTACCACAAAACCAGGGTCACATGCTCCGCTTTTCTGTTCAACTATTACAAGGCTATCCGACCACGCTTTCCTGTTCCACTATTATAAGGCCACCCGACCGCGCTTGCCTGTTCCACTAATACAAGGCCATCCGACCGCGCTTTCCTATTTCACAATTACAAGGCCATCCGACCGCGCTTTCCTGTTCCACTATTACAAGGCCATCCGACCACGATCGCACAATAACATCCGTGTGACCTGGTTGCGCCCACTTGTATGTTTTTTGCCCACTTGTATGTTTTTTTTTGCTCACCCACAAAATAAAAGAAGAAACGATATGTTAATATATTTAATTGATTTAGACAGACATGTACTAATTTATTACTCAGATATATGATTTTCTTTAGGAATAAAACATTTTGATTTAGTACAAGTGCAGAAGGTCCTCTCCACTTCCGTTTCAGTACATCTGCGCGGACGTGGTGCGAGGAGCTGAGCATACGTGCAATGTGGTGCCCATCGTAGATGTTCCTGTAACGGATTGACATCTGGCTGCCATCGGTTTATTCTAACCCACACATGAAACATTCAACCGTATCGTCTGAAGATGTGGAAATGAATCCTGCTGCAGCAAGCGATGAGGGTGAGTGAACTCCAGACCATGTTCGATACGTTAGTAAGCGTTTATCGAAACAGTTGTAATACTGAGGATAATAAAAGTTTGGGTCACACATGTTAACATCAGCGAAATCAGTAAGATACTGACAGGAAATAATGTATTCTATACAATATATACAATATATATATAATATATACAATATATACAACACATATACAATATGTACAATATATACAATAGATACAGTAAAAAAAGACTACTCGGCTACGTAGCACACCTCATCACACAGTATACATGAGTCATCATCGTACACATCGTATAACTGTGTGAGAGGCGCCACGACGAGCACCAATAATATTCGTACGACAGGTGGTACGCGCAGTCCAGCGCTCCATATGCATATGATGGTCCACTACGCGGTAATTGTTGATTGCCTGATCGATTCTTATTTATCAAAAGATTTGTAATTTTCAAACATTTATTCAGAACGCTTACATTCTTGTATATCTTACTTTTCATCTGTTGTCGTCGGTGGTGTTGTTGCCACTTCGTCTTTTATATTTGCACAGTTGCCAAGTTTACATTTTTACATTACTTACATCTCCCTTTTTTCAACTTAAAATATTCTTATAGTTATGACTTAATACTATACTAATTTACAAATTTAGTTTTTGTGGAGCTCTTATGGAACGACCACTTTTTCTTAAGGCTATCGGTTCAAAAGTTACTTTATTTTTAACAGTCGATGTTTCTACATGTTGATTTAAATTTGAATCATGTCTGTTTCCATTTGGAATTTCATAGTCATGATATTTAATAAAATTAGAAGGTGGTTTCATACAGCTTTGCCTACAAACTAAAATTAAGTGTTTTCTATTTCTAATTATTATGCTACCAGTTTCGCTTATTCTAATCTTATATGATCTAGGTTGTTGAAGTTTACTTATCACTATCCCGTCTAACCACTTTCTGTTGTCCATGTCTTTAACTTTAACCTTATCCCCTTTTTTCAACTGACATAATTCTCTCGCACCTTTATCATAATATTTTTTCATTATTTTTTGTCTACTTTCCAGTTCTCTTTTTATCGTTTTTCTACAATAAGGTTGGGTTTTAAATATTTTTTCGTTGGCAGGAATTATTGTTCTCAGTCGCCTACTAAACATTAGTTGAGCTGGACTGGGAATTTTATTCGATATTGGAGTATTCATTAGTTCTAATATACTTAGGTAAAAATCTGTGCCGTCTAGTTCCGTTTTTCTTAAAATGTTCTTTGCTGTTTTAACCATGATTTCTACCTGACCATTAGATTGTGAATACCGCGGACTACATGATTGATGTTTAAACATCCAAGTTTTTGAGAAATTATAAAATTCGACAGCATTAAATGGCGGTCCATTATCTGACATAATTACTTTAGGTATCCCATATCTTGCAAATATCTGTTTTAATGCGTCGCAAACAGTTGTCGCGTTATTTGAATTCAGACGTGCTATTTCAATAAACTTTGAAAAATAGTCAACAACTAACATATATTTTTTTGAGTTAAATTCGTAGAAGTCTACACCTAGTTTTTCCCAAGGTCCCGTTGGTACGTCGTGTGGGATTAGTGGTTCTTTACGATTTGCATTACTATATGTTAAGCAAATATCACAATTTTCTATTAAATTTTCTATATCGGTGTTAATGTTTGGCCAAATAAAACATCTCTAGCCCTTAATTTAGTTTGTCTTTTCCTATGACCTGTATGCAACCTGATTAACATTTCTTTTCAAGTGACTTTGGAACTAGGAGCTTGTCATTTTGAAAATCAAACCGTCTTTTTCTGTTAGATCTAAGTGATATGCCCAATAAATTCTAAATTCCTTATTTAAATTACTTTTGTGCTCTGGAAGCCTTGCTTAATTATTTCTATTAGTTTCATTAAAGTGTATCTTTTGCAATTTCTAACCTAAATGATTCAAGTTTGTCATCCGATATGGTAATGCTTCCTTCACCAAACACAATTGATACTCGATTTCTTACAATGTTCCTCAAAATTTCATCTATATTGTTTTCGAACGCTCTGATAAGGTATCTGCAGGTACAATTCCTTGCCTCGTTTGTACACTATTTTAAAGGTATATTGTTGAAGCATAATCAACATTCTCTGTAGCCTAGCTGGTGCTGATGTTAAACTCTTCATATGCCAATCAACGGTTTGTGATCAGTTTCAATTGTTACATCAGAACGCCCCAATATGTACTGATGAAACTTTTACATCCAAATACAATGGCCAGCATTTCTTTTCTATCTGTGCGTACTTTGTTTGACATTCTGTTAATGCCTTCATGCATATGCTACCGGTGCATCGTTTTGTAGTAATACTACTAACCCATTTTGAAGCATCACAAGAAATTGTTATTGGATCTGTTTTTGAATAAAATTGTAATATGGGCGCGTTTGTTAAAAGGTTTTTAATTTCTTAAATGAATTTTTGTTGATCTTCCCAATGGAATGCAATGTCTTTTTAATTAATAATCTTAAGGGTTCTGTAATGTGTGAATAATTAGGAATGAATCTATTTACATAATTGGTTACCCTAAAATCTTTCTACCTCTTTCTTATCTTTTGGGTGGCATATTAGTGATTGCTGATATTTTATTGTTATCAGTCTGTAAACCCTTTCCAGATATTATATGACCCATATACCTAACCTCGCTTACTCCAAATTTACACTTATTTAAATTGAACTTGATGTTATTTAATTTTGCTTTTTCTAACACCTCACTTAATCTTTCGTTATGTTGCTCTATGTTTTCTCCCCAAATTAAAATATCATCTATGTACGTATCAACGCCCTCGCTAGTTTCATAAATTTCCCTAATTCTTTTTTGAAAAACCTCTGGTGCCGATGAAATACCATACGGCAATCTCAAAAATCTGTAACGCCCGAAAGGGGTGTTGAATGTGCACAATTTACTACTTTTCTCATCTAGTTGAACTTGCCAAAACCCATTGGAGCAATCTAATACGCTAAATATTACTGAATCTCTTAATTTACTGACTATATCCTCTAACGTCGGAATGTAGTAATGTTCCCGTTTAATTACTTTGTTTAGCTCTCTTGGATCGATACAAATTCGTAAATCTAAATTCTTTTTCGGTACTATAACCAAAGCATTTACCCACTCGGTCGGTTCGTCGACCTTTGCAACAATGTTTTTTCTTTCTAAATCCGTTAATTTTTCTTTTAATTTATTATGTAGTGCATATGGCACTTTCCTAGGTGGATAAATTTTTGGACTGGCACCCTCCTGAAGTTCAATTGTATGTGTTCCACTTAAACATCCTAATCCTTCAAAAACACATTTATAATTTTTAATAATTTTACTAATTTGCTTATCATAATTTTCAATTGTGTTGATATGATTAATTCGTTGAATTAATTTTAATTCCTGACATGCATGCAAACCTAAAATTGGTTTATTTACATTAATCACATAAAAATGTAATCTCACTTTTAACTTATCATTATTTGCTGAATTAATTACCAACATACAAGTGCCTATTGGTTCTATTTTTTCACCTGTTAATGTAGAAATAATACCTACTGGCCTTTTTAATTGAGCCATATCAATTCCTAATTCATCAATTACAGCTAATGGAATTATATTACATTCTGCGCCAGTATCTAATCTAAATGAAACCTCTATCTTATTATCTACATTACATTTTTCTATCCATTTACCTTTATTATTTATGTTATCCACATTACCAACAAAGAATGTGTCTGCATCATTACTGTTAGTGTTATTATTCTCTAAATTTACCATGTTAATTTTTTTCACATTTTAAAATGATTCGTAATTTACATTTGCACATTCTTTATTGTAAGCAGGACATTTATTTATAGCATGTGTGTACCCACAACGTGAACAATTATTTATTAAATTTGTACTTGACCTACTGTGTCTTTGATGTCCTAGAAGATCTTGTGCGTTATTATGATTTGGTGTCAACCATTCGTGTTTTCTGTAGTTCGGATTGGTTCCACTTGAAGATGGCTGGTTAACGTTTGTTTCGATACAATGTTTGCTTCACTTCGTTCATTTATATTTAATGTTTCTAATCGATGGGCAGTTACTTCAGCAATTCTGCAAATTTCCATTGCTTTCTTAAGATCTAAATTTGGTTCTCTTAAAAGTCTATCCTTAATGTGCATTTCACTAATACCTAAAATTAGTTTATCACGTATTAAACTGTCTGTCAATTCACCAAATTCACATGTGTTAGTAAGTTGTCTCAGTTCCGTGCAATATTCATCATATGTTTCGGTTGGTAATTTATTTCTTATGAAAAACTTGTGTCTTTCGTAAGTAGTATTCTTGCTTGGTATAAATTTCTCTTCAAACTTTTTAATTATTTCCTTGTAATTAAATTTATCTTCTTCTTGTGTAAATTCAAATGTGTTATAAACCCGTAACCCTTTATCTCCAATTCTATTCAACAATAAGTAGCCTTTGCTTTCATTTGATTCTTCAATTAACTTCGCTGCTTGTACATATATTGTGAATTTTTGTTTAAAGAAATTCCAATTGTCGGTCATGTTGCCTTCAAAACTCAATTCATCTGGTGGATTTGCCCTTATTCCTTTGCTGTTAGACGCCATATCTACACCAGTTACCGTTTTCTGATGGAGCACTTGTTACACAATTTTATTTATTTTTATTTCTTATTTCCCTTCAAGCTTAGATTAGGTAAGTTTCCTTGTCTAAGGTTAATACCGACTGCGCCATGTTGATTGCCTGATCGATTCTTATTTATCAAAAGATTTGTAATTTTCAAACATTTATTCAGAACGCTTACATTCTTGTATATCTTACTTTTCATCTGTTGTCGTCGGTGGTGTTGTTGCCACTTCGTCTTATATTTGCACAGTTGCCAAGTTTACATTTTACTACTTACAGTAATCTCCTGGTTTCAATCGGGCGAAACAGCAATGACACAAATTCATGAAGTCCACCAGATGGTATCGAACATGTATTGATACAATGTGGGCATATGCTGTTACGACTTGCCGCAAAGTGCTCGCGTATTACCTTGCTCATTTCGGTATACCACGCTGAATTCCACTGAACCAGTTCATAATTATTTCGTAGCACTTTGTTTATGGAAGCCGGTAGTATTCCTTCCTTTTCAAAATTTACCCAGTTCGGAATTAATTGACATGTCCGTCGCGTACTAAGTTGAAATAGGGTTTGTGGTTGGTACATTGTCTTCCAATCGTCTTGCACTGGAGTAACTGACATAGTGAAGATCGGTAACTATGGTATATGTAAAACCCCTCCCTTTAAGTATATGAAGAAAACTGAGTGGGAGTATGTAACCTTGTGTAGTAAACTTGTTGTGGCAAAGTGGAACAACCTTGGAAATGTGGGACCTTGGAACTGGTGAATATAAGGTTGGAAAAACGAAATATGGCAAAGTGGAACAACCTTAAATGTGAGACCTTGGAAATGTGGTGAATATGCTGTAATCCTTGAAGTAGTGGAACGAAAGAAACCTTGAAAAGGTGTAACCGACAAGACCGCTAAAGCAATGTGTGGTAAATCGTGAAGGTCACGTAAGTAGCCTTGAGGAGGGTACATAGTGGGAGAGTGTCATATATAAAAGAGAGGAATGTATGTAAAGTCAGTATCGTATATAATGGATAACATCGTACGTCAAGCCATAGAAAAGGCGAAGATTCTCGGTGCTATAAGTTCAAGTAAATATTGCGATATTTTGCTTAATAATGTGCATTATTTCTTAAATAAAAGTAAAACAAAGTTTGTTAGTGTCGGTCTATCACCCAAATTTGGATTTGAGCCAGTCGTAAAACTAGGTGGAACGAAGAGTGGTGGAGTGGTGTTTGACAAGCAGGAATGGCGTATACTTATGGATAATCAAGGGTGATTACTAATTATTTCTACAGTCCTGAAGGAACATGGCTACCTACCAAACTGGGATCGAAGACTGTCTCGTACGAAAATATTAACAAGAAAAAATTATACGCCTCTGTGATAGTGACGAAATTGATGTCTATTTAGGATGGGAGTCTATAGAACAGTTATGGAAGCTTTTGAAGATAATATATTACCGATTGGAGTTGGCAGATACTGTGAACTTTCCAGAGTTTTATAAAACCTAATAAAGTCGACAGCGACAATTCCTGAATGTAACATTCACCAAGTTATAGGTCCATTGCATGATGTATTTGAGGTCAACATAGCCTGCCTTCTGGAAATGGAAGTATTTGCCAAGGAGAAACTATATATGGATATGGATCTTGCCAACCTATAACTCAAAGGGGGTAACGCTTGTAGTCAATAGTGGATAGTATTAGATGTTAGTCAATATGTGGATGTGTTATAGTGCGGAGTCGTGGCCTAAAGCTGTAGATTGTGTTAGTGCAGTCCAAAGACTAATATGCCAGTTACAATCATTAGAATTCGATGCTGATCATGAAAAGTGTATGGAATGGGTAGATTTAGTGATGACTATTTAAATAATCTAGTTAATAAGTATGGGGAGGAATACGCCTTTGTGAAAATACTTAACATCGCATGTAGGTGATATAGAGTGTATTTGTTGTATAAAGCGATTAATAGAAGACCTTAAAGAAATATCATTGGAGCAATTTATACACGAAATAGAAAGATATTTACCGAATTTTGAGTCATCAGATGACGACTCACCCAGTGAAGAAGGTGCGCATTAATGAGTCCAAAACGTAGTTCACTACATAGTATGGAGTTGGCTTACAGGCATGCGCGAAAAGGAGAATGGGAACAATTAGCTAGAGATTCTGCACGATTTAAAAAAGAATAGATGACTGTGTAATATAATTTCACCAATTCTCGAAAAACAGCATCGTGAGTGTGTGTTTGTCAGACGCTTTAGTAGTATGTAGTGATGTATATGTATAGGATAGTATAATAAAAAAGTAAAAAAGATCTGTTTATTGCATATTAATATTACAGTATATATAATTAAGGTTAATTAGCGTATTACACAATGTCTTTGGTAGAAATCCAGGAGTTGTGAGAAGTATCAAAACCCAACCACTTAACGAGAGCTTTATTCCCTTGACGTCGGATGACACGTTCAACTAGATGAATGTCTGGATGTTTAACACTTTGTAGTTCGGGCTCATAGAACCGACCTTGAATCTCTTCATCTCGACTATCACGTAATGTGTAGGTGAGTGGGCTTGAACGTTTAACTGTTGATATTCGAAAGACTTCGTAACTCCAATTAGGTGTGTACCCTTAGAGAATATGCTTCTATGTTTGCTAATGCGTACATGTTCCCCACTTTAAATTTAGGTGTTTTACGGTCAAGAACTTTTGACATTTTAAATGTTGCAAAATATCTGCAGCATTTTTCCGTTACATCTACCGGTTTATATCCAGTTGTTCTATGCTTTCTTGAATTATAATCGGTAACAATTTGAGGCAAGATTGATAGCCACTTATAGGATCCTTGCATGCTGAATGTTTTCCACATTATTGCTTTAAGGGTACGATTTACACGTTCGACTATGCTACTTTTCAAGGTGGAATAACTACTGTAATGATTGATATTAAATTTTTCATTACTTTTTAAATTCGCATTATAAAACTCAGTTCCCATATCAGTTTGTATATGTGTAGGCATCTTTTCAAACCAGACAAAGTTTATCCATTACCCGCAACTAGTTTACCATTCTTGCGTTTGATGGGGAAAGCCCAGACATATTTAGAGAACATTTATTATTACTAAAATTATCGAAATCCTTTATTCACCGAGCATGGTATCATTTCCACTAAATCAGCTTGAAAGAGATCATTTAAACCTTTTAGTACTACACAACGCCGGGAAAATTTCTCCTTGCTGGTTTGTGCAGTTCTTCAACAACATCGGATTTACTCATTTTTTACTTTGGATTGTAGTACAACTCTAGGATGAATAATTGTTCTTTGTCGAAATATCTTTGGAATTATAGGTTGAATCACACCTCCTTACGAATAGTTTATTTTTAGAAACAGCGGTGCCGTATATAACAGTATCCACTGAAGATGAATATCTCGAGGTAACCATACAATGCAATATTTTTCCTCTGTAGGAAAAAATATGACCATTGGTACCCAATGGAATATCTACTTTGTCTGTTGCACACCTTGCAAGGTAAAATAAGTTTCGTAATATATATCACTTTGCTTCGTACATCACTGCGATGCTGAGTAATATTTTTCCAAATTTATCCACTGTCATTTGATGATGAAGATGTCGCCAAATTTATCTATTGGCATAACTGATGGACATGTAACTGCCTTTAGTGGTGTCGGTGTAACAATGAAATGAAAAGGATATAGTAATAGGTTTATAACAAGAGCTGTTACTTTATTACTTTTGCTTACGTAGTTCATCAATTATATATACTATTTCGTTGTGATTGCTAGTATTTCCTGTCGACATTGATCCTAATAATTCCCAACCAATCTACTAACTTATTCGGGTTATTCCACGGTACAAAATTCAATAGGTTTTGTTATTGTATCGCAATAGTTGCATCCACCACCTCTTTTGGAGATAGAAGTTGTTCGAGATCTTGTGGTTGGAGGTGCAATAGATGATGTAGCTGACCGTTTTCTAGGTTGAAGTAATGGTTTAATGATTTCCATATTTTTTACTATTAGTTCCTCGGATTTGGTCATCAGTTATAATTACGTCGGGCAGCATTAGTACGACGCAAATGTCATTGTATTGCTGTAGATCACTCTTTTTGTATCCCGTAGGAATTTTTTAAAAAGTAGTTCATATAATCCCGGTGTTCCTTCATAGTCTAGGGAGGATCCATCAGGAAGAGTTATGAAATTTTCCCAAAAACCTAATTCAGCATCACCAATAAAAATTTCTCTTCTTCCGGAATGAAATGTACGCCATATGTTAAGTCATACTCGTCTTCTGTATCTCTAAAATACCTTCAACGTAGTATTTGCTAATCCTTGGTATTGATTTAAGATAATCTTCAAAGGCGGGTTGAGATCCAGCAGCTAACAGTTCTGATTTCAATTGTTGTAAAGTAGGAATTTCCACTCATCATGTTGTGGTAATCAGCAATTACAGTTTCCTGCGAAGGTTGGGAATGGTTGCAGGAACAAGAGTCGTGGAGCCTTCCGTAATCCAGCTGTTTTAGGGTGTAAAAAACTTCATTTTCTTGTGCAATGGACTTCTTTTTCCGCTTCTGGCGTAAGGGGTTCAGCTTTGATGAGAGAACCATCTTTTTAGTAATTAATTGTTTTAATGGTTTGTGATAGGTTTAAAGTGTGCCTTCCATTGCACGTTCTGTAAAGAGTATCTTCTTTCAAATAGCATATTTTTGTTGCACCTCTTGCGAGCACGCAAAATGTCTTGTACTAAGCGCCCTTCATTACGACTGCATATGTTGTACTGCTACCATATTTATAATGCAATAAAACAGTCAAATCTCTTACGGTAACGACCTGTATTAACATCGCTTTCTTTATCAATAACAAAAACCGAATTTGTCTTGCCAGCAACAAAAACAAAATCTTTAAACCTATCAAAGGACATATCGACATTAACGTGATCATCATAACATGCTTAAGATTAGTGTGATCTTGTTGAAAAGAATAAGTAAATTGCATTATCACGTATAAGCTGTTTTGGAATTGAAGAATACGTTTGACACAGATAGAAACAATCATTATTTCGATGTCTGCCAAAACAGAAATGATCTCTATTTCATTTTGTTTATGACACGCTACATCATCAAAATCATTATTGAATTTTTACGGGAATCACTAGGATATAACATCACTATTATCACTGTATTCGAAATACCCGACTTCTTTATGGGTGTCAGTAAATTTCGTAGGTACTGGTATTTAGGTTGATATAATGATTTGCAATAAATATATACATTTTCAAAACGTAAACCATTTGGATGTTCTAACAAGGTAATCATAACATTTGTTTTTCCGCACCGGATGGACCAACGATTATACCTCGTTTACATCCTTTTAGTAAACCGCTATGTTTAGAGTAAAGTTCCTTGTTATCAGTTGTCATAATTTTTAATAGGTAATTCTGTGTCTTGCGGAATGAAACGGATGGTGTCATAGTACTAAACCACAAATTGTATGGTACTAATATATATACGTGTATACAATGAAAGTAGTTTAGTAGTGGAGTGACAGCCAGTCTGGTATGAAGTATACTTCCGGTGTAATAAGAAGAAGGTTCAGGATTAATTAATACCTTTAATAAATAAATTACCCGTGGAGTTGCATATACCTGGGTATAGATATTGGGACCAGGTACCCGTTTACAAAACGATTAGCTCGCGGCGACAAAGGTATTAAGAATTGGACGAAGCCTGTAAAGAACACGATATTGCATACTCCCAGTCAAACGATTTAAGGCAACGACACATTGCCGATAAAACTTTGCAACAAAAGCTTGGAATAGATTTCGTTCCTCAAACGCTACCTTTGGAGAAAGGGCAGCTGCATTAACTATAGCTGGAATAATGAAAGGAAAACGGAAAATGGGAATGGGTGGAAGATCACGGACAGGCAATAGAATGGGAAGCAAATCACGAAGAAAAAGCGTACTCCCAAACCAATTTCATTTAACAAAGCGGTACTTCTAGCGCGACGTCGTGTTGGTGGTAAACTTCGATCATCTTTACGATCTACAATACACAAGCCTTAAGCGTTCTAAAACACAAAAAATCATGTCACCCAAGAGCAGAATATTACCAATACCAAAACGAGGGGTTCATACCTCTTATTCCCTATTTGCAGCATTAGGAGCCTTAGGTTCGTTAGGTGGCGGTGCAGCTGCAGTTGCAAAAGCGGTTACCGACGCAAAAGCTGCGACAAAAACGTTAGAAGAAACCAAACGACACAATCAAGCAATGGAAGCAGCAAGTTGGAAAAGGTTTATATCTAAAACCATATAAACGAGGTTGGGATATATTTACAACCGTATTCAAAAACTCCCACTGAAGCTACCACGCCACGCCTTAAGTAATGTTGAGCTATCAAAATTTGTTGAGCAATTAAAGATTCCCTACTTTAGAGGGATATATATGCGAGATAACTACCTACACGAATCCATAGGAATGAATGTGGTATCGTGAATCTGGATAATCAATTCAGGGAACACACTGGACAGCTATATTAAGCGTAATAGACATATAACATATTTTGATAGATAGGACATTTAAACCACCCTTTGAATTAGTCCACTATTTTAAAAGTGATGGTAGCAGAAACACAATTGATTATAACTTTACTAAGGTTCAAGAGTTCAATACATACAACTGTGGTCATCTAGTCTTACGATTTTTATACTACTGTTCTGATTGTCAGTAGTTGTTACGTGATCGTGATGTCGTACACATTTACCTTTACCGGTAAAAGCTGTATCCTGCAAGCCACTTTAATCCACCGATTTTTCTTGATAATGAGTCGGAATATGTAATGGGGTTAACTAGTTTTGAATCTTTCAATACTATACAAAACGTTACTTCAAAGAACAACATGCTCATATTTGGAAGAGAAAATTACAATACCGCCAGGAACATACGAAATCGCAGATGTGAATAAATATATTAATGACTCAGTGAAAGACGATAAGGGTATATTGATTTACGAGCAATAATAATACTATGAAAGCAACCATGAAAGCAACCCATAACATTAGTTTCAATGTGGAAATTCGATAGGACCTATGCTGGCTTTAATAAAACTGCTGTTTACCAAGCTAAAAAGTGTACACCTCTGAGAACCCTATTAACATTATCAAAATTAACTCATTAATTATCGAGTGCAAATAACAAGTGGTAGTTTTAAAAATGGTGACATCACACATAATTCATCAATTCTTTCCCAGTGTACCAGCGGGATATAAAATAATCGAATCACCTCAACATGTTATCTACTTACCTATAAATACATCTACCATTTCAACAATAACACTTAAAATAGTAGACCAAGACGGAGATCTCGTCAATTTTAACGGAGAAGTCATAACGATAGGACTACATTTAAAGAAAATATGGTGACGCGGTATAATACATGTGCATGTAACCAGTGCAAAACAAACTATAAAAGATAAGTGTGGAAAGGTACAGTCAGTAAGCGTTCAGCGACCAAAGCTTGACAGCGCAGAACAAAGCATTCTTGGAAAGTCTCGGGTTTACAGTACTACAATGAGTTATTAAACGTTAATGAAAAAGTTGTTGTTGATAATGCTATCGTTAATTCCGAACTGCACACCCATCAACCATATACTACGAGATTTGGAAACAATGATGAAATCAGGATACCCATTCAGGAAGACATGTGCACTCTACCATCAGAAAGTTATGTTTAGTAGAGGGAAGATTATTGCGACAGGATGGTACTGTCTCCAAACCGCAAGGTTCGTTAATAATGGTATCGCATTTTATTCAGTGAAATTAGATATGAAATGAATGGAATAGTGGTAGATTCCGTAACAAAGTAGGTTAACGTCGACAATGAAAGGTTAGTATCATTGACCCAATGATCTTGCCCGCCATCAAAATGCCAGGTTGGTTTCCTACATCAAACAGCACACTAACAAATGAGCAAGGGTATTTTAATGTTTGTACCTTTGCGAATGCTGCTTGGCTTTGCTGAAGATTATAATAAAGTGATTTTGAACATTAGACAAGAACTGTATTAATTCGTAGTAATATTGATACCGATGCAGTAATTTCAACTGTGGACGAAGCATTAAAAGTTAACATAGATAAGATTTATTGGAAAGTTCCACATCATTCCAGCATTAGCGGAGGAATTGCGTTAACGAAATACATTGATAAAAATGTAATACTCCAGTAGCATTTAGAAGTTGGGAAACCCACATATATCCCGCTATCCAACAACAGATAAGCATACATGGGCAATCAAAACATCGACTAGTATTGAAACACCGAGATACATTATTATAGGGTTTCAAACTGGACGAGAAAATAATGTTATGCACGATGCGAGTAAATTCGATAAATGTGCACTAAAGAATATTCGGGTATTCCTCAACACCGACCGTTACCCGTATGAAATTTAAATGTTAATTATGATAACAATTGCTTTGCCACGTTGTATGAAATGTTTGCTAAATTCCAAATGTCATATTATCAAAGAGATGGACAACCATTACTCACACCTATTCAATTTACGACAGCTGCACCACTGATGGTGGTCGACTGCTCAAATCAAAAGAAGTATTGCACTCTAAAGCAGTAGTTCTTCGTGTAGAGTTTGAAACATGCCAACATACCCGCTAATACGACAGCATACTGTGTTATACTCCATGATCGTTTAGTTACATACAACGCGTTAACCAAAGCAGTACGACAGTTGTAATACAATGTCCGTCATAATCGATGTACAAGGGTTTAAAATTTCAAAAGCTTTTATACCAAAAGAACTCGCCATTTATAATGGGAAACAAATTGCCCATTTTGTTTTTAAATCACCGTATCCCTGGCATACGTTGGATGCAGAGAGTCGTCGTCAAGCTACTTGGTTAATGCAAAACCAGCACTGTATTAAATGGGAAGAAGGTATACACCACCACACCACTTTCGAAGAATACTCGAGAGATTGATTCAGCCAACAGATCTGTCTATGTCAAGGGCAAGAGAAAGCAGATTACATCAGAAAATTTGTGACCCAGCCTGTTATTGAACTTGAGGAAAGTCCACCTCTTCCTGCTATGCAACCCGTTTGTTACTTTCATTGTAAATCATTATGCCACTGTGCTTTGGCTATTATATCATTTATATAATATATATTAATGCAATAAGTCTTGTACATATTTTTAATAAAAAATAGTAAATAGTCATTTCGTTTTTTTTTATTTATATCACACAGTATTTGTATAGTATATATTCTCTTACTAACGAATTAATACATAATATTAATATATTTAAACAACTAAAGGAATAATACAACTTATTATTAATATAAGTTTCATTATGGAGAGAATATAGGAAAAAACTAGCAAGTGTCAGTACCCAAACTATTCTTCTTCCGGTTAATATAAATTCATTTGCTTAGCAACCTGAATAGTTCGCTCAACGGATCAGCATTCTCCAATTCCGGTATTCGCCAATGCCCCACGCCAATGTGGAACACGTATCACGTAGTCGATATCGTTTGTCATCCTGGGACCTAAAGGCAATTTTGTTTAACATTTCGGTATATATATCAAAGGTTGATCGAAACACAAGCATTTTACACATTACTGTTTTATCAGACCCTCCGCAACCGCTTTGTAGTCTACTTCCGTCAACACTTTCTGAATAAAACTTTCTTAACACCTTTCGCTTTCTTAACAACTTCATTATCAGCAAGCTTCAGACAGTATGACTTCGATCCAGCACCATAAAATAATGAATCGCTTTCCTGCGTACTCATCTTTCATTCGTCCAACGACGGAAGCAGTCGTAGGAATACCATGCAACTCATTATGATAGTTGGAAGTATCATATTCGTCTAAATTATTTCGCATGTGTGCATACATATCATCAGTTACTATCTCAACAATCAAAGAATCCGTGTCAGTATAGAGCAACGTGACATTCTTGCCATAATGAGCTCGTAATATATCATAAAAAAAACCGATACATTATAATTTTGGAAAGATCTAAAATACTGAATCCGACATAGACGGGTTTGTCGTACGTAACTACCTGTTTCGACAATTCCGCCGCAAACAATTTATCAGTGAATTGAATAAAATTTTTAAATTGCGGTTTTGCAACGTACCGTGCTAGACCTACCCGACGACCGTTATTTTCCCAATGTGTTAACAGTTTAATAACTCTTCGTTTATCGACATTTTCCATTGTTTTACCAAACACGCCATTATTCATGATTTTATAGAAATCCTTTTCAAACTTGTTTTGTGCTGTGTTGCGGAGAGCTGTATTAAGGTCTACGTATGGTATCAGCCACGGACTCTGACGAAAGCGTAAAACCCTATGAATACGAGTAACAATTAAGCCATGCTCTATACATTGTTTTAAATAGCGGTAATGTATAACATAGTTGGTCTTATCACACAGGTTCGGGATTAACTTCTCCTCCTGGGAATGTGGTGCGCAGATCATTTCAGGACAAAACGGATAATCGTTGTGTTCGTCATGCAGATGGTGGGGATAATGTATATCAACCTCCAGTACAAATCCAACATCGGCGTCATCATCAATCTTTACTACGTCAAAGTGTTCTATTTCCTCTTGAGGTAACCACATAAACCCATCGTGAGGCAGGTATTGCTTCATACTCCAGCCGTATAAATTCGTGGCATCTAAATATTGTAAAACACTTTCGGTTGTTTAGGATCATAGTTTGGAACAAACTCGTTATTAGCGATGCTTCTCCGCTTGATACAAGTACTTACTCCACCCGAATACCTTGTTTAAAAAGTGATACATATCCATATCCGTCAGTAATTCTAGCTCTACTTTCGTACATTTCAACATGGCATCCCACGCCAATCCAGGTAAAGTGACATACTGTGCAGGTTCTAACCCATACACCCATACATAATCTCCTAAAGTTTTCAAACACGTCAGCCAATAACAACACATCTGATTTTAAATAAATATCAGCATAATCACCTAGTGTATTACACTTAAAGTGATCCCATACCAGTAGAACGCGACAGTATTCGTCATCGGAAATATTTGCATCGCGCATTTTATCGTAGAATTTGTCATATGATGGCACCGTGAGTCGTTCAATTACTAAAGCTGTCTACGTACGCATAAGGAAACTACCTTATTTCTCACTAAGTTGAAGTCGCTATCATTACTAAAATATTTCCGTACCTCCATACATTGATCATCTGATAAATTCTGGATAGAGTATCTAAGGATGCAGCCATGAATCTACAACTATCGACGAACCGTAAATTAATGTATTTCTTTTCCTGATACCATGACTGTTTACATATTCATCAACAAAATATGCTTACCAAACGTTATATATTTTTCACTGTTAACCGGAAGTACGGTAATTTC
Source organism: Vesta saturnalis (assembly GCA_036346205.1). Lineage (NCBI taxonomy): Eukaryota > Metazoa > Arthropoda > Insecta > Coleoptera > Lampyridae > Vesta > Vesta saturnalis. The sequence continues at coordinate 1,605 of JARFJB010000545.1, read as the reverse complement.
TTCCGTTTCACTCGCTAACTGTTTAATGAACAGGTGAACATCATAACCACTGAGATTATGTAGAAAAACGGGAAGAAATGTAGGTACCTGATAGTTTAAGTTACACGTTGAATGTGCTGCACCACGATACTTACCAGTAACGTGACAGTGATCTCGTACTTTCGGATTTGTCGGATCGTCCGTAAAGTGCTTCCGCATATGTAACAACATACACTGCATTCATACGTAACCTGCTGTTCATCCGTTAATGGTGTCATTGGGACAATAGCTTTGAAATGTTCATTATATATCCGTTTTACATCACTTTCCAGTCGTCTTATAAATATCTCCCTGCATTGCTCCCTATACAGCTCTAACTTAGACCACGCATCGTTTACACTACACTTAATTAATAACTAAACGAGTATGGTTCGTGTTTACACGTTTTTATCGTGAACGGTTTTTCGGGATCTGGTTCAGCCGTATCTACCGGTACTAAGAGCGCTTCAAAATCTGCATATATTACGAATGGTAGAACCATTTGTTTCTGATAGTTCCGAAAAGCGAGTATATTTTCCGCGTAGAATTCCCCGGTTGTCTTTTTTTTGTTTCACGCCCGGTAATTTTGTATATACGAAGTTACAGTCGTGTGACACGTGTCGGGTTAATTGCTCCTCGGATCTAAAGTAATACAAGCATGCATCACAAAAATACATTGCTCCGTTCCGCCGAGTTATTTGGTTGCTAAGTAAACGAGAAAAATTTTTATCCATACATAATGCTGATTATCTGTTTGGTTACTGACTAATAATAATAAATTAACATGGACTGCCTGTTTGGCTTTGGTGTAGTATAGAGGCCCCACTACCTCCGTGACACGTTGACCATCACGATAGGTATCGTCTAACCCATAAACATTAATGGAAATGTTGTTATTGCTCTCAAACGTTGAAATATTCGTCAGCTTAACAGGGAACTGTACACCAGTCCAGTTGAATAACGTCTGGAAATCAGGGTAAGAAGATGTGCGTTGTGGTACTCCCGTTGGTGTCACTAGTGCCGATACAACAGCCCATGCAAAGCAGCAATTATCATTATTTTTACATTGACTATGGCGTGTTTATGTGCGATTTCGGCGGGGACAGCCATATAGGAAGAACCCGTGGTGGGAGCAATTTAAGCAGGTTTACCTCTATATACACGAATTGCACCAGGGACCACCCTAAAACAGTTGTTAAATCGATTACACCACGACTCACACTTACCAGAATCTTTATGTTGAAATTCGATTGTTTTGCATCCAATATTTCACTTATTTTTGGAAATACTCTTCTAACACCGTCCCTACACTGAGAATATCATACTTAGTCTGAAAGGATTTCAGTTCTGTGCTTTCCCTACTGTTCAAAAAGTATAAACCAAACAGCTCAACATTACATTTTAATGAGTAGTGTTTCTGCAACTGATTTTGTACTACCTTCAATACTTCCCTTTAACGTCTGCCATAAAGGTGAACACATCAGTATGCATATTGCATGGAGACAATCGGTACGACACAATGCGTTGTTTAAACGCATTTCGAATCACTTCGACCCCAGTATCGACAAGGAAACATACATTTGCTTT